>CM053792.1:209592752-210087752 GCA_028749045.1 Cupressus sempervirens
GAGTTCTATAGTTGCTACCAAGTTCAAGGAACAATATTCAATTTATAGAAAACAACATCTACCAAGCTGGTGATTATCAATGTAGACCAAGCTTCATAGTGCTTACTGAGTTTCTCAATGCAAACCGAGTTCTCTAGTGCTTACTAAGTTTGCAGCTTCAGCAATGTGAATCTAGTGTTGACCAAGCTATGCAGTGTAAATCAAGTGATTCAATTTATATGCCAAGTTTTGTAGTATTCACCGAGTCACCAGTACAAACCAAGTTTAAACTACTTAGAAGTGATTAGTATGGACCACGCTTCTAAATCTACCAAGTGCATGATGATGTTGAGCATTGACAATGGTTTTTGAGTGTCAGAACCTCATCAAGTTTGTCTTCAAAACTTGAGTACCTATAGCTGGACCGACTTTGTGTATTTTGGTGAAACTCGTATTGTAGCCAACTTTGATGAATTGAAAATTGGATTGGTATATATGTAATGTATTGTATCACATCCAAACAACAATGGTAACAATGGAATATTAAGAAAACACTAAGAGCAAAAAGTATGAAGTAAAAAGGATACAATAGTATAAGGAGCAGCAAAGATTTATCTATCACAGCAAGGTGATTATTACACTCAAAGGAATCTCATTCTACAAATCAAGGTTGTAGATCAGAGATCAACCATTGGTTCATCCTAATAGGTGGAACAATTAAATCCTTTCATAAGGTAGACTCAATAGTCTTTTGTAAATCTCTTTACCGAGTGCATACTTCACTGTATGTTTGTAAATTCTTTTGCAACATGGACCTAGCAGTCCTTATTTCTCCTAATAGAGCAGATCATCAGAAGTGATCATTGTAAGCCTTGAAGGGCCAACTTTATACTACAGTACTAAAGCTTGTGGGTATCATCCCCACCCTAGTTTTACTTTCTATTTGGAAGGTTTTTGGATCACCATATTGTGTGTCAAAATCTTATGAATGTTTTAATGCTTTCAATTTTTCATGTATGCAATTGGATCAAAATACATATAAAGGATTAATTGGTGAATTAAGTTTAAGTTTTATTGGTTACTAATTTACCCCTCCCCTCTCAATAAGTTGGCCTATCTTATATTTCCAACAATTCTCAAGTTACAAGCAAAAGAAACACTTACTTTTTATTGGTAGACAAAAAACTTATAAAAAAAAATGGTGAGAAAAAATCGATGGTCATCTAAGTGTTAGAAAATATTCTTAGAATATTGCTAATGCTTGAATATTCTCACCTTTCTAGTATATTCTTAAGTTTCTATAATATGATAATTGTTTGATCAAAATATTATTGCATACCTTCACTATATTTGCGGACTATTTGCTAATAATAGTGACATTAAATATGGAAATCCCTTCTATAAATAGCACTAATGTTTTCAATTATGCACATGGCTTGTACTTTCCTATAAAGGGCTAATGTATTATGTGTGCTCCCCATTGTTGGAATATTCAAATATGGAAAGAATACTTATGAGAGGGGGCGGGGGGTGTGAATCAGAAGTATCACACTTTAACCAATAAAACTTTTAACTAAAAGTAAATTGCATGCATGTAAATGCATCAAGTAAACATGAAACTAAGACATGCATCAACAGCTCATAACACTGGAATTTGGTAACCCAGAAACCCTCCAGGAATAAGAAGGTAAAAACTGGGGTGGGGATGATACCCACAAAAATTACTGCAGCAATATTGTTCAACCACTTCTGATGGGTTGCCCTATTAAAGGCCTACCCTGTTAAAGGCTTTACACTGTATTAATAGTGACCTGGTTAGAGGCTTTATAGACACTTTACATGAAGTGTCACCCTATTAAAGGATTTAATCACCTAATTAAAGGATCTTTGAAATAGCTATTAAGCTAACCTGTCACCATAGGATTTTCATTCTAATACAATTGCTAGAAAGTATTAGGTATAATGAACCTGATAGATTATAATCCTTGATTGCTGAATGCAGGCACCTATTTTGCTTTCTCTGGTCTTGATCCTTTTGTGATCTGATAACCCTCGCTTCTGAAAATAGATTTCCTTGTGCACCCTTGTATGTCCACTCATATATTTTACAATGAAATTTCATCTTCCTTATAAAGACATTTGAGGATTTAGGGTTAGGTATGGATCTACGATCCATATTCAATCTCCATTTTCCGCTTATTATTTGCATTTCTTCTATTGGTTGCATGCCTTTATCATTTTTCTTATTGGCTACATGTAGATTGCATAGGAAAGATAAAAGATTCGATCTCATCATTAAATCCTTCAAGATTTACCTTATGTCAGCTGCAAAAACTATTTGCATCATAGTTTGTGCAATTAGAAACTCTTATGCTGATATTCTGAGTTACTCAGCTCTTGAAGTATTGCTGATACTCGGCACATGTTGTTTCCTAGACAGCTCGGCACCTAAACAAAACTGTATCACTCGGCACCTTATGTTACTCAGCACTTGTTAACACTCGGCACCTTGTGTTCCTCGGCACTTGTTAACACTCGGCACCTTTTGTTGCTCGGCACTTGTTAACACTCGACACCTTGTGTTGCTCGGCACTTACACTTCCTTCGGTATCTGATCTTCACTCGGCATCTGAAAACTACTCGACACCTGAAGTCTTTCCTAACTCAGCATTTGTTGTGGCTTGGCATGCATGGTGTACTCGGCTCCAATATAGAGTAGGTAAGTGTTATTGGCACTCAGGTGTCAAAAACCATTATGAGGTTAACACCCATTGTTAGTGGAAATTAATTCATTTTTTCTAAAAAAATATTAAAATCATTACATAAAATTTTAATTTCCTTAAAGGATTTCCATTCAATTGTAGACTAGGTGCAATGGGCACTGATGCAAGTGTATCATACATTTGTATCTTCTTGACTTGCATGCCTTTAAGATTTAATATCACCTTGTATTTCAGTTAGTCATTAGATTTGATGATTTTAATGTTAAATTGTGGGTTTATAGGCATTCTAATCTCAATGATGGCATTTGGTTTATGTTAAAGTGACATGCTTTTTAGCTACCCTAAATTTTTTCCTTGAATTTTGTTCCCTTAGCTAACTTGACCCAAGTTTTTCACTGCTTGAATTTTTACAAAATAAGATCTTAAGTTTTTCAACATTGTGAATACACAAACCACCTCCATTTAACCCCAACATGCACACAAAGTTCACCCATAGTTGGATCCCTCAAGTATATAAATGGGAACTTATTGGATTTTGTGCCCTAATACCATGTAAGAGTAAATCTTAATATTTGATACCATGTTGGTGTCAATGAAAAAAAATGGAGGCCAATTATTGTCTAGAAGAAAAACACATACCACACAAAATAGATCAAGAAAAGATAATGTGCTCTATAGCAACCCTAGACTTTTGAATTTATTGCATAGTAAAATTATTTGGAATTAGGATATATTAAAATGAATGAATGACTTGCTTTGTAGAAACAAAGAGCACTAAAAATATCTAAATGCTAACTCAAGATCAAAATAGTAAATTAGAGCTAGATACACAAAATAATGGTACATGATATACATAATGTACAAAATGGAGCTTAACTAGGCTAGACTAACCTAAATTTAGGTTTAACTAAGTGACCTTAAACTAGAACATGAATTAAAAAATATGTGCTCAATCATGCATAATAATATAGATAAGAATATTTTTTAGCATGTGCATTAATAACTAGAGCAACATATGTAAATGTGCCTAATGCAACTAATACACATGCTTAGAGACACAAAAAAAAGATCCAACTTCACACAAGTATGACATTTATCTACAAATCTATACCAAAACACAACATAAAATAAAGAAAAAAGAAAATAAATATACCAATACAATTACAATTAATTTAGATTAGTTTATGAAGATATTCTCCTAAAAATATTTTATAATAATTAGATTACAAGTTGAAATTTAAAATTTGATAGGAAATTTGTCATAATCTCAAATTCTCATATAATTAAAAATGAATGTCAAAGATCAAATTAAAAAATAACATATTGATTGGATTTTGAAGTGTGATATTTTTTATTCTGAAACATTATTACCTATATAAATCACAATCTTGTGGTATGTATGATATTTGTGTTTATTTTTATTATGTTTCTATAATTGTTCTAAAGATTAGAAAAGTTTTGCATAACCCTCCTTGTAAGGTTAGTGTAGGAGTTTTCTTAGTTACCTCAACTTCCTTTCAAATATCAAATCTAGGAATGTAAATCAGAGAACCTAAAAGAAGATTGGATGAGTTCATGCAAGATGTAATATAAAATCTATTTTTCTTGATTTGTGATTTAGGATAATCCAAAAGAATGCATACATATAAGCATAAATCTCTATAGGTAAATATTGTTGGTAAGATGGAAAGAGACATGGTCATATGAATGGAGTGTTTTCACTAATGGAAATAATATGGTGTTTAGACCCTAATCATGTTTGCATAGCTGATCATATGATCAAACACTAAGACAAGTTGAATTTTGGTTAAGTATAGGGTGTTCTTTCAACATATGTAGTGTTTGCATTTGTAAAAGCTACTAGATTGATATTTTTGGGTGTGTATCTACAACAAGTGTGTCTAAGGTATATTCTTGCTAATACCAAACTTTCATGGAGAGATCTTATGACACATAGGAGTTGTTAGAGAAAAAATGTATTTTCTTATTAACTAAATCATTTTTATTTAATTATAAGTCACCTATTACTCCATTTTACTTAACCTAAACTTTATGCATATAATAATTAATTATTATCATACAACCTAGGTTAGTTACTTTTTAGGGATTTGATCTCCTTTAATGAGGATTGATCTCTCTTAGTAAATTTATTTATTTTGTTTGATAATATAATCTTTCATATTTTCAAAGAAAAACCTTATCCTTTTCTTTCCTCTAGTTCTATGTGGTAAGTTCTTGCATACAACTATTCTTCAGGTTTTGTGAAGTTGTATTTCTCAAATTCTACATGGTATCAAAGATTTGATCGGTTGGCCCCAATTGATGACGGAACTGAGAATTATATGAATGTGTGTAGAAGGCTCATATCATTTTTTATATTGTCATTGATTTCAAGTCTTGGTTGATTAGACATTATGCTAATTTAGTAGAGTACCATATCATTTGATTAATGAAAAGAAATTAAAGAAAGTATGTTGAAGATAAAGTTGATAAGTATGGTATTCATTAGGCACTTGAATGAGTTGGATAGTGATAATGTAATGTTGGTTTGATTTTTTACAATCATGTAATATTATAATGTAATTCATTATACTAGTTAAACTAACTGACAAGGTTAAACAAGGAAGACAATGTTCACCAAGTAATTATACTTCTTGTCAAGTAGTTGGCTAAGGAAAGTGAGAGTTAAGTGTTGCCCTAACAAGTTTAATATTGACTGGGTGATGTTTTACCCAAGTGAACTCTATGTTCACTGAGTAACAACAACAAGAACAAGTTTAATGTAAAGATGGGATATGAAGCAGACTTTTGATGGAAATAAAGTTTGAGAAGTTCAAAGAAACAAGTCAAAGCTTGTTACAAGCTCAACAACTAGAAAAATGCAATGAAGATCTTATGATGGAGATTGAAGAAGGATAAGGATAAGAATATATTTGTACGAAATTTCTATTTTCTAAGTGTTTAGATGCAATGAATTTTAAATCAACAATTGTGATTAAGCGACAATAATTAGAAGAATCTAGAACCACATAGACTGTTATTTAAGGAGTAGTTGAGAAGGTTGTTGGTTGTTGGTTGAATGTTGATCGAATATTAAGAAAGTGGATCAAAGTGTAAATTTGTTGAAGGAAAAGAGAGCTAGGTGAACTGAGTAGAGAAGAGAGAAGATCAAGAAGGGTTAAGTGAAAGAGTGAAAGTGTGAATCCACCAATAAATAGATTAGGAGAAGGAGATCAAAAATAGAGCAAGCAGAAAGGATATATGAATAAGAAAGGTAGTGCTAAATCTAAAAGATCAATTTATAATATTTCTTTCTAATCACTATAATAGAAAAATCTTGTAAATTGAGTGAACCTAATTAGTCTGTGAAATCCTATATGATAAAATTGATTAGTGATGTTTGTAAGTCCTTTAAAATCAATTAATGATGTTTGTAAGGTCTAGATGATCTTTTGGAGTAAATCCTCTAAAAAGGTCACATTAACAATGTGTATGTAAACCTTTAACAAGGTTGGGTCCTAGATGAGCTCACTTTAGAAGAGTGAAAATTTTGGGATGTCAGTCCTCAGAGGTTTTTCCCTTTACATGGTTTCCACATTAAAAATATGTGTTTCATTAAGCCAAGAGGCTTTCTACAATGGCAGCAATCTTCAATGTAAACATTTTCCATTTTTAAAAAAAATTGATGTTCATTTATATGTCAATAAAACAAAATAGAAATAGACTAAATATAATTATAATTAAAATCGTGAAAATTATAGAGAGGAAATGAAAGTAAAAATGAAGCAGATCAAGAGTCTCGAATCATTTCCTCATGCCTCTTAGACTCACATAAATATGCAATGATGAAAATTATGGGATTATGAAAATAGATGCCTTGAGAAGGATATCTCTTAGCCTACACACACACACACACACACACACACACACACACACATATATATACACATATATGTGTGTGTGTGTGTGTGTGTGTGTGTGTGTGTGTGTGTGTGTGTGTGTGTGTGTGTACACACACACACACACATATAAGCTAGTATATGTGATTGTTGTTATGTTCCAAGTTAATTTTGATGTTGTTTACATTTTACTGCAACTTAGTAATAACTAATTTTTATTACTGACATTCAGTAATAACAAAAATAGTGAATGAATATTTTGGATTAATTTTATTATAAGTGTTTTGATTAAGTAAAAATAGGTTTTAAATTACCTAAAACCTTTTACATAATAACAAGAGTCATAGAATAGAAGTGTAAAGATAACATCAGAGTATAAAAGCATAGATCAACATAAAATAGACCTCCTAAAAGAGCAAAGAGACAGGAGGCCAACCAAAAATAGAGCTGAAAAGGACAGCAAAAAGATAGCAAGAGACCAACACCCAAACAACTAAATAGTCTTTATCAGCTCAGTAGCTTAGTTTGCCAGAATGTGCATATTCTCTGCAGTGGCCTTCACCTCTTCCATCTTGTTCATTTCATCATTCTTCTTAGAGTGAGCCCGAGTGCATTTTCTAGGACCTTGGTTCTCAACCACGGAAGGGGAATCCTATCCTTTATCTTGCTCAAACTTTTTCAAGAAACTGCCCACATTATCTACCATAGTCTTTAAAGAGTTGCTATTATTGTCTGCCATTTGCTTGATCATCTTTTCAATATTATTCAGCCTAAATAATTTTATTATAAGTGTTAATTATGAAGTTGAATGATTTTTATGAAGGTTTATTAGTACTAAAATATTTGGAAGGGACTGTAAGATAACTTAACATTATTGATTCACCCCCCACCCACCACCTCAATTATCTAATAATTAGTATCAAAGAGCACAGTGCTTGGAGAAAGAAGTTTAAAAGAACTTGAGATAAACATCACAACATGCATAAGAGAGAGTTCCCAAAGAAGAACAAGGAGAATTTATCATCATGGAGATATGAAATGAGGTTACATCTATCTAGAATCAGAGATAATATTACTCACTAGTTGGACAATGAATACATTGCACCTCCTGCTCCTATGATAGTGGAACAAATGAGTTGAAAGAAGAATCACAATAGCTTTATTATTGAGATTTTGTTTGCACTTAATGATGTTGAGTTTGATGATATCAAGAGCTACACAAATGCTAAATACATGCGGGACAAATTGGCACTTATACAATGTGGAGATCCAAATGTACTGAGAGCTAAAGCTAAAAGTCTTAGAGGAAAGTATGATGACATGAGAATCAAGAAAGGTGAGAATGTTACATAGTATTTGAACCAAATCAATGAAGTTGTGAGTGCAATAAGAGTTGCTAGAGGAAATATCAATGATAGTGAAATTGTAAGTAAATTTCTTAGAACTCTTTTGCCTATTTATTCTATCACATATTTTATAATTCAAGAAGTGCGAGCTATGCCTAGTAATGTTTTAACACTTGACAGTTCAGTTAGTCAGTTGACTACATTTGAATTGATAAATTATGATAATAGTATGGTTACATTAGGAAATGCCTTTAATTCTTCACTAACCATTGGAAGTTCAAAAAAAAAAGGAATAAAGTGAGTTTGAGTCTAAGGATGATCTAGATGAACTTGAAACATTTATTGCAAGAATGTTATCAAGAGGTAAAGGTAAATATAAAGGTAAACTTCCCCTGATTTGTTTTAAGTGCAATAAAGTTTTTTATTTTGTTGCTAAGTGTCCTAACAGAAGTAAGAATGATAGAAACTAGAAGAAATATTACAAGTCCAAGAAGAACACATACTATACAGACAAAGGGAAGAAATCATGCTACATTGTTGAAGAAGAGCACATCAAGTCTAGTACTGATGAAGACAAGGAAGTAATTGAGATGGTATGTGTTGCAATCAAGAAAGATCCCAATGGACAAAGGTATTAAAGTAAAACTACCCTTATTGCACATGTTAAAAAGAATGATTCATGGATTATAGATAGTGGATGCTCACATCACATGACTCATGATCTAAGTAAGTTTTTTAAATTTGAGGAAATGGATTATGGTGGAATTGTTAAGCTAGGTAATGATGCTCCATGCTCGGTGAAAGGAAAATAATCACTAATGTTGAATAATAAGATCAGGTGTGATGATAATTATTGGGTACAAGGACTAATGTATAAGCTTTTAAGTGTTTCTCAGTTGAATAATTCAAGTCACAAGTTAGAATTTCATAACATAAAAGTCAAGATCTATGACAATGAAGGAAATCTAATTAAAATTTAGATACAAAAAAATGGTAACTTATTTTATCTTGATCCTACTATTGAGACATGTTTATTTTCTAAAGTTGAGGATGTTTGGTTGTGGCATAAAAGGTTGTGTCATGTAAACTTTGAGAACATGGTGAAGATTAATAGAAAGAAAAGAGTTAGAGGCTTACCAAATATGCAAAAGCCTAAGAATACTATGTGTAATGAATGTCATCTCGATAAGATTACAAAACCAAGTTTTTCAAGTAAGACACACTTTAAATGATATTTTGGAACTCATGCATACTGACTTGTGTAAACTTATTGGTAAAGAAAGTTATTATGGTGACAAATATTTCATCTTGTTTATTAATGACTATTCTAGCATGATTATTGTTATGGTCATGAAGGTGAAATAATATGCTTTTGATATGTTCAGATGGTATGAGGTTAGAGTTGAGAATTGAACTAGTAAATCATTGAAATTTTTAAGGTACGATAGAGGTGGTGAGTTTATGTCTATTGAATTCACTAACTTTTGTACTAAGAATGGTATTAAGAGACAATTTTTTGCACTAAGGAAACCATAACAAAATGGAATTGTTGAGAGAATAACTAGGATCAATTGTTTATTATGAAATGATATTGATGATTGAAAATATGTTGCACATATGATTTGGATTGATGATATTAATATTGTTATTTATACTCTCAACCAAGTTTAGTTGAAAAAAGGAACAAATAAAATACACTATGAACTCTATTATGGAAATACACCTAATGTAAGTTATTTCAAAATATTTGGAAGTAGATGTTATATTCCTAAGGATGCAAGGAATGGTAACTTTGATTCAAAAGGAGATGAAGGCATATTCCTTGAATATCTATTTGAGAGAAAGGTTTGTAAATGTTTGAATAAAGCTACTAGTAAAATGATTGAAATTGCAAATGTAAGGATTGATGAGTTTTCATATAAGAATGATGCGGAAAGAAAGAAGGAACTGAAGATTATAAAAAATTTGTGTATGTGTATGAAGAGGCACCAGACATAGTACCTGAGTTACAACCAAGAGCTACTAAGAATTAGACAGTATTACCCAAATCACAGACTACTTTACCCGAATCATAGACTACTTTACCTTAATCACATACTACTTTACCCAAGCACTAGACTACACAAACCAAGCAAGAATATGAACTCCTACCAAGTAGATAAAATGCTAAAAAATAAAGAACTAAACCTGTATTGGAAAAGTATGTGAGGGAGAATCATTCCCCTGAAAAAATATTGGTGCCAGAAGCATTGGAGTGTAGACAAGAAGTAACTTAAGACAATACCTATTTGATTGCTAATTTTGAACCAAGAACAGTTAAAGCTGCATTGGATAATAAAAATTGGTTAAATGATATGAATGAAGAGATTTATTAGATTGAGAAGAAAAATGCATGGACATTAGTGCCAAGATTTGTAGACAAGAATGTGATAGGGAAAAAATAGATTTTCATAAATAAGCTGAATGAAAATGGAGAAGTAGTGAGAAACAAGGCAAGAATAGTTTGCAAAGGTTATGCTCAAAAAGAAGAAATAGATTATGGTGAAATTTTCACACCTATGACAAGATTGGAAGGAGTAAGAACATGCTTGGCCTATGCTACCTATAAGAAGCTCAAAGCTTATCAAATGGATGTCAAATCTCCATTTTTGAATGGAATACTTGAAAAACTAGTCTACATTGAACAACCAAAAGGATTCATTGAACCTAATCGAAGGAACATGATTTGTAAATTGAACAAGGCATTGTATGCACTAAAAAAAGAATTGAGAGCATGGTATGAAAGGTTGCATTCTTATTTGATTAAAATTGGTTTTTCCAGATCAAGTGAGAATAGTAATTTGTATTTGAAATGTGAATATGATGATATGGTGTTGATTGCTGAGATATTTATGGATGCCATTATATTTGGACGAAATGACATATTATGTAAGATATTTTTGGATCAAATAAGTATATAATTTGAGATGTCTAGTTTGGTGAGATTTAAAAAAAAATTGGATTACAAGTTCATCAAACAAGGAATGGCATATATGTTACTTTATCTAAGTATGTAAAGGAAATCTTTAAGACATTTGGAATGGATAAGTCTAAGACAGTCGATACACCTATGGTGACTGGAGTGAAATTATCAAAGGATAGATATGCAAAAGTAAATGAAACACAATATAGATCCATGATTGATAAATTATAGTATGTTTTGCATAGTAGACTAGAGATTGCACATTTTGTTGATATAGTTGTAAAATTTTCATCTAATCCAAAGGAGACACACATGACTACTATGAAGATAATATTCATGTATCTTAAAGGAGCTAAAGATTTTGGCATGTGGTATAAAAAAGATGACGAATTTAATCTTAAAGCCTACATGGATTTTAATTGGGTTGGTAATGTTGATGATAGAAAAAGAACAAGTGGTGGAGCTTTATTTTTAGGAGAAAGATTGATTACATGGATAACTAAGAAATAGAGTTGTATTTCACAATCTACTGTTGAAGTGTAGTATGTTTCTAATATGATCAATTTTTCAAATATTGTATGGATTAAGCAATTTTTGGAAGGTATGTAAGAAGAGATAATTGAGCATGTTACTATTTATTGTGATAACACTAGTGCAATAAATTTATGAAAGAATCTAGTGATGCATGCAAAGAAAAAACATGTAGCATTCAAGTATCATTACTTGAAGGAGCAAGTACAAGAGAAAAAAGTGAGGCTTCGATATGTGAAGTTTAAAGAATAAATTGCTAACATATTTACTAAGACATTGCCTAAAGACAATTTTGAGTGTCTAAGAGGTAAACTGGGTGTCCTGCCCCTATCCAAAATTCACTAGGTGAAGATGCATGTTGCATCAACTCATGAATGAACAGAAATATCATTGTGGAGTTGATGCAAGATTTTACACTTTAGGAACACTTCTGAATTTGTGAAGATGAATATGATGAGATTGATGTATATAGTAGTTTCAAGGTACAAGAGTAACTACAAGGTTTTGTAAGTTTCACATTGGAACTTATAATGACCTTTGGCATTGTTATCAAAGGGGGAGAATATAATAAGTATATTAAGGGGTATCAGTAGTATACTGGGGAGAGAAAAATTACAACAAAGGAGAGTATACAAAGAAAGAATATTAGTAAAAGAGGAGATGACCCAAAGGGGGAGATGAGAATCAATAAAGATGAAAAATGAAAAATGAAAAATTATGGAGAAAACTAGTAAAGGAGAATATCAATAAGAAGAAAAAGAGTTGTGGTTTATGTTTACACACTTCACTTTTAGTATATACATTATGTGGATTGTGAATTGGATTAATAAGGTTAAATTTTATAAAAGATTAATTTATCACCCCCACCCAAGTGTCCCATCCTTCCAACATACATGTGATGATTGCATTTTGACAATTGATTGTGTCAAAATTAAATGCATGGAAACACAAATATAATTCAAATTATCTTGGCTCAATAACCAAAGCTTGTGTGTATGTGTGTGTACATGTGTATTTGTACATATGTGCATGTGCATGTGTGTTTTGTGTGTGTGTGTGTGTGTGTGTGCATACATGTGTGTGTGTGTTGTTGATCCCATGGCAATACATATTGTCAATTAGTGAAAACACACTTAGTCATCATGGGAAGTTGGTTAATACTGAAATTGAACTCTATCTCAAGTAGCAAGCACTAGTCTAGCCTATGCTACCAATCAGAAGAATGTTAATCAAGATCCAGTGTAAACAAAGTTAGTCGAGCATTCTAGTTTTAGAATAAGAACTAAGCAGGTAGAGCAGTATGAACCAAGCCAATAGAGTTTGTCGAGTGATCAATGTCAACCAAGAATCTACGGTCAACTAAGTGCTAGAGTTAGTCAAGTTCACAATGTTTCCCAAGTAATTTGCATATCACCCGAGTAATCTATTGTACCCAAGTATCAACATTGGCCAACTTGATAATTACTTTTGAAACTATTGAATTGCTATTGTAGTTGACCTAATGCAAAGTTACTATTTGGATCTATATATATGAAAGATATCTTATTTCATATCAACATGAATCATGGAATTATATTATTCATTATCATAAGTGAATATGGATAATGGAAGAGCAGATTGATTAGGAGGCTACCGAGAAGTAAAAAGGAAAAGGAGAGACTCGTATATCATAGTCAAGTGATCATTATATTATCAAAGGATATTCATTGGCAAATATAATTGCAAAGCAGAGATCACCCTGTTGATTCATCCTAACAGGCGTATCAGTCTCAAATCCTCTAACTAGGTGGACTTAACAATCCTTGCAACATCTCTTAACATAGTACATACTTGATTGTATTGTATAAATTCTTTCAAAAGGTGGACCTAGTAGTCCTAATTACTCTTAACCGATTATATCACCAGAAGTGGTCAATTTTAAGCCCTAACAAGACAACCTTAAAACCATTGTAGTGAAGCATTGTGGGTGTCATCCCCACCCTAGTTTTACCTTCTCCTTGGATAGCTTTTGAGTTACCAAATATTGTGTCAAAGTGTTATGGTTGTGTTTCTCTTATTGCTTTATGTTCCATGCATGTAAGTAGATTAGTTAATCTAATATAGTGGGATTAAGAGAAGCAAATTTTAAGTGGTTCTTGATTCAAGCCCCCCACCCCCTTAGTCACTAGGTCATCGTTACATTTCCAAAAATTGGTATTAGAGTAAGGTTATCTTGTTAGAAGTTTAGTAGCTTGAGAGAAAATATTAGAGGCAATGGAAGTGTACAAACTAGAGAAAGTCATTGAGAATGAAAAAATAGATCTTTAGGTGGCCATTGGACAAATGAAGAAACTGAAGGATCAACTCTCTCAATCCCTAAAAATAAGAAAAGAGTTAGCAGTATAGATGAATGAAAATCTATACACAGAAGAAAGAATTAAAAAAATTAATAAAGAAAGAAGTTCAGAAGAAGTAGATGCATCTATAGAAGATCTACTTGGAAGGAAACTCATTCTGCAAGAAGTTAGGAAATTGAAAATAGAACAAGAGATTCATTTAGTCACGATATGTAAAGTCATGAAACAAAAGAACCAAGATGAAAATGATAAAGAGATGGAAAACGAACATAAAATATTACTTAGTACAAGACTAGAAGAAAAGGACAATGAGATCCACCAGTTATCACTACATCACACATATATGATAAATCAGCTTAATAGTACAAATCAAGAAGTCATCAATCTAAGGACATAAAATGATAGAATCAAGAATGATCTTAGAGTAGAAAATGAAACCAATGAAAGAATAATGAGATCACAAGAAAGCATCAACCAATTGACTGAACTATCTCAGAAAAGACACAAAGGAAAAATAGGATTGGGTTATATTGGACAAGGAGAGTCATCACAAAAAGGAGCTCAAAAGAACAAAAAGCCTTCATGCAACCACTGTGGAAATATAGGACACTCATGAAAAAAATGTTGGAGTAATGGAAAGCCAAAATTCAATGGAAATTTCTATAGTTGCAATAAGCTTGGACACAGAAAAAATGAATGTAAAGATAAACCAAAGTTTGAAGGAAAATTTCTTACATGTAACAAGAAAGGTCATAAATCCTTTGAATGTAGAACAAAGCAATGGAACATTGAACCAATACTAGGAGCATTTATAACTTGGGATTACAACATATGGTACAAATGTTATCTATGTGGATAATATGGACACCCTAGAGAAAACTATGTAAGAACTCACTTTAGAAAAAGGAATCCTACCAAAAGATGCTATATATGCAAAGAACTCAGTCATTTGGAAAGGAACTACATGAACTGAGCTACTATAAATACTAATGAGGAAAAAACAATCAAGAATAAGATTGGTGAGATCAAGACTCAAAGGAATCAACAATGGGTAAGGAAATCTCCAGAAATATCAAGTCAAAGCTCTAAAGTTCTTAACACCCAAGTCAATGAGTTAGGTGATTCAACCACCTCTAAGTAAACATACAAGGAGGCCACTAGAGTTTTGAATAAAATATAAGATCCTACATCAATTCCAGATAAGTAAGCATGAAAGTATAAATCAACATATCAGATGCACTAGGACAAATAGAAGAATCATGTTTTAACTTAGACAAATCTTAGTTATAACTAAGCTATCAAACATTACCAAGTTACTCTTTAGGCATAACCATGTAAGGTCTACTTATGTGACTAAACCAAGTCATATGACTCAACTAAGCAAACCCATGTTGACAGCCAGTTCTAATCGAGCTTCATGATGTATAGTTTATGTCAATTTCAAGTTTGAAGATATAGCCGATTTATTTCACCTTCCATAGTATGGAGCATTTATGAGGCCATAAAAGGTGAAATTGAAGGTTTATTCTTTCACAGTGAATTCAAAGAGAAAACCATGGAGAGAGATTTTGAAACCCCAAGCAATCCAAAAGAGAATTTGTTGTCGAGCTAAGTTGTAGGCAAGTCTATTGATTATCAAGAGTTCTTCATTAACTAAGCATTATGGTAGCTTCATCATCCACAAAGGTCAGGAAGGGTTCTGACATGTTGGTCAAGAATGCAATTTTTTAAGCACCCAAATTCAAAATGTACCATGCAATTGCTAACGAGAAGGATCCCAAAGGAGCTCATTCAGTTGTCCCTCTAAAGGTACTTCTAATTCATGATGTAAGGACTTTTTACCACTATTCAATTCAATAGTTAGGTAATTTTGACCTAGATCAAGCATACAATGTGTTGTGTGAGAATGGAGCTTTGAAACTCAGACACAAGCATTTGGAAGTCAAGGGTTTGACCCACATCCTTCATATGATGTTGAGGAACTTTCAAATAAAATAGATCAAATCCATATTGAGCAAAGTCCATGACATGACCTTCTGGCTTGAGAAACTAGTCATAATCACCAAGAAGATGGTCTATTGACTTACTAGTTATCCAATGCTGGAAAATTCTAAGACAAAAAAAACCCTAGCTCAAGGGGAATTGTCTAAGCTAACCATGGCTAAATGAGATAGCAAAGGTATGAAGCTAAATAATGTTACTAACATGGAAATCAAATTTTGTATTCATGTGATAGCCCATAAGATCTACAGTTTAAGCCAAACCAACAATGTTCCTTATGAAGCAATTGACCTATCATATGAAGTGGTGAAGAAAAACTTGTCATTTGATCTCGCCGAGTTGAAGCATATTCAGTTGAGCAAGAACATGGAGAGCATCCAAGTATCTAAGATCCATGTAAGTTTAGCTCACTTCTGATATGTTTATTTTTCTATGTGCAATTTTTTTTTCTATCTAGGGGAAATGTTGTATGGAGGAAGGGAAAACATGTGTTATATCAGATCAATGAGTTCATTAGTGAAATGGGTGAGATTTTTGATGGAATCATGGATGCATTTTTTGAGAACTTCAAGGAAAAAATGCAAAATAGGCTTAGAATTCCCAAGCAATTGATTCATGATTATGAGAAAGACATATGTTTCCTAGTTGATTGTGAGAGTGTTCACATTTAAGTAGTCAAACCTAGGATTGCATGGGTGAGTCCATTCAGTTATGAAGTTAACATTGATGACACTAGAGACATCATTGAAGCTCTTGTCAATGAACCAATGGATCTTAAGGCTACCTATTTTGGAACCTATGAAGAAGCCAAGACCAGAATCTCACTTGAGATTCAGATTTCTCAAATCTTGAAGAGAGGAAAGAAAAGGATGGAAAACCTTGAGAAGAAATTTGACAAATCTAATGCATCTCTCATGCTTACCGAGGGTAAAGGTGATGATGTAGAAGAGGAAGAAGAAGAGGAAAGTCGACATGAAGAAGAAGAGGCAGAGGAACCTCCAAAGAAGAAAGCAAAGATACCATCAAGAAAATATACAAGGTCTTCTACTCATGTGCTTACTGCTACCAAGCCTAGGAAGTCAAGAAGGAAATTGAGGCTTGATGATGAGGATGAGGATGATGATGAAGAAGAAGAAGAAGATAACACATTGATCATCTTAGTAAAGAAGCCCCCACTATATTTTGAATAGAGGTTGAAACTAGTAAAGGAAGGAAGTGGCATGGCTAATTTCAGATACTTCAAATATGAATCTAGAAGCAAAGAAGAGCAAAAATAGATTGAAGATGTATTAGTGGAAAAAATGGAAAAGTGAAAATATGACCCCAATGAAATCAAAGGGCGTGCTCTTGAAGTCCTAGTGAAGGTTGTTTCTCACCACTAGACTAATGTAGTGAAAATAGATTAGGATATTAGAGAACAAAATCTAAGGAAGATAATGCCAAATCTCTTTGTAAATGAAATAAAGGACGCAATCTTAAAGTATAAAGAAAGGCAGACTCCTAGATTCAAAACATTTCAAAATCTATCAAATAAAGTTGAGGGTGTTGTACAATCCACATCCAATATGTGGAAAAACATTTTTGATGTATGATAAGAAGGAAGAGGAAGATCTGCCAGAGGTTCAAACCATTGAAGAATCTGATCTAGAAATGATAGCAACAAAAGTTATGGAATCTCTTCCATCCTCTCTAAGCCAAGCCCCTGTCTCATCAAGTTTTGAGCTGCAGACTACCAAGTTGAACATAGTTCAACTAAGTGGTGAAGAGAAGGAAGAAAAATAATAATAACTTACACCTTCACTGAGTGTAGCTAAGGTAGAAGAGGAGAAAGAAAATCCTTCATCCACCCTAGTAGTAACTGAGCATCGGGCTCTAATTACTCCTGGTGCAAGCCTAACTAAGCAACTACCTATCAAGGATGAGGATATAGTTGAAAAAGAAGATCAAGAAGTCAAGCTTCAACTGAGCAATGAAGAAAAGAGTATTAAAGGCAAAGGGAAAGAAACCATACCTTCATTAGCTACCAAGGTCAAAGGAAAATAAAATAAAATTGATGATATTGACCTAGATGAAGAGATTGTGATTCCAAATTGGGATCTTTACAATCTCTTTGGTGAGAAAATGGATATAATGGGTGAACTTTGGAAGAAATGAGCAAAGCAGTAGAAGCTGAGAGTAGAAAGGGATAGAAGAAAATTCCTTGAGGACATTAAAGATATAGTTTTAGATACATTTTCTATAGAGGTAAATGAAAAAGTTCTCATCATTGAAAAATTAGTTGAAATTGTACATAAGTTCAATGAAGAGGCAGATGACCAAGAAAAACTTCTTGAAAAGGCACAAAGGAAGATTGAGAATAAAGTTTTAGAAAATGTAGCCAAGCAAATTGCCATTGACCAGGTAGAGTTATCCACTCTTATTGGTACATTGGAGAATGTTGTAAATAATGTTGTATCTTTATTTGTAAAATTGAGTGACATAATAATTTTTACGAAGGAAACCAAGGATAAACTAGCTAATATTGATATGGACTTAAAGGTTGGTGCTAGTTAGTTAGCACTTAACCCAAGTTCAAGCTCAACTCATTTTGAAAAAGTTATATTTTTGATAGATCTATAGGCAGAATTGTTAAGGGAAGAGGCTAGAATAAGGGCAACCTTGACAAACATTCAAAGTATGATGCTTCCCCATATGGATATTATGTAGAAGAGAATTGAACATGCAAAGACACTAGTTGAAGACACAAACCTTTCGATGGTAGAGCATATGATGAAGTTATCAGTCGAACTACAGATAGATCTGCACATCTTAAAGGTATTACAAGATAATTGGGATAAGATTGTGTCTTTAATTTTGAAGGTACATAATGATTTCCTCTCTCATTTTGGCATAACCTTGTAAATTTTGGCATTTGTAACAAAAAAAAGTGTGTGTGTGTGTGTGTATATATATGTATACATACATACATACATACATATATATATATGTATGTATGTATGTATGTATGTATGTATGTATGTATGTGTGTATATATATATATATGTATATGTATATAGATGTGTGTGTGTATATATATATGTATACATATATATGTGTGTGTGTGTGTGTGTGTGTGTGTGTGTGTACACATACACACACACTCACACACACACACACACACACACACACACATGCAAATAAGGGAGAAATGTATATACAAGGGAAAAATATATCAAACAAGAACTATATGGAAGATATGTAAAAAGGAGATAAACAAAAATAATTTTAAAAAATAAAAATAAAAAGTTAGTTGTAACTAAGTGCAAAGTTTTCAATTCAAACCGAGTCACAAAATAGAGCACATACAAAGGGGGAGTTTGGCTAAAAGATTTTTGATTGAAGATTTTGTACATGACAAGTGTTTTTGTCACTAATACCAAAGGGGGAGATTGTTGACCCTATGATAAGACATATTTTCAATTAGTGCCAAAATACTTAGTCATCATGGGAAGTTGATTAATGCTACAACTGAGATCTCCCTCGGGCAGCAAGCAATAGTATAACCCGTGCTACCAACTAGAAGAATGTTAATCGAGCTCCAATGTAAACAAAGTTAGCCGAGCATTCCAATTTTAGAATGAGAACCAAGAAGGCAGAGCAATATGAACCAAGCCAATAGAGTTAGTCGAGTGATCAATGTGAACTGAGCATCCAGAGTCAACCAAGTGCCAAAGTTAGCCAAGTTCACAATGTTTCCTAAGTAATCTCCATATCAAGCTAACTAACTTTAGATTATCAAAAAAAATTATCAAGTCAGCTCAATGTTGATACTCGGGTCCAATGGCTTACTCAGGTGATATGCAGACTACTCAAGCAACATTGTGAACTTGGCTAAGTTTGGCACTCGGTTGACTCTAGATGCTCAATTCACATTGATCACTCAGCTAACTCTATTGGCTCGGTTCATACTTCTCTGCCTAACCAATTCTCATTCTAAAACTGGAATGCTCAGCTAACTTTTTTTACGCTAGAGCTTGATTAACATTCTTCTGCAACTCGGTTTCAGATTACTCAGGAAACATTTTGAACTCAGCTAACTTTGGCACTCAGTTGACTCTAGATGCTCAGTTCACATTGACCACTTGGCTAACTCTATTGGCTCGATTCATACTACTATGCCTACTCGGTTCTCATTCTAAAACTGGAGTGCTCAACTAAATTTGTTTATACTAGAGCTCGATTAACATTCTTTTGATTGGTAGCACAAGTTATACTAGTGCTAGTTGCCTGACGGAGATATTTGTTGCAGCACTAACCGACTTCCCATGAAGACTAAGTATTTTGGCACTAATTGGCAATATGTCTTATCATAGGGTACACAATCTCCCCCTTTGGTATTAGTGACAAAAACACTTGTCATGCACAAAATCTTCAATCAAAATCTATTAGCCAAACTCCACCTTTGTATGTGCTCTATTCTGGGACTCGGTTTGAATTGAAAACTTTGCAACTTGATTACAACTAACTTTTTTTTTTTGTCTTTTTAAAATTATTTTTGTTTATCTCCTTTTTACATATCTTATGTATAGTTCTTTTTCTATACATTTTTCCCTTGTATATACATTTCTCCCTTATTTGCATGTGTGTGTGTGTGCGCCCATGTGTTTGGGCGTGCGTGCACACACATATAAAGGGGGAGTTTGGCTAAAAGATTTTGATTGAAGATTTTGTGCATGACAAGTGTTTTTGTCACTAATATCAAAGGGGGAGATTGTTGAACCTATGATAAGACATATTGTCAATTAGTGCCAAAACACTTAATCATCATGGGAAGTTGGTTAGTGCTGCAACCGAGATCTCCCTCAAGTAGCAAGCACTAGTATAACCCGTATTACCAATCAGAAGAATGTTAATCGAGCTCCAATGTAAACAAAGTTAGTTGAGCATTCCAGTTTTAGAATGAGAACCGAGCAGGCAGAGCAATATGAACCGAGCTAATAGAGTTAGCCGAGTGATCAATGTGAACTAAGCATCTAGAGTCAACTGAGTGCCAAATTAGCCGAGTTCACAATGTTGCCTGAGTTATCGACATATCACTCGAGTATTAGCATTGAGCTGACTTGGTAATTGTTTTTGAAACTATTGAATTTCTATTGTAGTCGACCTAATGTAGAGTTACTATTTGGATCGATATATATATATATATATATATATATGAACGATAGCTTGTTTCATCCAAGTCATCATGAATCATGGAATTATAAGGCAAAGTAGAGATCAACCTACAGATTCATCCTAATAGGTGTATTAGTCTTAATTCCTCTAACCAAGTGGATTTAACAGTCCTTGCAAAATCTCTTAATAGAGTACATATGTTATTGTATTGTATAAATCCTTTCACAAGGTGGACCTAGCATTCCTACTTACTCTTAACCAAGTAGATCACCATAAGTGATCAATTGTAAGCCCTATCAGGCCAACTTTATTACTGTAGTAGTGAAGTATTGTAGGTTTCATCCCCACCCTAGTTCTACCTTCTCCTTAGAGGGTTTATGGGTTATCAAATGTTGTGTCAAAGTGTTACGGTGTTGTTTCTCTTATTGCTTTATGTTCCATGCATGCAAGTAGATTAGTTAATCTAATAAAGTGGGATTAAGAGAAAAAAAAAATTAAGTGGTTCCTGATTACCCCCCTTCCCACCCTCTCAGTCACTCTGTCATCATTCTATTTCCAACATTTGTGTGTATGTGTGTGTGCGCATGCGTGTGTGTGTGCATGTGTGCGACACTAAATTACAGACAAATCTAATCATATATCTTCACTTCACTTAGGGTCTGTTTGGTTCCTAGAAGATGATAGGAATTGGCTTTTCCAAAACCCGAATTTGAAAATTTGTGTGTTTGTTTCAAATTTGCAAAATGGAATTAACATACGGGACTTCCAAATTTACCTCAAAACCAGGTTTTCCACCTTCCTAAAAAAAGTAGGAATTGAAAATCAAAACCTAGTTTTATTTTTTAAGGAGTGTAAAAATAATAGATTGGACTACTTTTTGAAATTTGCCTTCAACTCCAAGCTTATGCATAAAAATTTGTCTTCACAGGCATCTTCCAAGTGAAACAAATGGCTTCAGTAAAATCTCAAAAATCAGAATGAAGATATACAAAACCTTGATTTGGCTAAACCAAGATTTGTAGAAATCTGGATTATTTTAATTCCACAAACCAAACGGACCCTTAAGGTTCCTTCAATTGGATTATATGAAATTTAATATTTGTGGGGTAGATATTATTTGCAAATATGTTTGTTAGGTTATCTTATGAGTGAGTTTCAAGGGCTTTCCACCTTTCTCAATCCTTCAAAATTGAACAATTAAAATAAAATAAAATAAAAGTCAGCCATATGTTCCTAAAGTGATTCTACAATATTTAATTCCTATTAAAGCCCTTTGATGTATGTTTTGTGATGTGAATGATTTTTCCTTGTAGTTCAAATCCTAAAACAAATGGATTATTGTCATGAGACATAATAATAAATTGCACAAACTTGTGATTGGTCCCTAGATGAGAAGGATAAAGGCAAGAAACTAGTTAAATTTGAATTTTAAAAATCTTATTGAGGTGAGAGGAGTCTTTAACTATGTCTAGAAATGATTCTCAAGATTTAAAAAATATGGAATAAGAAAATTATATTAGATTGGTGAGTTAAAGATTCCAAGGTGGTCTCAAGATTTTTAAAAATGTAATAAGAAGTTTTATTGGATTTTTGTGTGCATACAAATAAATGTGAAGATTTGTGGAACAAAAAATAAGTGGATAGGGTGAATGTGTAAGGATTTGTTAGTAAGAGATGGCTATATAGCAAAATAAATGTACCCTATTACACCTTATGTGATTTTTAAATTAATTAATTAATTTAGAAAAATGTCAAATCAAGTGCATTTATTCTTGACTATGAGAAATGTGATAAATGTTTAGTAGATGAATAAATATATATACAATGAGGTAGGTGGATAGCACAAAACAAGGGACCCTACTTTGCATAATATTTTGTCATTATCTATATGCCTATACCAAAACGCTTATCTTAAAATAAAGACAAAATTGAATAAATAAATATACAAAATTAACCAATTTATACTCAAATAAATCATTAAAATAATTACCTTAAATTATAAGAGTACTATTTTTAATTAAAAAATATTATAAACATTTTCTATTAAATAAGATTGCAAGTTGCAATTACACATTTCGATTAAACAATGACGTCATCTAAAATTCGTTAAATAAAATAAGAAAGATCCGAAGCTAAAACTAAGCTCAAACTGATCTTTATGTGAAATGATTAATGGTATTTAGAAAAGGATGCAACAAGCAATGAAATATGAAAAACCAACTCCAAATGCATAAAGAAAAGAGCTGGTGCAATCTAAAAAGCTCTGAAATTATCAAAGATAACGATGCCCCACAAATAATATGACAGACCAGAAATTCCATCAATACTTTTTGCTTTAAATTTCTTTACATTTTGAAAAAGAAAAACTACACGCTTTACAATTTCTTAAAAATGTTGTCCCCAGAAAATAATTTTATACATCCTTGGGTCAGATTTTATATAATCTCTGTGTCACTTTTGTCTGGGATTATACAGTGTTTGTGTAAACCCCATATGATGAAAGTTGAGAATGTCGGAATAGTTGTTGAAAAGAGTCATAAAGTTTTATGTTTATTTACAATTGGTGTTGGATGCCAACCCACATATAGCTGATAAATGCTCTCTCTGTCCCCACTTTGAAGAAACCTCTTCCACAAAGTTTTTCTCATGTCCCCACTTACAGAAATGCCTGTAATGCCTACACCAGTCAATTAATGCCTACATAGTAGAGGAACTAGTGTAGGAATCTACCATATTTCTGAAATTCAAAAGTTGTATCGAGGTATTAATTGCTGTTTCTGAAATTGATTGTGTAAGAATTTTTTTCATGAACGTTTCAGATCACACTCTGTAATCCGCTCCAAACTTCCTCCGCAATTATCTTCTGAACTCTTTCAGTGAGATGAAATGCATCCCAAAAAACATACTTGTCTGAATCTTTGCATACTGAGACTTCATTGCTCTGTCCACATCCCAGGGCGGCATTGAATAACCCCTTTCCGCAGCAAGCTGATTGAGTCTCAGAAAAACCTTCATACAATTTGAACTGGTTGTGATTTAGTTCATGAAATCTTCAGATTTAACATCATGGCTTGAAGGAAAAACAAAAGCTTATCTCAGATGAGATGCAATATAATTGTACTGTTAAATTATACATAAACATTGTGGAGTGGTTATTTCGGTCTGATGATGGACTATAGAACGTAATTCAAAAAATGTTGGGTTCAAGGAGAACTTTTCTAGGTCATCATTTTTCATTGTAGAGGAAGGACTGACCATTGGAAACTGAGAACAAGAACTATAATTCAAAATGTTAGGGGTCTAGTACCTCCCTACATTGTCGCTATCCATTACAGAGTAGGAACGGACCATTAAAAATCAAGAGCAAGAACTATGATTCAAAACATCGGGTCATATGAAGACTTCTTTTATTGTCATTCCCTGCTACAAAGTGAGAGCTGACCATTAAAAACTAAGAACAAGAACAATAATAGAAAATCAAGAGGACTTTTCTACACCGTCATTCTTCATTACAGAGTAGGGTATGCTCATTAGAAACCAAGAATGAGAACAACAGTTCAAAAAGTTGAGTTCAAGGAGGACTTCTCTACACTTTCATTAAGGACTCACCATTGAAAATCAAGAACAAGAACTATAATTCAAAATATTGAATTGGAGAAAGACTTCTCTACATCGTTATTCTCCATTACATAATAGATACTGACCATTGAAAATTTAAAAAACAAGAACAATAATTTGACTACATGAAACCCAAAAAATAAATTTAGATTAAAAGATGTAATGAGAAACCCTGAGACTTTGATGTTTTCAATGAAATTCTTACCCAAGGTGTTTCCATTGTGAATGATGTTTAGGAGTAGGTCATAAGTATTGACATAGATGAAGAGTGATCCTTTCAGATTTGTGTTCAAATGGTGGAGGAGCTTCTGCAGCCCTGAGTTAAATTGCTGAAACAATTCGTTGGCTGTTTCATCACAGCCACCATTGCATTTTGTAAAGCCAGAGTATAGCATTCCTGGGCTGCACCCCAATGCTGAAATTCCAAACACTATAAATTTCCTTCCACCCATTTCATGCAAACTCTGCAACATTCATGAACAACAATAAGGTTATAGAGCATTTCACACATCTAATGATGTATCATAAAATGTAACAAAAACATCTAAAAAAGCATACAATCAAATTTAAAAACATATAAAAATTATCATATTATACAGTGTAAAGTTTGATGACTTCAATTATTTCCAATGATAATAGGGTCATTCAACTTCAATGTAACGAATAGTTTTCAAAAATTTGATCATCAGTTTTTCTTTTATTGTTTTCAATACAAAATTTTATATCATCTATATTTTACTATTTGATACAGAAACATGAGGTTGAGGGGTTATCTTGGACATGATAACCTTCTCCCCCGTACTTATGAAGGTTTCAATATCATCCTCCATACTCTTTAAGGGTTTCATACATTATAGATGGCCTTACAAAGAAAACCAGTTGTGGTCAATCTTTTGATGACTAATAAAATATTATGTGGGACAGAAAAAATACAAGTTTCATACTCCCTCCCCTCATAATGCTGATCAAAATGCATTTATGACAACTTTTAAACCAAATATTTATGCCGAATACAGTGCTTTATTTAGTATATGCAAAAGCATTTAAATATAAAACTATCACTCAAACCATTAAAACTTACCAGTAAGTAGTTTTTATAGGAGTGCAATAAAGACTCAATGAAGGCTTCAGGGCTAACTCTGTTGCTCAGAGAAGCATTCGCCATGTAATTCCCTGCAATGTCGTTTGCTCCCACATTCACTGCAATTATTGAATCCGACAGAAATTCCTCTACTTGATAAAACCCACTTCCCAATTCTCTTTTCCACAAGGAGAATATATTTCTGAACTCATATACTTGCCGCCCAAATGAAACACCATTCTGTATCATCACACACCAAATTGGGATCAAAATCAGCTTTTTGAAATGTATAGACATAATCACTTCAAAATTCCTAAAATCTGATAATAATAAAAAGGTAATGTTTACCCGATGTTGAAGTGTACAGTTAAGCAACCCACTTGAATCAAAATCAGCATCCTTTGTTATGTCATTTACCACTCCAAGTTGAAACCATGGAGCAGCATAATCCACTCCCATCATGCTGGCTGTTATTCCAAATTCAAAACCAGATTATCACATCCATTACACATAATCTCTAACATTTAAACAGCCTTCAAATAATTTTGTCATTTGGGATAGTCAAACTTCTACAGTTTTGATATATAATCTTAGTAACATTTCTGAATTTTATTGTATGTTTTTTTGCCATCATTAAAGATGATTTATTGCCAAGATGAAACAACTACAAACAGAATGAAACTAAACACCCTAGATAATCAAATCCACAAATTTGCCAAAAAGCATAATTCGAAATAACTAACAAGAACAATCGTATAAATTGTTTGTTTTCTGAGATACCCAATAAATCTAAATGTTTACCTAAGAAATCAAATACTGTTCTGCCATTAGAGAAGCAACCAGTGGGCTTGCCAGAAAGCTTTGAGCCATATGAAGCAAAACTTTCATGAGCTGCAACACTTGGACTGATATAGTTAACATTCCCCAAATCTCCAAATACAAAAAGGGCAGAGGATTTAGAAGGGCCGCCATGAAACTGATCATACAATCCTTTGCTCCTCCAAACACATGCCCTGATAAACAAAACTACCACACAGAAGAACACAATCTTGATCCATCTCCCTCCCTGCAAATCCATTCTCATTAACTTAATTAAACTTCCAAAACACTTATTTCGCTCCGCTTCAAATCTCTGATGAACATTCTAACAAACTAGCCTGAAGTTTCATAGAGGACAAGAATTTCAATGGATACTACTGATATTTTCCAAGTGATCTAATTTTGTAATGCAATTCAGGCTCAATCTCAAACCTGTGTTAAACCTTCTAGTGAATTATAGTCAACGCTGACTTAGGAGACCCTTTAGAAGCTTCTAATGGATGATTTTTAGTGGCAGTTGGTTAATAGCAGGTAATGAATATAGAGAAGGGTAGAGAAATTTGTGGGATGGATGGTATTTAAACTTTTGAGGGTACATAATGGACCGTATATTGGGGTATTTCTCTGGACTGGGTATTAATGGGCTCATAACATTCTAGAAGCTTTTCAACGAGGGAATCAGGGCGAGCAATAATTCAAAGCACAAACAGCTGACGTGACCTTCCAAGCCATGTTTGTTTCTTCTCAATAATGTTAATGAGGACCATAGGAAAGAGGCATGAAAATAATAATAACAAAAGAGGGAGTAGTTGTTAATGATCTCCATTGAGCGTAAGGAGGGAGTCATGGCGGATATTGCAGAAGGAAAATGACGGCTTTCAGATCCTCACCAAACCCAGGCGGCCTCATCTTATCATCTTTCTTAACTTGTCATGTCTAAAGTGGATTATGATATTTTTTACAATAGGGTTTTTATTTATTTTTCTTAGGTTTTTGGATAGATTGAAATCATTATTTCTACAATGGGTCGATTGGGTCAATTAGAATTGGAATTTTTTTATCATTTTTTCATTTTACTAATTATAGTGTTGTTTTGTTTTTTGTTTTTTTAATTTGTGAAGTCTTCAATGAGAAACATTTATTGATATTTTTTAAAACTACAATTTAACATGCATAAATTAAATTAAAATTAATTTTTATTTAAGTAAAATATTTTTAAAAATAGACTAAATAATTATATTGGTTTAATTTATAATTGATTTACTATGTGTTTAAAACTATGAAGGTTAGAGATTTAAATAATTTTTGCATTCACTATTTTGATTAGATTATCATTGGAAGAATTTTCTACACCTCCGCTTATTTCGCTCTTAATATGTTTCTCAATATGATTGATTTTAAAACCTGCTAAAAGAACAAGAGCCCTTGTGTCAATAAACATAAGAGTAGCAAACAAATGTGTGCCTCGACAAAGTGGACTCAAAGAACAAATTTGCAAACACTACCATGTCTAGAGATATAGTAAATTCCTTGAGTAAGTGATTCATTTTAAAATCTATTTTCTATAATTCATAGAATGATTTAGAATTGTGAACAATGCTTGGATGGGACATGTATAAATGTTTGAGCTTTGATAGTGGGAAAAACTCAAAAAAACTAAATATTTAGTTTACTATGACAAAATTATCAATGTTGGTAGGATGGAAAAATACCATCTAGGACAATGAGTCTATATCTTCAACAATAAATTCCATCATTATCAAAATCGAATTGAACTAGATGTGTCTATTAGAAATGATGATTTAATCATTTAACAATATGGGATACCTAGTGACATTTCACTCTCAAAGTTTCTCTTGATCAAGTTTGTTAGTTTTGACAATGTCTTGTACATATGAATGTTACTTAACACCCCTTTGTAACATGCTTAAAGCATTTTTAATGGTTCATATGCATTTTTGAAGATTATAATTAGATGTTCTAGTAGAATTATATGGTTTTTTTGGATTGGCATAATATTGAAAGGTAAAATAATTGATTTGAGAATTCTTGGAGGTTTCTATAAATCTTATATAAAAGAAATTATCCAAAAATCATTTATGTTGAGACCCTTCTATCTTCCATAACATATATCTAAATAATGAAATGCAATGATAAAGAAATAACACCATAACACCATTTTTTTGACGCGAATATACTATTAGAGGAAAAGCCATACTCATATCAGACCCACTAGATAATGTAATAACATGTATAAAACCAAGTTAAAGGTTTATGGGGAATGCACATGCATTCAAACACTCGCATTAAGCTCACTACTCAAATACAAGGGAACCAACCTTAAATTGAACAACATTCCAATTACAATTAGGGAAACAACCCTAATACATCAAACAACTCAAAAGATGGACTATAATCCACTGAAAACGTGAACTGCCTAATAGCCCCAACTATGCCAAAATATATCCAATGAAGTGCATCAATTCTATTAGATTCCACTAACAACTCTTTCCAAAGTCTATGCTATCTCATCACTCACTTTCCTATGTATCATAACCTTTCATCAAATCCGCATTCACAATCTCACCTTTACATCATCATCATCTCTTTCATACATCTCTCACACTTAATTCACCAAAGAATTCCTTTCTTAAGTACTACTCCATAACTTTCTATTAGGTCAACCTAATAAGAGTCCTTTTATTCAAGATAAATCTCATTATCCAATAGAAACTTTAATCAAAATTCTACCTCAACAATCATTTATATCATTAATCAAAGCAATACATATCTTGACTAGGTTGACTAAGAAACACTTCACTATCATTTGTCCAAATAAAAATGTGTCTTCCTGATCTCCAACCCATCAAAAAATCTAGTAGTGAATACATATCCATTTCTAAATAACATCACTTGCTTTTCATACCAACATTCGGCTATACTGGGACTTTCCTAAGAAAATATTATATTAGTGTCCATAATAGTTTATAGATAAACTGCCTATAGTTAGTTGTTAATAAATAAACTATATGTTCATCTGCCATTGAAAACATCAATATCAAAAATGGCATATTTATCATCTCAACACATCCAAGAACATAATCCTAGCTACCCATGATCAGATTCTCAAAATTGTATATTCCTCAAAATGATCAAGTACATAAATGAACTCAAGAACAATGTTTTTCTACCACATATATTGACATCAGTGACAATATATTAAAGTCAAACCATAAATTGAAGTAACCAGAAATAATTTCATATGGAATCTCCATTACTATCCAACAATATCCCCTTTAAATTTTCCAAATAATTTCCTTCTTAAATACTACTCTATAATGTTCCATTAGCTCAACCTAATAAGGGTCATTTTATTCAAAATAGATCACATCATCTAATACAAATTTAAAAAAAATATTCTACCACAATAATAATTAATATCATCAATCAAAGCAATATGTTTCTTGACTAGGGTAGCCAAAAAACACTTCGCTATCATCTATCCAAAGGAAAAATTGTCTTCCTAGTCTCCAACCCATCAAAAAAAATTATAGTGAATGCATTTCCATGTCTAAATAACATTACTAGCTTTGCATACCAAGATTCATCTCTACGAAAACTTTTCTAATCTAAAATATTGTACTAGTGTCTATAACAGTTTATAGATGACTTATCTACAACTAGTTGCTAATAAAATAACTATAATGTCTACAAATGAAAACATCAATAAAAAAAATGGAATATTTATCATCTAAACACATCCAAGAACATAATCCTAGCTACACATGATTAGAATCTCAAAACTATATCTTCATCAAAATGATCAAGTACATATATCAACTCAAGAATGATGTTTGTCTAGCACATGTTAACATCAATCACAATATGTTAATACCAAACCATAAAATAATGTAACTAGAAATAATTCTATCCATAATCTCTATCACTATGCAACAATATCCTCCTTAAATTCACCAAAGAATTCCCTTCTTAAATACTACTTCATAACTTTCCATCAGGTCGGCCTAAAAAGAGTCATTTTATTAAAAATAAATCACATTATTCAATACAAACTTTAAACAACACTCTACCACAATGATAATTAATATCATTAATCAAAGCAATATGTTTCCTAACTAGGTCAGCTAAGAAATACTTCACTATTGTTTGTCCAAAGTAAAATTTGTCTTCCTAGTTTTGAACCCACCAAAAATTCTAGTAGTGAATGCATATCCATGTCTAAATAACATTACTATATTTGCATACCAAGATTCAACTCTAGCAAAACTTTCCTAAGAAAATGCTATAACTAGTGTCCATAATAGTTTATAGATAAACTATTGACAACTAGTGGCTAATAAATTAACTTGACATCGGTAAATGAAAACATCAATATCAATAATGACATATTTGTCATCTAATCACATGTCTAAGAACATAATCCTAGCTACACATGATCAAATTCTGAAAATTCTATCTTCATCAAAATAATCAAGTGCATATATCAACTCAAGAATAATATTTTTCTAACACACATGTTGACATCGATAACAATATATTAATGTCAAACCATAAAGTGAAGTAACCAAAAATAATTCCATCAGGAATCTCTATCACTATCCAACAATAACCTCCTTAAATTTACCAGAAAATTTCCTTCTTAAATATTGCTCCATAACTTTCCATTAGGTCAGCATAATAAGAGTCCTTTTATTCAAAATAAATCACATCATCCAATATAAACTTTAATCAACACTATACCACAACAATAATTAATATAATTAATCAAAGTAATACATTTCCTAACTAGTTCAACCAAGAAACACTTCATTGTCATATGTACAAAGAAAATTGTCTCTTCCTAGTCTCCAACCCACCAAAAAATCTAGTATTGAAGGCATATCCATCTCCAAATCGCATCACTATCTTTGCATACCACTATTTAGTTCTACCAAAACTTTCCAAAGAAAATATTGTACAAATGTCTGTAACCGTTTATATATAAATAATCTACAACTAGTTACTAATAAATTAACTATAACATTTGAAAATGAAAACATCAATATGAACAATGTAATATTTATCATCTCAACACATCCAAGAACATAAACCTAGTTGCACATGATCAAATTCCCAAAATTGTATCTTCATTAAAATAATCAAGTACATAATATCAGCTCAAGAACAATTTTTGTCTAGTATGCATGTTGACATAAATGACAAAACATTTATGCCAAACCATAAACTAAAGTAACCTAAAATAATTCCATCAGGAATCTCTACCGTAATCCAACAATGTTGCCTCTATCCTTAATGAAAACATATGTTGTGAAAAAAAATCAATGCATAAGTGATATCATTATCTTCGATGTCTCTCTCAAAGATTTATTTGTAGAATAATTCTTTTCTCATATATATCTCCCCCTTTGACATCAATGACATAAGTGAGGCATCTATACATTTAAATACATCCAAATTGTACCAACTTTTCCCCATTAGGATTAGCTCCCAAAACAACAAGTCCATATGTAAGATAATTCTATTAAGACCACTAGACCAATGCATCCTTGCTAGTTTTGAATAGGATGAGCCATCAACCCAAGCATATGTATGATATATTCAAAGGTATCACTAAGTAAGGGATTTTCCAAAATTCATGCAATCTATTCTTTAGTATCCACATATTCCAACTTCACTTCCTTCTTATTTACCTTTTCCTTTAAGAAATGATATTTGGTTAATTTATTATTTGTATTTGAATACAACATAAGAATCTTTGAAATATTTATAGAACTAGTATTATCACAATAAATAGTGACAGGCTTATAAATGATAGCTCTAATATCCTTCAAAAATTTCTTCATCCAAACAACTCAAGTATAGAGGTATAAAAAAAGTCAACTTTAATAATAGATTATAAAATACAATCTAGCTCTTCATCGACCATGAAAATAATATTCTTCCCAAAAGAAAATATCCTCCACTAATACTTGTCTTATCATCAACTTCTCCTGTCCACTTTGCATCAATATATCTATGAAGTCTAAAATCATTATCTTTGTCAAACCACTAACCAAAATCCATTGTACCCTTCAAGTATATGAAAATCCTCTTAACAACTATGATATATGACAAGGTTCTGGTTTAGTTTGAAATATTGCAATAATTTCAACCACATTTGGTATGTCAAGTATTATATGAGTTAGATATTGCAATCTTCCAAACATTTATTTGTATCTTGTCTAATTGGAAGCCTTGGAATCATCATATTTAGTCAATTATATCATGTAATCATAGGTTTTCCAAATATCTTTGAATCTTCCATACCAAATTTATTTAGTGATTGCTTAGCATACTTTGAATGTGATATGAAAATTCATGTCTTAGTGTATATAATTTTCAAACCAAGAAATAATTTCATTTAACCTATCATGGACATCTCAACTCCTTTTTCTCTTCATTGTCAAAATATGAACTCATTTTTTCACCTCCACCAAAAATAATATCATCCACAAATACTTCTACAGTTAGGATGCTTTCAATGTTAACCTTTTAAAATATAAGTTACAATTAGCAATACTTTTATTGAATCCACGTTTCAATCAGTACTTATAACCTTGCATAACAAACTCTTAGAGATCATTTCAATCCATACAAGGCTTTATTCAATCACTAAACCATATCATCTTGATCAATCAATGAAAATCCATTAGGTTTCTCAACATAGATTTCTCTTCTAATATCATAGTTCTTGTGTTGCCAATGAGTGTTTTGTTCTTTCTCTCTCTTGTATACCATTCTGCTAAGGGGTTCTATAAGCCAACATTTGTCTCCTTATCCCATATTATTGAAAATATGCATTGAATTCTTTGAAAGTAAACTCTCCTCCTCTATCATATCTTAGACATTTCAATTTCAAGCCTATTTCAATCTCAACTTTGGATTTAAAGATTGTCATCTTATCAAAAGCTTCTGATTTTTCTTTCAAAAATGAAACCAACACCATCATAGAATATTCATCAATTAAGAGAATGAAATATCCATATCCATCACAAATCTATATCTTCGTAGAACCACATAGGTCTATATGAACCAAGTCTAAAAATTTATTTGTAGTATATGTCTTATTCTTAATAGTATATCTTGCTTTCTTTATCGTCATGCATTTTGCACATATTGCATTAGTAGGCTTCATCAACTTAGGAAAATATCTAACAACATAACTAATCTTCACAATGTCATCAGATTCTATATGACAAAGTATCTTATGCCCTAGCCAATTGTGATCAGTATTAGCAATCAAACATCTATTTTCTAAGTAGTTCAAATAAAAAACATTAATTTTGGTCTTTATTCTAGATGCAATCTCTATCCTAAATTCATTTGTGATAGTGCACATGCCATCCTTATATTATAGATTATAACCTTTGTCAATAAGTAGTCCAACACTCAAATGATTATGCATTAAACCATCAACAAATAAGTTGTCATCAATAGTATTTTTACCATCTAGAGTTATAGAACCTCTTCCTTTGATCAAACAAGGAGTGTTACCTCCAAATCTAGTGACACCGCCATCATATTTATCAAGCTTCACAAATTTTCTCATATCTCTTTTCATATGGTGTGAACATCTTCTATATATGATCCAGTCATCTCTGTTTTTAACATGAGTGACTAGGGATGTTTCTTTAGTCATGGAGCTCTCGTCCTAAATAGAAATTAAAATAATTCCATCCTCACTCTTCTTAGACTCGTTGTTAGTAGCTCCTTCACTAGCATAATAATAACATTTCTTTTAATATACAGTCTTAAACTTCTTAGGTTTATGCTTAGGAACTCTCTTGGCACATCTGTTAGCATGTATGTTGATGTTATTCCTTTGGGGGAGTATCCTAATCATTAGAATGTTGGTTAGCATGATTGACATGTTGCATTCATGATTATGTTTTTCATTGAAGTCAACATAGTATTGTTTCAATGAAAATTGGCAGAGTAGAAGACAAGGAATGAGGTTGTATGAGCTATGTATTGAAGTTCATGCCAAGCACAATGATGAGGGCAAAATCCAAGACCAAAATGAACACAACAAGAAAAGGGGAATATTATTATCAGAAGTGATAGACTATTACATTTAGTACAATGAAATAGACTCAAAGATGTGCCCTATGGGCTTACAATGTGATCTAATTCTAGAGAAAAATCCTCCTCACAGTACCCTCTCCCAAACTCCACCAAAACTGCCTTTACAATGCTAGGAATGTCCTCAAGTAACCCCCACTTAGGTTTAGGGTTAGGAATACATTTTAGAATATGTCATTTGGCATCCACTGCCAAAATATAAAGTTCCAAAAAACACATTAGAAGTTGGTGTAAAATTAGAAGAATCTAGAAATGGTAGTCCAACTTTCGAGAGGCATAACTTTTGATCTAAGACTCTGATTGATGAACCGTTTACATTTCTAGAAATCTCTCCAAGTGCTCTATTATAGACCATCTTTTCTTTTCTTTCATTTTTTGGGTCGATACAAAGTTTTTTAGTGCCTCAAATCTAACTTTGAAGTGCTCTTAGGGGGTCTCCAGGTAACTTAAAACTGCCATAACTTTCAAACCGTAAAGCCTTTTGACCTAATTCTTTTTCTAGAGTTCTTTGAATTACATGTATAATCATCCCTAAAACTTACACCCTCTAAATCATCATAATTATAGCTCAATTACAAAATAACCTATTTTCTACATTGGCACGTATCCTAAGGTGCTCAAAAACTCTAACCCAGGAAACCAATAGTGGAACTATGAGAGTTGGAATCTTTATTTGACTTAAATGAGTATCCAAAAATGAAAACACATTAAATAGAATCTAATATTAAGCATATTTTTGGGTGATCTAGGATTACTCTTACACCACTAGATGTGCCTGCATCAGGCACTGAGGGTAGATTGAAAAGTGACCCTCTCACTTTATAGCTATTAGAGGAAAACCCAAAAGGGAAACCTCCATTGTGGATATCCAAGTTGAAACTTCTATTGGTCATCATTTCCACTTCACTAGGTATTCTTCATACTACTTGTTTTTGGTACTTTGGCCCACACAACTATCTAGAATTTCTTCAACCTCTTCCTTCGTAGAAGTAGGAATTAGACATGGCTCCAGCATCAGCTCCTCATCTGCACCATCATCATCATATTTTGTTAAGTCTATAATATTGAAAATAGGAGAAATGTGAATCTCATCTGGCAACTCCACCTCATACGCATTCTTTGAATCATGTTTCTTCAATATTTTATAGGGGCCAAATTTATTCATCTTTAGCTTGTTGTACGTACCCACTAGAAATCATTCCTTCCTCAAGTATGCCATAACCAAATCCCCATCTTGTAACTCCTTATGTCTCTTCTTTTGATCTGCCCTATCCTTATACTATAGGTTCATCTTGGTAATAAGTGCTCGCACCTCCTCATGTAGGTTCTTGACATGTTCAATGAAGTCTTCTACCTCAGCACTTGTCCTCTCCCATTGCTCCATCTTCCTCAACCCTGGTGCAGTCCTTAGACTACTCCCATACACAATTTTAAATGGTGATCTACCAATACTCATGTTCACATAATTATTGTTAGCAAATTCTACTTGTGGTAGAATCAAATCCCATCCCTTGGGCTTATCTCCTACTAAACTCCTGAGCAAATTGCCCAGACTTCTATTTACTACCTCTGTGTGCCAACCAGTCTGTGGATGATGTGCAGAACTGAACTTCAATTTTGTCTTCAACTTCTTCCACAAAGTCCTCTAGAAATACCCCATAAATTTAGTATCTCTATTAGAAACAATATTTTTTGGGAGACCATGTAGCCTCGCCACCTCTCTAAAAAAAAATCTACAATATGCACTACATCATGAGTCTTGTGGCATGGAATGAAATGTGCCATCTTGGAGAACCTATTAACCACCACAAATAATGAGTCATTGCCATTTTTGTCCTTGGAAATCCATACTTATGTCCTCCCAAGGCTTCGATGGAATAGACAATGGCTGATAGAGTCTAGTATTGTGACTAAATCCTTTGGCTATTTGACATACTTGACAACTCTACACAAACTTCTTCACATCTTGTGATAATTGAGGCCAAAAATAATATTCTCTAATAATGGCAATGGTCTTATCTTGACCAAAGTGTCTTTCCATCCCTCTACTATACTTCTCCTTGATCAAGTTTTCCCTCATGGAACTCCTTGGAATACACAATTGACTTCCCTTGAACAACATACCATCCTAAATCACGTAATCTAGCCACCTAGTCTTGTCTAGAGTATCAGGTTCTTTACAAGCCGTCCAAGCCTCTACAAAGTAAGGATCCTTAGGGTACAAATTTTTGAGTTCATCAAACTCAACCACTTCAACCTGAATTACTATCAGCAATAACTATCTCCTAATTAATGCATCTGCAACCCTATTAGACCTTCCACTTCTATGTTTCAACACAAATGTATAGCTTTGCATAAATTCTACCCATTTCAAATGTCTCTGATTCAACTTACCTTGGCCATTTAGGTACCGCAATGCCTAGTGAAACAAATTCTTTTGGCAACAAATAATGCCTCCATTTCTTTATGGCCTGAACTATTGCATAGAACCCCAAATCATTAAAAAAATACTTCTTCTTTGCATCATTCATTTTTTCACTAAAATAGGCAATAGGCTTACCTTCTTGGCTCAACATACCCCCAATAGCACTACCACTAGCATCACAATCTACTTGGAACACTTTGTTGAAATCAAAAAGTGCCAACATAGGTTGCTCTGTCACCTTCTTCTTCAGTAATTCAAAACTCCTTGTAGCTCCTATAGTCCATTTGAACTCTTTTCTATCCCCCTCCTTGTTTCAGTTAGGGGTGCACATATACTACTAAAATTCCTAATGAACTTCTTGTAAAAACTAGCCAGACCATGGAATGACCTCACCTTAGTGGTAGACCTTAGAGTAGGTCATTCCAAGATGACCTTCACCTCCTTTGGGTCCATTTTGAGACCCTTAGTTGATACAAAAAACCCCAAATAGACTAACTCCTTTTTGACAAAGCTACACTTCCTCAAATTAATCAACAATTTCTCTTCCCTCAAACTTTCAAGGACACTATGACTATGCAAAAAATGTTCATCCAAAGATTTATTGAAGATCAAAATATCATCCAGATAGACAATAAATTTTTTTTGCAAAAAAATTCTTTAGTGCCTCATTCATAAGCCGCATGAAGGTGCTTGGCACATTGGTTAGTCCAAAGGACATGACTAACCACTCATATTGACCCTCCTTGGTCTTGAATGTAGTCTTCCACTCATCTCTCTCTCGTATCTGTATCTGGTGATAGCCACTCTTGAGATTTATCTTTGTGAAGTATTGAGCTCCACTCAAACAGTACATAAGATCATCCATTCTTAGCAAAGGAAACAGATACTTGATGGTTATTCTATTTATAGCCCAAGAGTCTATACACATTCTCCACTCTCCATCCTTCTTTGGTGCCAACATTGTAGGTACGACACATGGACTTAGGCTCTTTTGAATCAAACCTTTCCTCAACAGCTCCTGAAATTGTCTATTTATATCCTCAATCTCAAAAGGAGTCATCCTATGAGTAGCCTTGTTAGGAAAACTAGCTCTAGGGACTAAATTTATTTGATGACTTATTTTCCTTATTGGAATATTATCAGAGATGATATCTCCATACTCACTTAATAGACCAGAAACTTCAAGTGGAATTTCACTACCTTATATTTTCTAGGAATTAAAGTATAACATATATGTTGATGTTTCATGCCGTCTAGAAAATTTCTTCCATCAACAAGACATACCCTATCACTACTGCATACCTTTTCACCCTCCTTTATCAAGGGCTTCAATTTATGGTGAACTCCATCCTTTGTCAAAGAGTATGTATTTGCATGGCCATCATGTATAGCATGCTTATCAATCTTTCATGGCCTTCCCAATAATAAATAGCAAACATCCATTGGAATAATGTCACAAAGAGCCTCGTCATGGTAACTCCAAATCTTGAACTTTACCAAACATTTCTCACTAACCAAGACCTTATGATTGTCTTGCACCCAAGCAATCCAATAGGGTTGGGGGTCTTTCTCCCTCTTAAGATTTAGCTTTAAGACCATCTCTTCTGACACCAATTTGTGAGTGCTTCTACCATCAACAATCACATCACAACATTTACCCTCGCACTTGCACTTGGTACAAAACAAACTCCTCCTTTCTCTGGGTTTAGTCTCACCACTTAGTAAGAGCCTTTCATTAACTAGAACCTCTCCTCTTTTTGCATCCTTTGAATTCGATGAATGTGCATCGTCATCCACATGAGCAACCCTTGCTTAATTATCAGCTCTCCTATCTATCCTTCCTTGGCATTGAGAGCATTCAAAGGCAAGAAGACCTTCTTCATTGCAATGAAAATAGGTACTACGGAAGCCTCCTCTTCCTGAGCCTTTTCCACATGCTCTACCTCTTCCTCTCTAATCTCCAAATTTTTGATCATGGGAATGGTTGAAACCTTCATTCCTTAGGTTTTAGCTAGTACCCACATCTTCTTTTTTCTTCTAGTTCTCATTTCAGTCTCCAAATGACTTGCCACTGCCCCTTCCTCCTTGACTGCACCCTCTTTTCCTTCCATCAAAATTTTTGTTTAGCTTCTCCTCAACTTGCAAGGAAAATTGGTATGCCTCTTCAATGTTAGTCATTCTAACCAGACTTAACTCCTCCTGAATGTTGGGTCTTAATCCACTGAGGTAATGAGCAACCTTCTTCTTGTTTTCTTCTTCATGCCCTCCCCCAGCAAGGACTCGATAAAATTTATTTGTGTATTCCTAGACAAATTTTCCTACTTTCTTTAACCCTTGCATCTTCTTGAACAAATCAAGATCATAATCAATAGGAATGAACTGCTTCTTTAGTTTGTCCACCATGCGATCCAATCTTGTGATTTTCTCCTTTCCTCTTCTATTTCTTTCCAACTAAATCTCTTGCCAATAGATTTTAGCATGGCATTTCATTTTGGCCTTTGCAAACTTAACCCTATCAAGGTCCCTGATATCCTCATACTCAAAATATTCCTGTGGCTCATTAATCGAGTCGATCAACTCATCCAGGTTTAGATTTCCCAAAAACATGTCGACGTCAATTTTAGGTCTTTTTCCAAACTTGGAAATGGCCCTAAAAAGCTTCTCTTCTACCTCATTTAGGACTTCCCCAGCTCCTTCCCCTTCTTTCTCAATATTTCCTTCTTCATTTTATTTCTCACTTTCATCACATACAGCAACATTCATCCCTTTATGGATCTCCTCCTACAATGCCTGGACTTGTCTTTAGAGGGCTCTAACCTCAAGAGTAACAACTCCAACCCTTCCAACATGCTCCCTTCATGGAGGCATATTCTTTTATCAATACCCACAACCACATAGTACTGGTGCAAACTGCCTCATAGTCGGTGCTCTGTCTATGTACTCAAGAAAACCTACACAGATACCACTTGATAAGGGCACAATACAAGACCAGAATGAACACAATAGGAAAAGGGGACTATTATTATTAGAAGTGATAGGATATTACATTCAATACGATGAAATAGACTCAAAGACATGCCCTATGGGCTTACAATATGGTCTAATTCTAGAGAAAAATCCTCCTAATAGTATCCTCTCCCAAACTCCACCAAAACTGCCTTTACAATGCAAGAAATATCCTTAAGTAACCCCCAATTAGGTTTAGGGTTAAGAATAAATTTTATAATATGTCATTTTACATCCACCGCCAAAATAGAAGGTTCTAGAAAAGACATCAGAAGTCGGTGTAAAATTAGAAGAATCCAAAAATGGTAGTCCAACTTTTGGGAGGTATAACTTTTGATCTGGGACTCTGATTGACAAATTGCTTACATTTTCAAAAATCTCTCCAAGCACTCTATAGCCCTATGGACCAGCTTTTCTTGTCCCCCATTTTTAAGGCTTGTACGAGGTCATTTAGTGCTTCAAAATTGACCTTGAAGTGCTCTTAGGGGGTCTCCAAGCAACTTAAAACTGCCATAACTTTCAAACCGTAAAGCCTTTGACCTATTTCTTTTTCTAGAGTGCTTTAAATTACATTTATAATCATCCCTCAAACTTACACCCTCTAACTCATCATAACTATGGTTCAATTACAAAATAACCTATTTTCTACATTGGCACATATCCCAAGCTGTTTAAAAACTCTAACCCAAAAAACCAATAGTGGAGCTAGAGAGTTGGAATCTTTATTTGACCCAAATGGGTATCTAGAAATGATAACACATTAAACAAAAACTAACATTAAGCATATTTTTGGATGATACAGGATCGCCCTTACACCATTGGATGCTCTTGCATCACATAGCTAGGGAAATATTATATATTATGTCCTGATGAAGTGGACAAGTGCACATATAGAAAATCGAAGATATGTACGAGTTATTCAAGAATTAAAAAGGATATTATGCAGACAGGGTACCTAACAAGTGGTTTCTAATATTTGGATTGTATCTCTTAATAGGATAAAATTGTGATGAGTGAAGTTAGATGGTGATAGTACATATCATGATGATGATGTCAGTGAGTGTGCCAGGTCAGAGGTCACACATGTAAGAATTTATCACGACTATGAGCCGATAGTGTTTTGTAATTGAGAAAAGATGTAATGAATTGTAATAACTTAATGAGGTCCTATTATAATTAATTATGAAAACCTCAAGGCTGAATCAAAGAATTATTTTGAGGATATGGTATAAAGGAAGGTTATTTTCCTTTTGGTGAGGTGTGCAAGTGTGAATTCTATTTAATGTGAGAAAGTGACATGCAAAGTTGGTAAATGTGTGTAAACGATCTAAGGGATTATTAGATCTATAAAGTTGGCAATCTAATATTGAGATTTGGAAGAGGTTTGGTTTGGTCAAAAGGAAAGAGGAGTTCGAGTTATTTCATTTCTATTATTATGCAAGGAATACATAGATCAATTAGACAGTGAGATCAGTGGTCTTGACCATGAAGCTATTTGGACAGTGGATCCATCTACCTTCTACAACTCCTAATAGGGTTGGAACAATGTATTCATGCCCCCCTCCTACCCACCTCACCCCCACAATTATCTTGGTGGAATTTACTTTCTAACAATTGGTATCAGAGCATCAAGTAATTGAAAGAAAAGTTTAACAACTTAAGGAGATAAATGGCAGGTGATTTTAGAAAAGGTAGTCCTAAATTCAATGGAGTTAACTATGAAAGATTGAAGGAGAGTATGAAGACTCATTTTCTATGTATCAGTCCAAGATATTGGTTGATGACAATGGATGGAAAGAGGATTGTGGAAGAAAGAAAACTTGAGGATTGCAATGAGGTCAAAATAGATCTATTTATGTGCAATATGCTTGCCAGAGAAGCATTATTTCTAGCTCTTCCTAAAAATGAATATAGTCAGGTAAAATCCTTAGATACATCTCATGAAATTTGGAAAGATTTAGAATAGATCTTTGAAGGTGATGTTCATGCTAAAAGAATCAAATTACACAATTAGATATGTTTATTTCAAGATGTTAAGATGATGGAAGATGAACCTCTAAGAACATATTTTGGTAGAATATCAAAAAATTTTGCAGGAATTAAGTCTTGCAATGGATCTAAAAATAAAGATGAGATTATTTGGAAGATATTGAAAACTTTGACACCACCATTCAAGTAGACAGTGTAGATGATTGAGCTAGTGATACCCTGCACTGATAATTTTACCATAGAGGCTCTACTTAGAAGATTGGAAGTAATACAAGTGAGCTTGAAGCAATTTGGAGAACTTACAAAAGTGGAAACAACTTTTAGTGCATTAAGTGTTCAACCTTCCTTGTCAAGAAGTACAAGCACTAGTGGAGACTATGTTAGCAGCAATAGATCTAGATCTAAGGAAAATAGAAGAATTGAAGAAGGAATTGTCTTGCTTGTAAGGAGAGAACCAGATGGTAAGAAAATCTTTAAATGTTGGACTTGCAATGAACTTAATCATTATGCTTCTAAGTGTCCTACAAGAAAGAAAAAGTATTAGAAAAACTTAAAGTCTAGAAGACCTAGAGATTGTCTGTATGTAAATAAAGATGATGAATTTGATGAAAAATCTCATAATGAAACTGATGATGAGTTAGGATTTGTAGCTATAAAAGAATAAAATCCTTAAAAAGAAGTTAGAGAAGAGAAAGCCCTAGTTTTTTAGGTTGAAAAGAAAGTTTATTGGATCCTAAGTAGTGGTTGCTTGCATCATATGTGTAAAAATTTGGTATAGCTCTGATACCATGTAAGAATTTTCCTTAGGGAAATAGTCACCCAAGATTAAGGAACTCAAGCACAAGCACAACTGTAGACCAAGAAAGTATGATCAATATCAGAATATATTATCTCAAGCATATAGCATGTACATACACACTAGGAGAGCCTGTATATAAAGGCCTCTAAGATGCATCTAGAATGTGTCTAGAAGGAACTAGCAGATAAGCATGAAAACTAAGCACATATCCTCCACAATAAGAGGATAAGCATGATGAGGGGTCTAGATGTTTTAGAAACCATGTGCTCAAATAAAGTTCTTACTCCTATGTTGTAGACACCATGTGCATAATTAGAGTGCTAACTCCTATATTGTCAACATGACAACTCACAAGAGTACGCATGCTTATAGGTGACTAATAAATAAATAATAAAATATGCATTAACCTAAGTAAACTTAAGTAAGTATAAATAGTAAATACTTATTTACACCAACACCCCCATTAAGTGAAACTTATGGGAATGCACTTAAGCTCACATAATCTAGGATGAAATGCACGATGGGTCCCGACTACTAGGCCATGTTAGGTACCCATGTACATAATGAAAAATGCAATCTCTCATAAAGTAGAGAAAGAGGGAAAACCTCATGGGAAAAACCCTCCCCCAAAAGAGAGATGAAAAAGACATGATGTATGGATGGATGGATTAATCAAGACCCCCCCATTACGACATACATCAAATATATACAAAGAAGAAATAGAAGAAGAAGAGAGACAAGATAGTCTCCCCCCACCCCAAAGAAGAGTGCCACTCACATTCTGAATTGGTCTCCTCATCCAACCTTAGATGGCAAGACTCCTTTTGAGGCATGGTGTGGCAAAAAACCAATTGTGACAAATTTTCCTTAGGGCAATATTCACCCAAGATCAAGGAACTCAAGAAAAAGCACAACAGTAGACCGAGAAGAGTATGATCAATATGAGAATGCTCTCTATTATGTCAAAAGCATGTAAGCATGTACATACACACTAGGAGAGCCTATACATAAAGGCCTCTAAGATGCATCTAGAATGTGTCTAGAATGAACTAGGAGATAAGCATGACAACTAAGCACATATCATCCACAATAAGAGGATAAGCATGATGAGGTGTCTAGATGTTGTAGACACCATGTGCATAATTAGAGTGCTAACTCCTATATTATCAACATAACAACTCAAAAGAGTATGCATACTCCTAGGTGACTAATAAATAAATAATAAAATATGCATTAACCTAAGTAAACTTAAGTGTAAATAGTAAATACTTACTTACACGAACAATATGACTAGTGACATGAATAAATTTTCTAATTTTAATAGTCATGATGGAGAGATTGTTAGAGTTGATAACAATGTGACCTATCATATCAAGGGAATGGGATCTATTACTCTTGATGAAATGACAAACATTGATGATGTCTATTTTGTTGATGGATTAGATCATAGCTTATTGAGTGCTAGAAAGTTTTTTGATAAAGAATATTAGTTACAATTCATAGAAAAGGCATGCATTATCAAGGATAAAGATGGTAAGTTGATTTGCACTGGCACAAGATCTAGAGGTAATGTTTTTCAATTTAACCCTACAAATATGACATGTTTGGCTGCAAAGGGGGATAATAGTTGGTTATGGCATAGAATATTTTGTTATATAAACTTTGATAAGAGTGTGAAGGCTAGTAGTACATTTGTTGTCAAAAATTTACCTAAAATTGTGAAGCTTACTAATGTTGTGTGCAAAGAATGTGTTATGGCTAAGTAGGAGAAAGCTTCCTTTCCTAGAAAGAAGTTCATTACAATAGCTAAATTGGAGATTTTTCATGCAGATTTGAGTGGTCCTACTAGAACAAGAGGATTATATGGTGAAAGGAACTTCATAATTTTTTTCAATGATTTCACTACGATGATGTGGGTAGCGTTTCTTAAAGAAAATTCTAAGGCATTTGAAAAGTGTAAGTTGTTTAATAATAGAGTTGAGAATGAATTTGGGGTTAAATAAAATGTTTAAGATCAGATAGAGGTGAGAGTCAACCTTGAATGATTTTAACATCTTTTGTGAAGTGAATGGCATCAAGAGGCAATTGTCAATACCTAAGACCCCTAACTAAAATGAGATTTGTTGAAAGAAAAAATAGATCTGTAATGGAAGAAACTAGAGCCATGATGTTTGAGAATGATGTTCAAAGACATTTTGGAGAGAAGTAGTCAATACAATAGTATACACAATGAATAGAGTGCATATCAAAAAAGATATAAACAAGACTCTTTATGAATTATGGTTTGGACATGCACCCTCAGTGGAGTATTTTAGAATTTTTGGAAGTAAGTGTTACATAAAGAGAGATGATGATATTGATAAGTTTGATGCTCAAAGCTTATAGGTGTTTTAATTGAATAACTAAGACTATTGTTGAGTGCACAAATGTAAAAGTGGATGAAAATTTTGGAGTCAAAGAAATAATATTGGGTTACAGTTCTAATGAAGAAGAAGATAATCCTACACTTGTTATACAAATTTTTGAAGTTTTCTTTGAGACTAATAATAATTTGTAGAATTATGTTCAAGTTATTGAAAAGAGAAAAGAGCCATGATCGAAACCTAGAGAAGAAGTAAGAGTTAAAATAGTAACACTTACACCTAATAGGAATTTGACAAAGAATCACCCTGCTAATCAGATTATTGGAAGCAAAAAAAAAGGACTTATGACAAGAAATAGAGAACATGAAGAATTGTGTTTGATCTCTCAAATTGAACCAAAAAGTGTAGATGAGGTATGCAAGGATGATCATTAGATTCAAGAAATGAAGAAAGAACTAGATCAAATTGTGAAGAATGAGATATGAGAATTGGTTCCTAGACCTAATTATAAGAATGTCATAGTAACTAAATGGATTTTTAGAAAAAAATGAGATTTAAAAAATAAATAAAGATTGGTATGCAAAGGATATTCACAGCAAGAAGGTATAGATTATGAAGAGACATTTTCCCCTATTGCTAGAACTGAAGTAGTAAGAATATTCTTGGCTTATGCAGAAAGTAAGAAGTTCAAAGTGTATCTGATGGATGTAAAGTCATCATTTTTGAATGGAGAACTTGAATAAGATGTCAAAATTGAGAAACCTAAAGGATTTCCTTTCACGGTAGAAAAGGATATGGTATGTAGATTGAATAAAGCATTGTATGGTCTAAAGCAGCCACCTAGAACTTGGTATAAGAGATTGGACAAGTATTTGGAAAAGTTGGGATTCACTAAAGGTACAACAAATAGTAGTTTGTATTTGAAATAAATTGAGAATGGATTATTGATTATTGTGATATTTGTGGACAACATAATATTTTGAGGTAATGATGAAGCAAGTGACAAATTTGTAGATGAAATAAAGAATGAATTTGAGATGAGTATGATTGGTGAAATAAAATATTTCTTAGGTCTAAAGATTGTGCAGAATAGTGATGGTATCTTCCTATCAGAAACTAAGTATTTGAAAGACTTTTTGAAAAGATTCATCTTGGGAAGTTTTAAGCCTATTGGAACATCTACAATAAGTGGTCACAATTTATCTAGCAAAGATGACATGCCTACAATTGAAATGAAGAAGTATAGATCCATGATTGCATTTTTGCAATATCTAACTCACACCAGGCTACATATAGAAAATGCAATTTGTATAGTTGCAATATTTCAAGAAGGTCCTATAGAAGCACATAATGTAGCAGTAAAGAGAATATTCTAATAGTTGAAGGGTACACATGATTTTGGCTTGTGGTATGACAAATCAAGTGACTTTACTTTTTGTGCATATACTGATGTGGATTGGGCAAGTAGTATGGATGATAGAAAGAGCACCAATAGTGGAACATTTTTCCATAGGGGAAGATTGGTTTTTTGGATAAGAAAGAAACAATAATCTATCCCACAGAGTACAGTAGAAGTAGAGTATGTAGCAACAACAAATTATTGTAATCAAATCATGTAGATGAAGTAGATGTTGAAGGACATTGGGATAGATTTTTCAAAACCTGTTATCATAGATTGTGATAACACAAGTATAGTAAATATGTCTAAGAATCATGTGCTGCATTCTAAGACTAAGCATATATCCATTAAGTATCATGTTTTGAAAGAGAAAGTTGCAGAGAAATAAATTAGATTGGAATATGTTAGTACAAAAGAGAAAATTGTAGATATATTTACGAAGCCTTTGGCTAATGATATGTAATGCCCTGCCCGGAGATCCTTGGAAACAAGGATTCAAATCAAGCCAAGATATTTTTTTTTACAAGTATGAATGCACAAGACAACATCATACAGGGATCACAATGATCGCAACGGAAGACTTCAACACAATCCCAACAACCAACGAATCTTTGAATGCCACTACCAAACTGATACACCCAAACAAAGCCAACAAGGACAACACACATGATGAGGGCACAAGAAACAACCACTCATCAACAAAACACCAAGCTGGGGTAGTATGCAGAACCCCAAAATTTGGCTAAGCCTGAAATCCTGAAGCCCTGAAATTTCCTAGAATCCATAACTTATCTCTGAGAGGTCTGAAACCTATCTTAAACCCCAAGAGACTAAAACAGAAACACGAAAACTCGATTTCAAGAGAAATCGATAGAATTCAAAATGCAACAGCATAGGGTCGAAGAACGCCTAAAAGGGTATCCAAAACCACTCTCAAAAAGATCAGATCACGAAGAAAAGTGCCCGCTGATGGCACGCGCAGGTTTTTCACAAAAACCGTGCGACACTTTTTACTATGGGAGGGCGATACTTCTCCTTAAGGCGTGCGACACTCTTCCAGTGTCGTACGACATTTCTCAAGAAGGCGTGTGATACTTTACAGTGTCGTACAACATAGTTTGCATGGGCGTGCGATACTTTTTAAAGTGTCGCACCATGCTGAACAAATGTCGCCCATAGAAACACGAAAACACACCCAAAAGCAAAAAGGACCAAAATAGAGCAAAGAACCTCCACACCATGGAGTACCGGATCCACAAAGGCTCGAGGAATGAACACTCGAGTGCAAGAACAACACAAAATGGAGAACATCAACCATCTAAACTACAACAGCATAGAACACACTGAATATAAACATCGCAGAGAACAAAAGCAACATCGCAAGAACAAAACAACCAAACTAAGTACGCGGTTCCTCCCAACCGTCAATAGCATCATAAGACCATTGTGGGTCCTAGCCATCCCCCGCACGTAACATCCCAAGCCACCGACCAGATCGTCAGTACTGTCGTAATAGGGATGTGACTACTAAAACATGCAACAATATAAGCATAAGGAAATCTAACATGCTAGTAGTAAAGCATAAGATAATCCTACAGTAGATAACATCTCCTATTACATGCTAAACAGCAATAAGCAACAGATGTACTACTAAATCAAATAACATCATCTAATCATATGCTAAACATCATGATAAGGGAATGCATCAAGTAAACTAACATCATCTAAACATGATATCCAAGCATCCCAATGAAAGCATAAATCACAAGAAAGCATACTCCAGCACCCAAAGTACCAAGTGAAAACATCCAGCAACAGTCGCACTAGGACAAAGATCATCTTTGTACACCGATCCCTAGCAGTGGTGAAGGTAGCTACGCCTCCCAACCACGTGGCACCCGTAGGTCCACACCCGTCGTGCTGATGGAGATAATGATCCAACCACAAACACACATAAAGCACAACATCCAAGGCTAACACTCACGCCAGATAGTATGATGGCTGCAACCAAGAACCTAAGACAATGCAAGGAGTACAGGTCCTGGTCAGACACTCAATAGGCTACTATGTAGGGGCTGACATCATGGAGAGTCGCTTGGCATCGAAAAGCCCAAGCTCGGATCTGTGTAGCTCAACTCCCTCAACGGAAGGCCAATACACAAAAGTACCATTTTATTATCTTAATTTTTATTACCAGTCACACATTTTATTTAATTATCACTTATACAAGCTCCTCTCAGCCATACCCATGGCGTCATGATCGTAGGGCTGCGAGATAGAAGGCCCCTCCATAAGCTACCCTACCCTACCCATGCTCATCCTACGACAAGTGCCCGTGGGCATGCATACTCCCATCCCAACCCCAATGATCATAAATTTTGGCAAATCCACGAAAGATCAGGCCTCGCAAGTCACCCAACAAATGTACGTGCACGTACTCGTGTGTGGCGCACCACCATCACGAAGATCATAACACAAGGACAGGAATGAGAACACAATGCAAGGAAAACACCCAACTAAAAGCAACACGGGAAGGACGAATTCTACATGAATCCCAAAGCCAATAAAACCATACATCATTAAATCACTCAATCGGCCTCAATCCGAGAGTATGGATTCTACACGAATCCCAATGATGTAACAAGACCAAAAGTCATGAACTTACTCAACCGGCCTCAATCCGAGAGTATGGATTCTACACGAATCCTAGCGTTCACGAAACAAAAGCAAAGGTCCAACAAAAAACCATAACAGGTATAAAATCACTCAACCGAACACAACGTCAGGAGTACGGATGCAACACGCATCCCAATGCAACATAAAAGGTACAAAAGTGGTCTAACTGATATCCAAACGGATCATCAAGGTCCATGACCCACATTGGGCCAAGAAAACTCAAGAAAATAGGGCGGCACGCAAAACGAGGTAAAAACCTCAAAAATTTGGAAAACTTCAAAATTAAAACCCATTTGGCCTTTGGGTTCAAAAACCCCAAAAATCCAAAAATAAATGGAATCGGACACCGTATGCAAAAACGGCCAGCATAACGGTGCAAAACTCCAAACCCTCATCCCAAAAAAATAGGGAAATGTTCATACCTGCCCAACCGGGTAGCACTAACATACAGAAACGAAGGGGAACACTAGTTCTCAGCCTCCAAACAAACGGCTACCAAAAACAGAAGCTGAAACGGAGCAGAAACAATAAAACAGGAAAGCCCTACCTCACAGCCAAAAGGACAAAACGGAAAACTGAACCAAAAAATAAAACGCCCGCAGAAGTGGCTGAAAATCGCGGCAATCCAAGGTTTCCCCAAGCTAGATCCAATGAGCTCAACCTCGCGACGATCCCACGCCCGTAGCTCCCACAACGAACAAAACAACAAATCCTCATGAAGAGGATTTTGGGTTTTACTCTCCAACTTTCCAATTTGAAAGTGAGAAGTGAGGAATTAAATTCCTCATTGGATACTTATTCACTTTTTGGGTGAATAATCAATTAGGGCATTTAACCAGCCAATCTAGTTAAACCTCGAATCGACCCAAACGAAAACAGGTATTCCTATAAATAGGAATTCATCTATGGCAAAGTTGCCAGAAATTAAAATAAATCAATTAAAAAGCCCGAAAACTCAAAAACACATAAATCTCCTAAACAACTTTCGCGACAAAGAAAAACTCTAAATGCACAGACATGCTTACTAGTCTAATCACATAATGCAAATAAGTTCGGATTTAATAATCACCGAAAGGTTTAAATTAAACATTTAATTAAGGATACGTCGACCATACAAGGGCGACATTGGTAAAATATGAACGACAGAATCACTAACTCCATGTGCCACTGCCAGGGATATAAATCCTGCACACTAAACAACACGATCAAGTGCAATTGCATATAATAACATAGCCGAAGCAATAAATGCATTAAATCACCTAATTTAACCATTTATTTAATTATATTAAAATAATCTATTTACATCACTCACGTTCGCATAAAGCATAACAACCTAGGAATGAAGTAAATAACCATAGCATTAAATCCATCACATAACAAAATCAGAGGTATGTCCAAATACCAGATAACCAGATAACATCGTAAAACACACTGTCATCTCAAAATGGCATCATCATGCAATATGATTGACTGAACAACATAGTAGGCTAAAATCTATGATACTGAAATCAAAGTGTAAAATTTGACCCTCAGGTCATCTCAAATGTAAAACATAACATGAGTAACAAATATCTCTGTAATCAGAAATATAACAAGGTAAATGTCTACAGCACATAACCAAAGAATCCAACAAGAATAATCCATTCTAATTACTTAAGCATTTAATAATGATTGATTACTCTGCATTAAAAGGCATTTAAAACACATAAGCAAACTTAGTCATAAACATGACTAACCACTGCTACAGGAACATGGTAAAAAGAACATAGTGCAATCTCTGCACACATCTCAGGGTAATCACGAAACAACCTCATGATACCACATCGATCCTGGTAACCACTGGCACAAACCTCAGTGAACCAAAAATCACATCATAATCTCAAAGATTAGTCAAAAGCATAAGTAAGGCAACTGATACAAAAACATAAATCCAAACACCTCAACGGTGTAGACCACTCAGGGTCACAATCATGATCCCATCACAACAAAAGATCATCAAGGTTGCATCCATCAGGACGACTTACAAAAGTCAAATGGGAGAGGCACTACATGATACATTTGAGTATTTGCAAGGTATGCTTGGGGTTATGCCCCTACCTACTTTTGAGTAGATGATGTAGAGAGTGCAATGGTCCAATGGTACAAAGCACTATTGCTTATTTGGACTAAATGTTGATGCTTCTTGTATATGAGATTATATGTGATGAGCAGAGTCATTAAGGACTCTTGGTAGTTGGTATAGAATAGTGTCTTTGGACACTTGAGCTAGTTGAGAACTTTGAGAAGATTATTGATATAATGAATCATTTGATGTCAATGGAGCAGAATTGTACATGAAAAATATCTTCTGATAGTATGTGGGAGAATTTTACATGAGTAAATTGATGTCAATGGGGGAGAAGTGTGAACAATTGATTTCCAACCATGTAAAAATAAATAATAATGGATAGTTGTTCTTGTAAATTTCAGATTTGATTGATCAAGAGGATTTAAAAAGAAGAGAACAACAGCAACAACAATAGAGTTGGATTTGATATCTTTTGAGCTTAGACATTTTTCATCTATATTGCCATCAATGAAAAAGGGGGTAATTGTTAGCATGAGTGTTGATGGTATTCCTTTGGGGGAGTATCCTAAGATTTGGAGAGTTGGTTAGTATGTTTGACATGTTGCATTTAGGATTGTGTTTGTCATCGATGTCAACATCGCACTATTTATGTGAAGACTAGAAGAGTAGAATATAGAGAACATGGTCATACAAACTATGTATTGAAGATCAGGTCAAGCCTAGTTAGGGATATATTCTACATTGTGTACTGATGAAGTAGACAAGTGCACATATAGAAAGTCAAAGACATGTAAGAGTTATTCAATAATTACAAAGGATAATGTGAAGACAAAGTACTTAACAAGTGGTTTCTGATGTTTGGATTGTAACTCTTGACATAGATAGAATTATGATGATCAAAGCTAAATAGTAATAGTAGACAACCTTATGATAACTTTAGAAAGTGCGCAAGGTTAGAGGTCACACGTGTAAGAAGTTGTAAGACTATGAGATGACAATGTTTTATAATTGTAAAAAGATGTAATGAATTGTAATATCTTAATGAGGTACTATTATAATTAATTGGGAATGTCTCAAGGCCAACCTAAGGAATTATTTTGAGGATATGGTATAAAGGAAGGTTATTTTCCTTGTGGTGAAGTGTGCTAGTGTTAATTATATTTTATGTGAACAAGTGACATTCGAAGTTGATAAATGTATGTAAGTGATCCAAGGGATTACCGGATGCGAAGTTGGTCAAAAAGATAGAGGAGTTTGAGTTATTTAATTTCTATTATTTTTTAAGGAATAATATAGAGATTAGTTGGACAATGAGTTTGGTGGTCTTGCCTCTAAATCCATTTGGACAATGGGTCCATTTTCCTTCTACAACACCTAACAGGGTTTTCACCTCCTAACAGGGATTCAAAGTCCCCTAATAGGAACTTGTATGTACTAAATGTATTTCATTGGCTCCTAGCAAAGTCCATCCTCTTATAAGGAACTTTTATGTACCATCTCCACTAGAGTTTTCCCTCTGATCAAGGGTTTCCCTAGTTAACATATCTGGTGTTATTATGTATGTTTATCTTCTTATGGTTGTTGGTTATATTGGTCACATGGTTAAGGATTAATAAGTTTGATAAATGTTTAATAGTTGGATAACTGATTCACCCCCACACCACCCCCCCCCCCCCCCCCCCCCCCCCCAAGTTATCTTTGTGGACTTTACATTCTAACAACATCTTGATGTAAAATAACCAATCTTATTCCATGAAAAACAATCTAGAGGTAAACTTTCTTCATATTTACCTTCACTTCTAGGTATCCTTTTGGAAATCAAGTTCTCCATCTCATCCATATTCCTTTCTTTTTCTTCAATCTCTTCCATTCCTTAGCATATCTACCCAATCTCTCATAACTTGAAGAATTTTCATAATCAACTTTTTTCTTATCATTAGAAATAGTAGCTTTAAATGCATATTCATCCTTAGGTAAAGTGGCACCTAATTTATTGATTTGACAAGAAGATAACTTACCAACCAATGTATATCTTTTCACAATATAAATAGGTTTGATTTATTCAATAGCTACAACTTTGGTACCATATAATGATGGTGTAGATCTCAATATCTTTGATGCAATCTCATCTTCGATAATGGTTCCACTAGCACATTTTATTCCACACACAATCTCTATTATGTTTTACACATAGGTCTTGATTGTTTCATCTTCACTCATCCACATAGATTCCAAATTTTCTTTCATAATTTGTATCTTGGTCTTCTTCACATATTTGTCTCCTTCATTAAGTGCATCCAATTTCATCCATACTTCAATAGTGGTTGCAAATTCCATGATGTCCATAAATTCAAGATCAGTCAAGGCATTAAATAATACTTCATTGGCAATCATATTATAGTAGAATTGATTCACATTAGCTTCATATATATTGTTAATACTTTCAAGAGGTACATAAGACTTATGTGTAATGTTCCAATACTATATTCCCATGCACATCAAGTTATTCATCATGTTTCCTTTCCATAGTGCATACTCAGTTCTATGAAACTTTGAACTATCCTCCTTAGAGGCTCCCATTGTAGATCTCCTCAAATGATTAAGCTTCGAAAAGAGGACTAAGAAACTCTAATACATTTTTTTACAATAACAATGTACAATGTACAACTAGGGTGGGGGTGGGTGGGTGAATTAGTTGAAATAATTTTAAAACCTTAAACCATTCACCACAGCATAGAGTTGAATAATTTGTTAGGTAACGAAGAGGGAGGTGAATCATTTATTCTTAGGCCCTTTCAAATAACTTTTAACACTTATAAAAATATCTACTTATCAAATAACCAACTTGGTAATCATAGAAACTTAATCTATCATATGCATCAAACAAATTTCACTTGTAATATTGAATATTAGTAACTTTAGTTCTAAGTTATAGAAATATTAACAATTTCAACATGTAAAAGTAAATAACATGTAAAACATCCATACACATTTTGACATTATGATTTCCAATGTGGAAGCCCAATTAAGGTAAAAACCACTAGGGAATAGTCACTCAAAATATTTTCACTCTTCTAAAGTAATCTCAATTAAGAATTGATGAAGGGTGCTCCCCTTAATTCCATAAGCACATAACAAAAACAAAGAAACAACAACAATTGAGAGAAAAAAATATGGGCTTCTTATTATCTCTGTAAATGCATAATTATAGAATTTAGAATTACAATATGCTAACCCACATGGGTGATTTCATTATAGTAATCTACAAGACAAAGTTGTGAACTATCATGCAGAGTTATCCTAGAAAATGTTTGGGCCTTTCTTAAATAAGAAATTTCATGCCACCTAGGAAGGTTATAGACACTCAAACTTAATATCTAGAGCTAACAGACCCTAACAATACATATAGATTTGGCATCTTGATTTGAAAGTACATTCTTTCGCAGACTGTAAAATCTAACCACTTCATTAAAAAAAGCTCCACCACATGAACAACATCACTAGTCTTCTTGCAAGGAATGAAATGTGTCATCTTTGAAAACCTGTCAACCGCAACACAAATAGAATCATGCCGTCACTCAGTCCCTAGTAATCCAAGAAAAAAATTCATGCTGACATCCTCCTATGGTTTCTTTGGTAAAGGTAATGGCTGATACAACCTTGTATTTTGCTTTACTCCTTTCACCATATGACTTACTCTACAATTCTATACAAACTTCTTTACATCTTGTTGTAGTTGTGGACAATAATAATTCTTAGAAACCAAAGAAATGGTTTTATCTCTCCCAAAGTGTCCAACCAATCCACCACTATGCTTCTTCTTGATGATATTCTCTCTCATTGAGCTTCTAGGAATGCATAACTAGCTTCCTTTGAACAACATACCATCCTAGATTATGAAACCCAACCACTTCATCCCATCAAGTGTAACAGGTTATGTATAAGTCTTCCATGTTTCACCAAAATCAAGATCCTCTAGATACAAATTCTTGAGTTCCTTGAATCCAACCACCTCAATCTGCATCTTCGTTAGAAAAAGTTGTCTTCTACTACGAGCATTTGTAACTCTATTAGACTTCCCATTCCTATGTTACAAAACAAATGTATAACTATGCAAAAAGTCAGCCCACTTCAAATGCCTTTGATTCAATTTTCCTTGACTATTCAAATATTGCAAAGCTTGATGATCACTATACAAAAAAAACTCCTTAGGAAGAAGATAGTGTTTCCATGTCTTTAATGCATGAACTATAGCATAAAATTCCTTATCATAAATAGAATTTTTTCTTTTGGCATCATTCAACTTCTCACTAAAATAAGCAACATGTCTACCTTCTTGGCTCAAAACAACTCCTATTATAGTACCACTAGCATTACAGTCTACTTGAAACACCTTGTTAAAATAACAAGATACTCTATAACTTTTTGTTTCAATAGATTAAAACACTTATCTGCTCCTGCAGTCCACTTAAATTATTTCCTATCCCCTCTCATTGTTTCACTCAAGGGTCCACAAATGCTGCTAAAACCTCTTATGAACTTTATATAAAAACTAGCTAGTCCATGAAAAGATCTTACCTTTGTAGCACTCTTTTGAGTAGGTCATTCAATAATAGCCTTTACTTTCTCTAGGTCCATTTTTAGACCTTCTATTGAGACTGCAAATCCAAGGTACACCAAATCCTTCTTCACAAAATTGCACTTCTTCAGATTTATCAAAAACTTTTCTTCACTCGACTTATCAAACACCTCTTCGATATGCATCAAATGATCCTCCAATGTCTTACTAAAGATCAAAATATCAATCTAGGCAAACAATGAGAAAATTACCTAGAAATTCCTTCACTACTTTATTCATGAGCCACATGAAAGTGCTTGATGCATTGGTTAGCCCAAAAGGCATGACTAACCATTTGTACAATCCTTCCCTTGTCTTGAAGGAAGACTTCCATTCATCACCTTCTCTTATGTGAATATGATGGTATCCACTCTTCAGATCTATCTTTGTGAAATACTCAGCTTCACTCAAACAGTCCATAATAACATCCATCCTTGGAAATAGAAATCTATACTCGATTGTGATCTTGTTGACAGAACAAGAATTTGCACACACATCCTTTATTCTCCATTCTTCTTTGGTGCTAATATTTTTGGTACAACACATGGACTCAAACTCTTTCGAACCAATCCCTTCTACAACAACTCATGAACTCTTCACTTTCTATCAATGTCATTATGTGTGTTGCCTTGTTTAATAAACTGGCTTCTAGAATCAAATCTATTTGGTTACTAATCTTCTTCACTGGGGGTAATTCATCAAATACATTGTCTAAAACAATATTAGGAAACTCTCCCAACAAATTTGCAAATTTTGTAGGTATCTCCTCTACTTCTTCTTTACCATTTTTGAGGACTATAGGAAAACACATATGCTCACACTTCATACCTTCGAGAAACACCTTTCCATCAATAAAACATATTCTGGCAGGACTACATACCTTTTCTTCTTTCTCCTTCAGTGGTTTCAACTTGCATTTCACTCCATCCTTTGTTAGAGTATAGGTATATGCTCAACCATCATGTACAACATGTCTATCAAATTGCCATAGCCTACCCAACAACAATGACATATTTCTATCGGTAGCTTCCAATCTTGAACTTCACTGAGCATTTGTCACCAACCATGACCTTGTGGTCATCTTTCACCCAAGAAATACAGTATGGATGCGAGTGTTTCTACCTCTTTAGCTTCAACTTTATGACCATCATTTCTGACACCATATTTTCAGTACTTCTACCATTAATGATCACATTGCAACACTTATCTTCACATCTACACCTTGTGCAAAATAAGCTTATTTTTTTATCAAGTTCATCCTCGCCAATCAGTAGGATTCTTTTATTATCTAGGATTTCTCCTCTTTTAGCATCTTTAGAATATGATGATCTAACATCTTCATCAACATGTACAACACTAGCCCATCTTTCTATTCTTTGATCTATCCTTCCTTGGCACTAGGACATTCAAATGCTCTATGCCCTTCTTCTCCACAGTGAAAACATTTCCCACGGAAGCCTCCTTTTATATATCTGTGTCCTCTACCTCCTCCTCTCTGATCATGGAAATGAGTGGAATTATTTCCCCTATGGTTTTGACTACTACTTCTAGCCTCATCCTTATTATTCTAATCATCATTTCTGCCTCCATAAGACCATCTTCTAGATCTTCCACCATGACTTCTACCACTATTTTTGTTATCATACTTTTTTCTTACCTTCTCCTCAACTCTTAGGGAAAATTTGTATGCCTCCTCAATATTGGTCACTCGAACAAGACTCAACTCCTCTTGATGGCCTTAACCCATTACTATAATGAGCCAATATCTCCTTATCATCTTCTGCATGGTTGGTTCTAATGAGAACTCAGTAGAACTCTTCAATGTACTCTTGAACAAATTTTTTCACTTGGTTCAACCCTTGCATTTTCTTCAATAGATGAAGCTCATAGTCCATGGGAATTAATTGTCACTTCATTTTAGCTACCATCTGATCCCATATGGTGAATTAGTTCTTTCCTCTTTTATTTCAATCCAACTGGATCTCTTGCCACTAGATCTTTGCATAACCCTTTAGTTTAGCCTTCACAAACTTAACCCTATCTAGATCTTCAATATCTGCATATTCAAAGTACTCTTCCAATTCATTGATCCATTCAGTCAATTCCTCTAGGTTGAGATTTCTTGAAAAATGTGGGAACATCAAATTTAGGTATTTTTCCAATACTAGAAGTGGCCTTAAAAATATTCACCTTCTCTGGGTTAAGAACTTCCTCTACTATAGCTTGGCTTGCATTTCCCTTTCCTTCATCCTCACTTTCATCAGCTCCTATGGCAATATTAATTCCTCTGAACATTTCTTCTTGCAATGCTTGCATTTTCCTCTAGAGGGTTCTAAAATCCTTAGGTGTAACACCTTCAACTCTTCCACCATGCTGTCTTTGTGGAGGCATTTTTACACTTCTATTAAAACCCAAGTGCAAATTGCCTCATGGTCAAAGATTTTTTTACATGCATAGCCCAAACCACGATCCTGGTGTAAACTGCCTCACAATCAACAATCTATGCACAAACTCAAGAACTCCAGCTCTGATACCACTCGATGAAGAGTGCTCCCCTTAATACCATAAACATATAATAGAAACAAAGAAACAACAATAATTGTGAGAAAAAAATATGGGCTTCTTATTATTGTTGCAAATGTGGAATTACAAAATTCAGAATTACAATATGTTAACCCACATGGACATCTTCATTACATTAATCTACAAGAAAAATCTATGAACTATCACCCAGAGATGTCCAAGACAATGTTTGGGTCTTTCTTAAATAGGCAATTTTATGTCACCTAATGAGGTTCTAGAAACTCAAACTTAATACCTAGTGCTGACATACCCTGACAATACATATAGAGTTGGTCAAATACACTTTTCACATTTATTTTAGAAATTTCAGATAGCCCAACTTTAGAAGACCATAACTCTTGAACTATTGCTTCGATTAGCTATTATAACCACTTTTTGGAGACCTTAGCTCCTAATCTACAAGCTCAAATTTGTGCAAGCACCCATCCATCAATTTTTGGGCCTTGTCTAGGTCCTCTAAGGCTTTCAAAACTGATCCTAAATTTTATCTACCAAAATTACACACCGAAGATCTATAATAACATCACAAATATATATAATCTGGCCACAAAACTCCATTAAAATTTTGATATAACTAAAATAAATCTTCACCTCTAAAATTAGAACATTCTAAGCTCATCTGAATGACTTAGTAAGTAGAAAGTCTCCATAGACAATAACTCTGCATTAAGACAACCCTTATTGAAACAACTAGAAGGAAATATTTTTGGTTGATGCAAGATTGTTCTTACACCCATGATGCACCTGCATCAAGAGCCAACCCTGTTAAAGGTTACAAAACACACTATTAGGTGTGACCCTGTTAGTGGATTTTCACCAAAGATCATCTAAATTTTATCACCCTTTAGTGAGTGGCATGTCTAAAGGACTTATAGACATTTAATGGACCATCACCATAAAAATGGATTTATAAATTAAGAATATTAAGTCCACCTAGTTAGGAGATATTATATTATAATGGTTAGAAAGTAATAGTCAAATGATCTAATAAAAATGCAACTCACTTTGCTTTCTCAAATCTCCATTATACTCAATTCTCTTCTTACTGACTAGCCATCACACTCCACTCTTCAATTCTAAGCAACTACACACTTAGATCTACTCAGTAGGATCTCCTTCAACTCCTTTACTTCTACTTTACTCTTCATCTAGACCAACAATATTTCTATCCTTGTCTCTTCCTTATATAGATAGATTTTTATCGCTTCATTTCATGAATTAGGTTTTCCATGCACTAATCTCCTCCACATGATCTCAAATTCAATGTATCCACACTAGTTTATGAATCTTGCAAACTCTATCTTCTCCTTGGAACTTTTACCTTTTATTGGATCTTAAAACTCTTCATAAATCTGTACCATCAGATATTCTTTGAATTTCTCTAGTTGTAGATCTCTCTAAAAAACTTTGTCCTCATCTTGGAATCTTCTATAATAGTCTCAATATTTACATTATGTCATCCCTTAAACATTTTCTCACAAAATGTTTTTCATTTACCAAACAATGTTCTTCATTTGCTAACCTTCTTCATACTTGGTCAACACTATATTCAATTAACTCTTGTCTTTCTTGGTCAACACTATCTTCATGTATTTCACATTTTGTCCTCTTCATTTACTAACCACTATCACCAACTTGATATACCTTATCTTTTCATTCTTCAACTTTTTCCCTTCTCTTACCGACCAAACTAACTTTCTTATACATGATCTTAACACTTCATGGAATTATTTAGAACAATAAAACCAACATTACATCGACACAAATCAATTCATCAATTTCCCAATCAGGTTCACATACTTAGCATCACATCTTCATACTTTTCCTTCAGCTTATTTATCCAACATCATATCCTCTATATGATTTCAACTTACATGAATTAGTAAAATCAAATATCTTGACACCAATGATAATATAATAATTGATATTATTCTTTCACATATACTTTACAACTCTTATCTGATCTTCATCAGCTCTCCTACTATCCAAAAATATCCTTTTTACTTCATTAGCATTAGTTGTGTCCAATAATCTCCCTTTTTACTTCATCCACATCAATGATGCCTAACAAATGCCCCCTTTTGAATTAATGGCAACACATTTTGAAACAAACCATCTAATACCAAACATCAACATTTTTAGTAATACATTAGTACTATCTTCAACTTCAACTTTGTCTTCATTAGGTTCTCTTCTTTGTCTATAAGTTATGTTTTCTACCATTCTCTCCCCCCCTTCATTATGCTCTACCTCTTCTACACTAATTAGCTCCCCCTTTGACAACAATCTCAATTGTTTCTCTTAAAGTAATTCTTCCCCTTTTTTCAATACATCATATCCCCTTAATGCATATTCTCCTCCTTTGACAACAATGTCAAAGGTAACAATAAGCTTCAATTAGAAAAGTATAAACCTTGTACCATGCATGTATTGATCACTTCTTTTCCATTACATCTTCTTCACAATATTATGATAGACTAAAGAGTGAACTAGTGCATCAACTCCAAAGAAGATATTTTGATAAATTATAAATTGATGCAATCTTGCATCTTTACTCAGTGGAAATTGGATAGGTGAAGGACCCTAATTTACCTCTTAGATATTGAAATGCATCCTTATGTAATGTCTTAGTAAATATATCTGCAATCTTCTCCTTAGACTTCACATAATCCAATCTTACTTATTTTTCTTAAACTTGTTCTCTCAAATAGTAATACTTGATAGGCATATGAATTTTCTTTGCATGCATCATTAAATTATTTGATTTTTTTATTTCACATGTATTGTCATGTTATATTGTCATTGGATCAACCACTTCCTCTTTCATTCCTTCCAACAACTATTTAATCGACACAATATTAGAGCAATTACATATTTAGCTTCAGTAGTGAACTGTGAGATACAACTTTGTTTCTTACTTATCCATGCCATAATCATTTCTCCTAAAAAAAATCTCCACCTCTAATAATCTCTTTGGTATCATCTTCATTTGATATTTTACACCATGTGATCATCAATGTGCTAGCTGGTCTAGTCTCCCATGCCAAAGGTCTTCAAGATCTCCTTGATATACTTGGACAAAGTTATGTATATTTCATCCTTCACTTCTTGAGCTTACAATCCAATAAATAATTTAATCTCTCCAAACATTGACATCTCAAACTTCTTTGACATTGACAACCAAAGCAATTTGGTGAACCTAAGTAGCTTGAGCAAGCTAAATCACCTAAGGAAGTGAGATAAAAATTTAAAGGTAGATATTATGCATGCAATGAAATTGGTCATATAAAAAAGGGACTATACAAGTAAGTCATTTAAACCTATTATTAATTTTTATTGTTATAATTGTCATGGTTTTAGTCATAAAATCATTAATTGTAAAAATCTTAAACTTGATAATAGTAATAGTAATAGCGGAATGTTTAGAGGTACTAACCCTACAAGAAGAACATCTAATGAAGGAAAAAATAGAATGAGAAGTATCATTGTATGTTATAAATGCAACAACTTTGGACATATTGCTAGAAATTGTAGAGCTCTTGTTAATTATCCTAGACCTAGATTCAGAAACAATGCACCAATATGCTAGTTATGTAAAAACATGAGTCACATAGAAAGATTTTGTAGAATGGAAATGAGGAGCAACATGAAAAATACATATTCAAAAGGAACTTGAACAAGAATGTCAGAAGGAATGATAGCAACAACGACTACCAAAAAGACAATATAAAAGAACATGTAGAGAATCTTAAAGAAGTATTTTTCAAAGCCAAAGATCCATAAAGTTAACATGTGTTATTGGAAGAATAGTCAAATGGATAACCTGAAGGAAAATTGAAGTCAATTGTAGTGATTGATTCATCGTACTAAAATTGAGAATTTTATAAAAGAAATTAGCATCAAAGAGGTAGCAAAAGTGTAAGAAGAAGAATTAAGGCATGCACAGTTAGTATGAGGTATAACATGATGTATAGAAGTTATGGCTAAGTGCATAGAAGATTTGAAGTTGATATATAGATGCATAGAGAAAAACAATGTTAAAGGTAAAGTAAGAACAACTTTTTGTTGATTATGCACTTGTGCAATTAATGAAGTAGGTAACAAAAGAGGATTTAAGAATCTAAGTTGATATTTTAAGTACCATTTGAATGTGCAAAGAATTAAGGAGTGAATTAACAATGAATCAAAGGCAACCAAAGCAACATTAAAGTGAGTGTGCATCAGTGAATCCTATTTTTGTGAAGCTAAGGTATGTTACAAATTTTCAAAGTTGAAATTGTGAATTTGAGTTTAGTATTTATTGTAGAGATGGATGTATCTTTAATTCACAATGTTGAGGATGTGACTAAAAATAAGATGAAGATAAACCCTGTTAAACCCTTGGAAGATGATCTTGCATTAGCATTTTCAATAATTATGAACAAAGTTTTGTACTTGGAGGATACTAGAAGTTATATTAAGAGCAAGTATGAATTTGTAGGAGAATAAAAAATATCTAAGGAATTTGACCTTAGACATGAGTTTCAAAAGTGGTTATGAATATCTAGAGAAAAATGAACTAATTAAGTACATTTTTCACATGAGTTTGACAACAAAGAATGGACAAAGATCATTTTGAGCATTTCTAGTTAGGTGAAAATATGATAGACATCTAAGAAAAACTCATTCATAAAGTTACTGGCCTAAGAAATGAAGGATCAATACCCGTCATTGAGAAGAATGCGAACAAATTGTGTTAGAAAATACCAAGTCTGAGTATAATGGCAAAGACATTGTAATAAGCAAGATCAAATAGCATGATGTAAGATTTGTGTACATAATTGTGGCATCCAAAATTTGTTCCAATTCAACAGAAGATGACATGGCATTAGACTTTATTCATGCATCCTACAAGATATGTATTGACAAAGTGAAGGTGAATCTATGTGAGATACTTAGAACACGGTTAGTTGAGAATCTAGAAAGGATAAAGAAAGTGAAAAAAGAAGAAGTTCAAACTCCATTCATTGATAACAGACATATTTTCCATTTGATAAGGAGATTTCCATTCATGTTTGTATCCAAGTTACTGAGCAATGATAAGAGCACTATGGAAAATATAACTAATCTTTATAGGAGATACCCTGTTGACAGAATTGAGAGAGTAGTATAGATCTAATTTTGAAAACATTTTAGATTGAAATGAAGTAGAGATACATAATTCCACCATCTATAATCAAAAAATTTAGGAATGATATGTATTTTATGGTTGATACTGACTTCAATTACATAGAAGAATTAGAACCTAGAAGGAGATATGTTGAACCCCTTAGATATGAAGTTTTTGAAGCACAAGGTGAAGGATATGTAAAAGTTATTCTTAAGTCAAAAGGAGATGAAGAGTTCAATAGATTTGGAATGTATGATGAGATAATGCAAATGACTTATCAAGCTCAACTTGAGAAGTCAGCTAAGAAAAAGATTGAGGCAACCATTAATAAGATCATGGGAAAAGCCCAAATGACACCAGAAGAAGCATTAGCTATAATCCAAATAGTGGTAGGAATAAGGAAGATTGGACAAGAAGGAATCATGTTTGTAGTCTCGCTTGCAAAAACATCTCCATAGACCATCCAAATTGATAGCACAAATTTCATAATTGATGCTACGAAGGATCCTTTTAAGGATTATGGAGAAATTGTTGATAATTTGGTAAGCTATGCAAGCTCAGAAGATGAAAAAGAAGGAGAAAAAGGGAAAGAGGAAAGAAGAAATAAAGAGGACAAAGAAAGAGAAATATTAGAAAAAGAAAATCAAGAGGAAGAAAGAAAGAAAATGGAAGAACAAAAAATAAGAAGAAAGAAAAGGAGAAAAATAACAAGCAAGAAGAGGAGAAAAAGAAGAAAGGAGAAGAAAAGAAGAAGAAGAGGGAAGAAGAAGAGAAGAAGAATATGGAATAAGAGGAGAAGATGAAGACGGAAGAAGAGAAGAAGAAAATGAAAGAAGAAAAAAGAAGGAAGAGGAAGAAAATAAGAAGAAAGAAAAGGAAGCCAAGCAAATAAAGGTAGGTGAACCTAGTTCCTTTAGGTCACCACTTGAATCCACATTAACATTTTTGCTAGGGAATAAGTTGGATGATGATGACCAAGTTGAAATGATCTCATCACTTAGCAAGCTATTTGAGAAGAAGAGAGGCGTAAAAAGTTTATAGAGTTCTTTGATAGAAGTTGTAGATAAATTGTAGAGTATCATATCTATGAAGGTTATTGAAACTGAGCCATAGAATAAAGAAAAGGAAGTGATCAAAGCATTTGACATTGAATTTACAACTTATCAAAAGTGGCATCTACTAAAGCTCAAACCTTACATGATGCAAAAATGTTTAGGAAAAAGTGTGAAAACACTAAAGGAGACTTAAAAAATCTTGATGAAAAGATCAAGGAGTTGAGAAAATATTTTCCAAAAGGAAATATTGTGTATGGGAAGTGTACCCTAGAACACACATTTATCAGAGACATTTCAGATAAGCTAAGCATTATGCTAAAGGAGTTAGAGATACTTGTGAGTGAAGTGTAGAATCTCTCAATTCATATTATAGATTTGGAATGGAGGATCAGCAAAATAAATGATGGAATGAAGCTTTTGGAGCTATAGAAGGAAATTTTATGAAGAGAGTTTCATTATTAAGGGAGCACCTTACTCTAAAAAATGATCTTGTACATAGATAGTTGGAAGAATGCCTATTAGTTAAGGCATCTTATGAGAAATTGTATTACATAGATTTGAAAGTAGTAGAGATTTCTTCATATGCATTATGCATAGTACTCAACATTTTAGATGCGATGAAGGATAAATGAGATATGGAGTTCTCCATTTTGAAGACAAAATTTGTTGATTTGTAGATATACACTTATCATCCATGAAGGTAAATGCATCAGTAAACTTTTGGTATGTATATAATTCTTTTGACACCTTTTTCATTGATGTCAAAGGGGGAGAGATAAGGAAATTTATATGTATATATAAGGGGGAGTAGTGTAGAAATTGTAATAAGAATGAAGAATTAGAATTATAGTCAAAGGGAGAGTTATAATGTAGCTAAGAGATATAAGGAAAAGATGGTATTGTTGACATTATGGTCAAGTTTGTTTATTAGTGTCAAATGATTAGTAGCTACCAAGCTTATCTTATAGTTTATAGTGTTAACTGAGTAATCTAGGCTCTACCGAGCTCTATAGTTGTTATGAAGTTTTAGAATTAGTGTTTAGTTCATGCTGAGCAGTATCTACCGAGTTGATAAGTAACAGTGCAAACCAAGCTTCATAGTATTAACTGAGTTTCACAATGTCAACTGCGGTCTCCAGTGTTTACCAATCTTGCAATGTTACTGTTGACTGAGCTATGCAATGTCAACCAAGTGATTCAATTTATATTTCGAGGTTTGCAGTATTCACCAAGACACCAATGCTACCTGAGTTCAAACTACTTGGAAGTGATTAGTATGAGATGAGCTTCTACATCTACCGAGTTTGTGATGAGCAAGTTTTGAGATTGGCTGCCGAGTATTAGAACCTCATTGAGTTTGTCTTCAAAACCTGAGTGCTAGTAGTTGAGCTGACTTTGTGTATTTTTGTGAAACTTGTATTGTAGCTAACTTTGATCAATTGTAATTTGGATTGGTATATATGAAATGTATTGTATCACATCCAAAAATCATAGGGAAATATATGTGAGAAATAATAAGAGTAGAAGTCTAAATTGAGAAGGCTACAAGAAGTATAAGGAGCAACAAAGAATAATCTATCATAGCAAGGTGATCATTAAACTTCAAAGAAATCTCAACTAGCAAATCAAAGTTAAATATCAAAGATCAACCACTAGTTCATCCTAATAGGTGGAACAGTTAAATCCTTTCACAAGATAGGCTTAACAGTCTTTTACAAATCTATTTATCGAGTGCATACTTCATTGAATGTTTCGTAAACACGTTAACAAGGTGGACCTAGCAGTCCTTATTGCTCCTAATAGGGTAGATCAACAAAAGTGATAAATTGTAAGCCTTAACTAGCCAAATTTATACTACAATACTAAAGCTTGTGGGTATCATCCCCATCCTAGTTTTACTTTCTATTTGGAAGGTTTTTTGGGTCACCATATCTTGTGTCAATATGTTATGAATGTTTTAATGTTTTTAGTCTTTTATGGATGCAATCAGAAGATCAGTATATAAGTAAAGGATTATTTGATGTAGTAAGATTAAGTTTTATTGATTCTTGATTCACCCCTCCCCTCTCAGTAACCTAGCTTATCCTATATTTCCAACAAGTATATGTGATGATCCATAATTTTGAAGTTTTGACATTTAGTAAGGGGGAGCAGTGTAGAAATAGTAATAAGAATGAAGAATTACGATAATAGTTGAATGGGGAATTATAATGTAACTAGGAGATATAAGGAAAAGATGGTATATGTGATGATCCACATTTTTGAAGTTTTGACATTTTGTAAAGGCCAAAGTTTTGTAGATTTTGAAGTCTTTTGAAGTTTTATTTTGGGATTTAGCCAATTTTTCCATATATTGCCATCAATTCCAAAGGGGGAGATCGTTGACAATTTGGCTAGGTCAGATATTATGATTTTTTCATTTATGGCAACTTATTAGTCATGAGAAATGAGCAGAGCATGAAGATGAAGTTATGTTAGTTAGACTTAGAAAATTGTATGTGTTATGTAGTTTATCTAGAAGAATAGTTAGATTTTTGATTGGCGAGCTTCATATAAATATTATGGACATGCGTGGAGTTGGTTATAGCTATCAGAGACTATGATGATGATGTGTGAAAATTTGCAAGACAATATAAAAAGAGTTATAATGGTTTTACCAGTTAGAGTATTGTACAAGCAAAACAGAGCATGATAAGGGAATAAGTATTTTGGGTTAAGGAATTTATTTTAATGAAATAATTACTTAACTAATTAGGAATTGAATCCTAGATGTTAACCCTAAGTAGGCAAGAGTTTATTTTGTATATTGATAAAGTGTATAAAGGTATGAAGGTTGATTGAGCATATATTTGTTAAATAACAAGGTATAAAGGGAAGATTGAAAATGTGAAGTTATGTGAAGTTTTTATGTGATCAAATGAGATCGAATGAAATTGTGTATGATGTGAATTCTAATTTATGATCACAGGATTGCAAATTGTGATAATTTTTTGTGAACGAGCAGAAAAGGCAATATCAGATATTAAAGATATCAGTAGCAACACAAAGGTTTTTTTTATCTATCTTTTTTATTGAATAAGTGTATTGTACATTGCATGTTTGGGTAGTGAACTTATCTTGCATACATTTTTCAATTGTATTTAACAACTCCTAATAGGGTTGAGGCTTCTAATAAGGGCTAAGTCCTCTAACAGGGACCAAGACACTATACGAATTTAATAGACTCCTAATATGGTCAATATCTTTAACCAGATACTTTTGATTAGTGGATCATTTTGTGGCTACAATCGCCATTGTGGTTTTTCCTTGGCCAAGACTTCCTTAGTTAAAAATATAAAGAGTTATGATTTAATTTTTTGAATGGTTATGTTTACTATTCAACATAGTTATTTTACTTTCTTATGCAAGTTATAAAATTGTTAATGATATCCAGTTTTGGGCAAAAAAGTGTGAAATATTGATACACCCCAGCACCCCCCCCCCCCAAAACCAGTATTTCTTATTTCTAACATTATATAGCTTACAAACCATGTTACTCTTATCAGGATCAACAAATCCTTCTAGTTGTTCAATGTAAACTTCCTCTTCAAGTATTCCATTCATAAATGTTGACTTCACATCCATCTAGTAAACTTTGAGACCATTTAAAGTAGCATTCTTACACCTTCTAGTCTAGCAATAGGGGAAAATATTTCTCCATAGTCAATACCTTCTTCTTTTGCATTACGCTTGCAAACTAGTCTAGCATTGTTCCTTATCACTTCTTCATTTTCATTCAACTTATTTATGAATATCCACTTAGTACCAATCACATTCTTGTCCTTGGGTCTCAATACCAATGTCCATGTATTTCTTTTTTCTATTTGTTCAATTTCCTCATTTATGTCATTAATCCAATCATCATTTTCAAATGCATCTTTAACTGTTCTAGGATCAAATTCACAAACCAAGCATGTATTATCTCTCAACTTACTTCTTTCATCACTCTAGCATCTTTGTCTCCAATTATTTGGTTTGACGAATAGTTTATTTTGACATTTTTATGTATAACGTACTTGGTATGTAGTTCTACATTTTTTCCACCTTGTGCATGTTCAACATGTCATTTCATTTCATATTGTTGTTGCTCGGTGACTTCAAGTTGTAGCTCAAGCAGTGTACTCGATAAAATTATCAGGAACACCTTATTGTACATAGACAAATCTATTGTAGTCTTCAGGTTTCTTCTTGTTGTGTTCATCATTATGTTCTATGGACTCATCAATTGTCACATTTATACTTTTAACCATTTTTTTATTTGCCTTGTTCAAACATTTATATGCCCTGCTCCTACTAAAATAACCTAGGAATATGCCTTCATCACTTTTTGAATCAAATTTTCCATTTCTATCGACTTTCATAACATAACATCTACTTCTAAATATTTTGAAATAACTTACATTTAGTGTATGTCCATACCAGAGTTCATAAGGTGTCCTAGGTGTACCTTTCTTCAATTGTAATTGGTTTAGTGTATAAGTTATAATACTAATAGTTTGTCTTTAGTAGATCTATGCAACCTCCTTTTCGAGAAATAGTGTTCTAGCACAATCAACAATGGATCTATTTCTTCTTTGAATAATTCCATTCTATTGTGGTGCCCTTAATGCTGACAATTGTTTCTTTATTCCATTCTCATTACAAAACCTTGGAAATTCATCCAACATAAACTCCCCTCCTCTTTCAGATATCAAATATTTTAGTTGTTCACTAGTTTCCTTCTCAACTCTTTCCTTATATCATTTGAACATTTGAAAAGCATCAAATTTTTTTTTGGAAACATAATTGGCATCATCCTTGAGAAATCATCAACAAATAAGATTAAATATCTATCATCGTAGTAGCTTTGAACTTTCATTGGACCACATAGATTAGTATGAACCAATTCGAATACATCACTTGATGAGTAAGGCTTACTTTTGAACTTGACTTAGTCATTTTCCCAATTTGACATTACTTACACATCACTTTATCAAGTTTAGATAAGCTTGGTAATCTTTTGACTTTCTTCTTTCTACTAACATCGAATATTTTATCAAAATTAACATGACATAACCTCTTGTGGCATAGCTAAACATCTTCAACTCTTGCAATAAAATATTTAATCTCAATTGGATCCATATAGAATAGGTTATCTCTTCATTGTTCACCTGTACCAATTAGATTTCCAACATCATAATATATCTTTAGTCTATGGTTTTGAAACTCCAATTGGTGACTTGTATTGTTCAATTGTTCCAAACTTGATAAATTATACTTTATTCCTTGTATCCAATATGCATTATCACGTTTGATCTTCTCATTTGGCATAATAGAACCTTTTCCTTTTATAGGGCATGGAACATCATTTCCAAGTTTAACAAATCCACCATCACAATGTTCAAGATTCTCAAATTTACCAATATCATCAATCATATGATGAGTGTAACCACTATCAATAATCCATGTATCATTTTTACTTGAAAAATAAGAACCTTTTCTTTTTCATACCTTTCTTCTCCTTCAGAATCTTCTTTCATTTGTGACATTTCCAACTTCCTTGCCTTCCTCTTTATCAATATTATCATACTCGATGTCCTCCTCCTAGGCTAGGTAGCAAGCCTTATTTTATTTGTCTTTGTAGTCTATGTTTCCTTGGTATTTATTTTATCTATTATCACTTATTTCCTTCTTATCTCTATTAAGACATCTAGCAGAAATGTGACCAACCTTCTTACTTTAAAAAAAAAAAGGGTTATTTTACATTTATATTTTTCTTTTCCTCTCGGCAGCTTCTTAGCAAACAATGCTTTAAGATCTTCTAGGTCATCACCATCATACTCATAGTCATTTTCATTCTTGATTTGATGGGTACTATTTTCTTTCCTTGCAATTCCTATAGTTAGGGATGACTTGAAAGAATATTCAACTTTAGGTATCACAGAATTATCAAAGTTATTCAACTCAAAAGAAATCAGTCTACCGATAAAACCATCAAGATTAATATCATTTCCAGGGATAGATCTCAGCTCTTGAATAACAGATGCTCTAATAGCATAAATAGGAAAAATTGTTCTTAGAAATTTTCTTACCATAGTCTCATCACTTATGACTCCACCGGCTCCTATGATAGCATTAACAACTTCCTTGCTTCAGTTATAGTATTGCACAATGTTCTCACTTTATTTCATCATGTCACCAAAATTGCCTCTTAAAATTTTATCATTTTCTCTCAATACATTTTGATCTCCTCCATGAACTAGTATCAACTTTTCCCACATCTCCTTAGCAGTAGCACAATCTTTGATATCATCAAATTCTGCATCTGTCAAGAAAGAAGCAATCTCTATCATCAATGATTTGTTTTCTTTATTTTATCTCATGTGCATAACATCCATAGGACCTAGGGGTGGCAGTGTGTACTGGTTATCTAGGTGCTACAATGCAGAGTCTCTAATATGACATAAGTATATCCTCATTCTTCTTTTCCATGATAGAAATTTCTCCTTGTTTAGGTTTAGTACTTCTTTCTTATACATCTTGGAATCTTTAGCTTAAGTATTTCAAACTTATTCTGCCAAGCATTATGTTCTAATGTAATTGTTAGATAAATGAGGGATTGAATCAGTTATCCTTAGGCCCTTTCAGACAATTTAACATATTTATAACAATATCTATTAATTTCATAACCAACTTGATAATCACAGAAACTTAATCTTTCATATGCATCAAATAGATTTGACTCACAATACTGAATATCAACAACTTTAACTGACTTATAGAAATATAAATAGTTTTAACATGTAAAAGTAAATAACATGCAAAACATCCATACACATGTTGACACCATTATTTTTAACGTGGAAGCCCAATTAGGATAAAACCACCAGGGACTAGTCACCCAAAATATTTTCACTCTTCTAAAGTGAGCTCAGTTAAGATCCAACCTTGTAAAAGGTTACAAAACACATTGATGGTGTGAACCTATTAAGGGATTTTCACCAAATATCTAGACCTTATCACCCTTCAATGAGTTTAATTTCTAAAGGACTTACAAACATTAAATGGAATGTCACCATACTAATGGATTTACAAATTAAGATTATTAAGTCCACTCAATTAGGATATTTTTTGTTACACTAGTTATAGAGTAACAGTCAAATGATTTAATAAAAATACAACTCACTTGTTCAGATCTCCATTTTTCTCAAAATCTCTACTCATTGACTAGTCATCACACTCCACTCTTCATTTCTACTCAACTACATACTTAGATCTTTTTAGTAGGATCCCCTTCAACTCTTTTTCTTCCACTTTACTCTAACTAGACCAACAACATTTCCATCCTTGTCTCCTCTATGTAGAAATATTTTTTTTGCTTCATCTCATGAATTAGATTTTCCATGAATTAATCTCCTCCATACAATCTTGGATTCAATGTATCTATGCTAGGTTATGAATCTTGCCAATTGTATCTTCTCCTTAGAACTTGTACCTTTTCTTGGATCTTGAAACTCTTCATAAATATTTACCCTCATATCTCTTTGAATTTCTCCAGCTTTTGATCTCTCTAACAAACTTAGTACTTATCTTGGAATCTTCTAGAATAGTCTCAATCTTTACATTATTTTGTACTTAATCATTTTCTCACAAACTGTTCTTCATTTACTTAATGGTGTTCTTCCTTCACTAACCTTCTTTATACTTAGTTAATACCATACTTGGTTAACACTTGTACTTCTTATTCAACACTATCTTCTTGTCTTTCACCTTGTATTCTCTTCATCTATCAATCACTATCTCCAGCTTAGTATACCTTATCTTTTCATTCTTCTACTTCATTCCTTCTCTTACCAACCAAAATAACTTTCTCATACATATAATCTTAACACTTCATGAAATCACGCAAAACAATCAAACTAACATTATATTGCCATAGATTGATCAGTTGCCCAATTAGGTTCACATACTTAACATCAAATCTTCATAGTTTGCCTTCAACTTCTTTATCCAACATCACCTCCTTCAGATGATTACAACTTACATGAATTAGTATAGTCAAATAGCTTGACATCAATGATGATATAACAACTATAATAATTCTTTAACATATACTTTGCAACTCTTATCTGACCTTCATCTTCATCAGCTTCATTATTTTCCAACAATCTCCTTTTCACTTCATCGTCATGAGTTATTTCCAACAATGTCCCTTTTTACTTCACCAATATTAATTATGTCCAACATAATTAAATGCAATGAACAAGAAATTAACACAACACGTAACACCATGTTTGTTTATGTGGAAACCCTATAAGGGGAAAAACCATGGTGGGAATCAAACCCACTAAACATTGTACTAGCATATATAAAAATTGTGTTAAATGTTGATGTCAAATGCACATGCATTGAGACACTTGCCTAGCTCACTGCTCAAATACAACAAGGGTAGCAACTTCATTCGTACAAAAATATAATTCCAATGAGGGAAACAACCATGATCTAGGTAATAACCCAAAATATGGACTATAATCCATTGTGGACAATAATCCACTAAAAAAGTGAACTAGATGATAATACCAACTATGCCAAAACAAATCCAATGAAGTGCATCAACACTATTAGATTCCATGAATACCTCTTTCCAAGGTCCCTGATATCTCATCACTCACTTCCCTATGTATCACAACCTTTCATCAGATCCACATTCACAATCTCACCTTGGCAACACCATCATATCTCACATACATCTCTACTACTTAATTAACCAAAGAATTCCATTCTTTAATTCTAGTCCATAACTCCCCATTAGGATGACCTAAGAAGAGTCCTTAATTCAAAATAATCACATCATCCAATACAAACATTAATCAACACACTACCACAACAATAATTAATATCATTAATCAAAGCAACAATTTTCATGACTGAGTAGACCAAGAAACACTTCATCGTCATCTATCCAAAGAAAAAATTGTCTTCCAACTCTTCAATCCACAAACAAATCCGTTAATGAATGCATATCCATATCTAAATAATATCACTAGCTTTGCATACCAAGATCCAACTCCACTAAAAATTTCCTAAGAAAATATTGTACCACTAGCCATAACATTTTATAGATAAATTGTCTACAACCAGTCTGATAAATTCACTGCAACATCCACAAATAAAAGCTTTAATAGCTACGATGACATGTTTATCATCGAAACACATTTAAGAACATAATCTTACCTTTTCATGATCAAATTCTCAAAACTATCTTCACCAAAATAATCAAGTGCACATCAGCTCAAGAACAATGTATGTCTAACACATATGTTGACATCAATGATAAACCATTAATGTCAAACCATAAATTGAAGTAACCAACAATGATTTCATTAGGAATCTCTCCCAATATCCAACATATCATGGATATCAATTAGTCTTAATATATTTTAACATAATATGTCTTTCTTTCTTCTGGTACATTACAAGGCCCTTAAAAGCAAGTTCCTTGTTGAACTTAAAAATTATTTGGTTCCAAATTATAACCTTATAATTTGATACCTATATGCATTTTATGTGTCTTACCACCATTGGAACAACATAATGTCCTTAATAGGGAGTTTCTTACAAAAGGCCTTAGCTTAAGATTGTATCGTGGACTCAAGTTCGCAAGTATGGAATCTAAGTTCCAATCTTGTAGTTTGGTTCCTTTGTGCACTTTACATGCCTTACTGTAGTATACCTTGGACTAATGAAGTGAATTCCTTACTAAAATTCCTATTGTAATCTTTTATGACTCAAATTTAAAATATTTGGTTTTGAGTTCAATGCATTTCAAATCTTACTTATGATAGTACAAAATTCTTAACGAGAGATAACTCCCCTCAAATACCATATTTTAGCATTTTTGGACACTTTTACTCATGTATATTTGTAATAGTGAAAAATGCAAACCTTGCATCTCTTCATATTAGACTGACTTTGACCTACTTATCTTTGATATAATGAATAGTGTACAAAATGATATAATTTACATAGAAATTGACAAATTACAGTATCAATTACATTTCATTTACTTCTTGGAAAAAGAGGGGTAAAAAATTATTAAGACAAAAAGGATTAAAACAAGGAGCTCTATCCTGAGCACCAACTTCATCAAATTCTTGCACCATCTCAAAGGGAAGTTGCCCCCTATCCATAATATTCCATCCTAGAGCATGACCAAAAGCCCATTTGGCTAAACAATCAACAGCTTTTTTCCATTCACGAGGAATGTAAGTAAACCTAATGAACTCAAGAGAGGTACAAAAGAGAAGAATCTAATTAACAATAGTGGCCAGCTGCTAACTAACATCCTCAAGCTCCTGCAAGGAAAGAAAGTTCACCACCACTAGGGAGTCAGAGTCACAGATAATCTTGTGTCATCCCTGCAAATAACACTATTCCACAACATATAAAATGGCATGTGCCTCCGTGAAATTGTTAGTGTAATCACCCTTATGCACTGAGAAAAAGAATTTAACATCACTAGAACTGCAATGAGCCACTCCCCCAATACTAGCAGGGCCTGGATTCCCTCAGGAAGAACCATCAGTGTTAATTTTTAGAACTCCATGGGGAGGAGTAGTCCAATGCCCATCTCGATTCACCCGACCTTTCCTCTATTGTTGAGGCTGCCTAGTCACTCTTTGATACCTTTGAGCTGCAACCCCATCCAAAAGATGAGAATTGAGGCGATTGCATATAGAAAGATCAACTGGATCCATACCCCCCATCTAGCGCACACTTCACTTGAATACTTTTCTAAAGAGAATGTGAGATCTTCCACCAAAGATGCATAACACCAAGCTGAACATCTTGGAAGATCTGACGATTCCTCTCTAGCCAGATATGCCAGAGAATGAACAATGGGCCAATAATCCAAGCAGCATGGAGAGGAGAAGACTTGGAGGGAGCACCACCAAAGCATGCCTAGAACTTAGGCAAAGAGGAAACATGCCTACAAGAGCAACCCTAAGCACTCCGCCAAAGGTGTCATAGCTGAGTAGAAAATGAGCAATGGAAGAACATATGGGAGACAAACTCCTCCCCATTACCACACAAAACATAATAAGAGGGGCCATGAAATCCACATTTACAAAGATTATCCCACGTAAGATAGCAGTTGTGAGCCACTAACCACATGAAAAAATTGCACTTGGACCAAAAAACGTTATTCTAAACTTGCTTCCACCAAGGGACCTCAGCATCCCCAAATAATTGTCATCTCCTGATACCCAGCAGAGACATGTTGTTTACTAGACAAGGTACCCCAAGCCAAAACATCTAGACCTAGCAAAGAGGAATACTCCCTAGAGGGTAGAATCTGAGAAAGCTCCTGACAATCCATGTATGTGCCTCTAGGAGGCCAATCAGAAGAATGCTTCCATCTGTAACCAATAACAGGTTCCAATTGATAAGGAGTCTTGTAATGAGCCACTTTATCCCATCTAGCAACATGAAAAGAATCACAAAGATTCTAATGAAGGTATGCTCTGATACCACTTGATGAAGGGCCACACCACCCTTACCAACTCATAACAAACAATGCAACAATATGGAGACCAAGAGAAACAAAATGCTTCCCAATCAATTTTATTATACTTGAAAATCCAATAGCAATTACAATAACAATTATGCAAGATCTCTCAAGATCCAATCCAAACCCAAGCTAGTCTAGATCCACACTCTAGTAGAAACCTCCAAGATCTCAACTTGTGCTCGCAAGCCACCAAGCAACCTCCTTGTTTCTAAACCACAGCCACTAGCTCTTCTCCAACTTTATCCAAGATCTAAGTGTAAACTGCATCATATTCGGCGCTCTATCCACAAATTCACAACTCCACCACAATCCTATTGTAAACTACCCCACATTCAGCGCTCTGTTCACAGACTCAGGAAAACTTGCCCTTTGCTTCCTCCCTCTCTCCAAGCTTCAACTAAGAAGAGATCACACCTTCAAGCTTTCACACCTTGAAGCTTGACCTTCCAAAGCTTCATTAGAAATGCTCATATGCCTTGCTTAAATAGGCACTTACCACCCAATGCATGATTTATCCACAGCCTTCTAAAATTCCACCTACACAATATCCACAACCTTCTACAATATCCACAACTTTCTAGAATTCCACCTAAATACAACTAAGCACCACCCAATTAAAAAATTACATTTCTTTTGTGGATCACAAAAAATATTAAATGCTTGATTTAAGGAACTTTCCACAAATGTCTAAGATGCCACCTACACACCTCGATTAATGGAATGACAACTAATTTTCTTATTTTTCTATTTATGCCACCTTTGCACCTTGAAAATAGAAATTCCTCTTTTCTTCCTTTTTTTTCCATTTTCTATTTTTTTTCCTTCTATTTTTGTCACTTTCTCTCTCCTCCACAATTTTTTTTTCTTTTTTTATTTTAAATTTTCCATGCGAGATGCTTCTGCATCAGACTCCCCTAGTAGATAGAAAAGTGTGCCCCACACTTTGACGCCAAAAGAAAGATCTACAACCATCTTCATCTTCACCAAAGGTTTCCACCTCAATAGGGACAAGAAAACCAACATGCAAATCTTCCACATCTGCATCACTTTGTCAAACACCAGAATCTCAACCATCCAATCATCATGCTCGCTCCTAGGAACAAACTGAACATAATGCTACAATAGCAACCCCTCATCCACATCAGCAACTAGTGAATCGATACCAGCAATAAAAAAATTTGCATCAACAACAACATGTAGATCTCCATCAACACATTCCAAACTCACAACACCAGCAGTCTCATTACTCACAACAAGATGCTCTGCAACATACAAGCCACCACCAGCAACAACTGGATCATCCAGGACTGACTACTCTGCAATCTTCATGTCAGACTCAACCAATTGATCATGAAAACCAATCTCCATCCCAACATCAACAAGGTTAGGAATATCATCAGCAACTATCCTCAGCAACAACCTCAAGTTGCTCTGCAAGTTCTGTATCAGGCTCCACAAGTTGATCAACAAAACCAACTTCTTCCACCTCGACCTTGTGATGTCATCTTCTCTCTTGAACATCCTCAACTCAATTAGCCAAGCTAGCTTCAAGACGAGTAGACATCTTCAAAAAATTCCTCTCCACTATACCATGGAGTTTTGCAATCATCTCAGGGTCCAATCCTCTCGAAGCCATCTTCCAAGATCTTCGTAAACCCTCTGCAACAAATCCTTCCTATGCTCCTTGTGACAACTTTGAATTGTTTGCAAGTCAAATTGCAACCTGCCAACTCGCACAAACAATCAAGAACCACATCACAAGTCTAGGACCATGGATCTATAATCCACAAGCTCTCTACAATCATGCCTCAACAAGTTCAGTCTTCCATTTCCACATCCATCAACTCATCTGCAAGCCCTCAAATCAAGACCAACTCAAATCTACTTCTCTAACCCAAGTCCTGGTGCAAACTACCTCAGCTTCAACGATTTATCTACACGCTCAGGAACTCCCTACTTTGATAAACTTCGCCCAACCAAGGTCCTAGTACAAACTACCTCACGCTTCGACGATCTGCTTGTACACTCAAGAACTCCTGCTCTGATACCACTTGATGAAGGGCCACACCACCCTTACCAACTCATAACAAACAATGCAACAATATGGAGACCAAGAGAGACAAAATGATTTCCAAGCAATTTTATTATACTTGAAAATTCAATAGCAATTACAATAATAGTTCTGCAAGATCTCTCAAGATCCAATCCGAACTCAAGCTAGTCTAGATCCACACTCTAGTAGAAACCTCCAAGATCTCAACTTGTGCTCGCAAGCCACCAAGCAACCTCCTTGTTTCTAAACCGCAACCACTAGCTCTTCTCCAACTTTATCCAAGATCCAAGTGTAAACTGCGTCATATTCAACGCTCTATCCACAAATTCACAACTCCACCACAATCCTGCTGTAAACTACCTCACATTCGGTGCTCTATTCACAAACTCAGGAAAACTTGCCCTTTGCTTCCTCCCTCTCTCCAAGCTTCTACTAAGAAGAGATCACACCTTCAAGCTTTCGCACCTTGAAGCTTTCACCTTGAAGCTTGACCTTCCAAAGCTTCATTAGAAATGCTCATATGCCTTACTTAAATAGGCACTTACCACCCAATGCATGATTTATCCACAACCTTCTAGAATTCCACCTACACAATATCCACAACTTTCTAGAATTCCACCTAAATACAACTATGCACCACCATGTGGCCCAATTAGAAAATTACGTTTCTTTTGTGGATCACAACAAATATTAAATGCATGATTTAAAGAACTTTCCACAAACTTCTAAGATGCCACCAACACACCTCGATTAATGGAATGACAACTAATTTTCTTATTTTTCTATTTATGCCACCTTTGCACCGTAAAAATAGAAATTCCTCTTTTCTCCCCTTTTTTTTTTTTTTCATTTTCTATTTTTTTTTAAAATTTCCTTCTATTTTCGTCACTCTCTCTCCTCCACAATTTTTTTTTTCTTTTTTTATTTTAAATTTTCCATGCGAGATGCTCTTGCATTAGAGTCTGAAGATGAGGGTACATGGATAATATGGATGGGAATCCATCCCAAGCATCAGACCCAAATAAAGCCTCAAAGCCTCCCTTACATATCTAGAACAAACCTCTCTTGACTAACACAACACCAGTCTTCAGAGTATGTCAAACCATTGAGCCACAACCTTCAAGAGGAAGTTCAAAAATAGAGCAAGGATTAGCACCACGAGAATATTTATGGATGATAATACGAGCCCAAAGTTGATGTTTTCCAAAGCACCATCGCCAATAAAGCTTAGCAACCAACGCTTGACTACTCAAGAGAGTTGATCGAAGACCAAGACCACCCTTCTTTTTTGGCCTACAAACAGTCTCCCAGCTAATCAAACTCCATTTAGTGCTACAAAAATTACCACTCCAAAGGAATTGCCAAGAAAGAGCATCAAACTCCTTGAGAAAGTAAACAGGAGCAGCTTGAACCATGCTTCTATAAGTAGGAAGAGCTTGGATAATAGATTGAAGAAGAGTAACTTGAGCATTAGTAGAAAGCCATCTATGAGTTCAATGATTTACCTTATCTTGAAGCTTGGTAATCAAAATTTCCCAAAAGAGATGTGGTTGCCTAGAAACAACAATAGGGATGTCCAGATACGTCAAAGGAAGCAACCCAATCTAAAACTGTAGGATATCAACAATCCTTTGCTGAATAGAATCAAGAGCGTTAAAAAAGTAAATGGAAGATTTGTGCCCATTAACTTTTTGGCCTAAAGCTACCAAATAAATATCTAGAGTATGTCGAAGGGCTTCAACTTCCTTGATCCTAGCAAGACCTGCAAGAGCAGAATCATCAACAAATTGAATGTGAGAAAGAGTAGGTAAACCATTACCCCACCGCCACCCCTAAATTGAATTCTGGGACACTTGATACATAATGAATCTGCCCAAGCCCTCAGCCATGATGATGAATAGATATGGAGAGAGAGGGTCACCTTGGCGGAGGCCTCTAGAGGCATCAAATAGCTAAGAAGGTTGACCATTAAGAACTTAAAAAGAGGCAGAAGTAATGCAACTCATAGTCTGGCTAAGAAGAATATTCTTTAAAAAACTCCATTTCACTCTATTGTAGGCCTTAGCCATATCCAACTTAACAAACACTGCTATCTCCCTTGAACTGGCCATAGCATGAATATATAGAATCAATCTTCATTTTATCAGTAGATGAAGTTTATAGATAAAAATTTGACCCAAGTTAGTTATATAATTTGTAAGATTAAATCAATTTTCAAAAACAGATATTAAAAAATAAACAAGCTCCATATATTTTTCACTTCAATTAGTCATTATAAACTAATTGACAAAAAAATATTTAAATAACAGTTTCAAGCTCTTGATTAAAAAGATAATTTATTTGGAACATCTATCAAACAATATTAACACACATCAAAACTCTATGACACAATCGATAATTTATTTGGAACATCTATCAAACAATATTAACACACATCAAAACTCTATGACACAATCGATAATTTATTTGGAACATCTATCAAACAATATTAACACACATCAAAACTCTATGACACAATCGATATCTACATTACATAAACCAATCTCTTTTTCTTTTAAATTCCCTATCCATCCTACAATTTTGAATGTTGAACAATCTTTCCGATCCACACTAAATCTTGATTGTAAGTTGCATACACTCAGACTAGTATATTCTTGTTGATATTTTCGCCAGGCAATCTTGTTCACATAGTTTAGCCAGGGGAATAAACAATTTCAAGCCTCCCAACGCTGTCCCCACGACCACAAAGAAGCGAGCTCTTTCCTCTTGAGCAGCCCATTCAATATATACAAATTTCCCAATTTGCCTAATCTATGCTCTGAAAAAAGGAATATAGGAGGAGGCAGGGGAATCTATTACATTTCTTAAATTGGTAGGGAAAACAGAGGATTTTCCGCCCCACACTTCCTCTGCAATGATCTTCTGCACTGCTTCTGTTGGATGAAATGAATCCCAAAATATGTAACGGCTTCCATCCTCACACACAGATTTTTCGCTCTTTTGCCCGCATCCCACACCAGCATTGAATTGCCCCTCTCCGCAACAAGCAGATCCAATCTCAGAAAACCCTGCAACAAAATAATCAGTTATTCAAAAAGTCAAAAGAGAGAGGGAAATATAAAAATTTAAAATAAAACCTAAAAGGAAAGACTCACTTCAAAATTTTGAAATGACTCCAGCAAAGAAATCTTCACTTACTCTAGACCTTTTGAATTTGAAATAGAAATCGAAATAACTTGTTGTTACAGTCAACGGCACTTAAAAAGAAGATGCCGCTTTGATTTAAAGCATATTTTACAGAAAAGAGACGAGACTGAAAATTCTTACCTAGGGTTTCGCCATTGTTGATGATGTTGAGGACGAGATCGTAAGTATTGACGTAGAGAAAGGTTGATCCTATCAGATTTCTGTTCAAATGGCGGATCAGCTTCTTTAACCCTAAATTGAATTGCTGAAACATTTCATTGGCGGTTTCATCGCATCCGCCCTTCCATTTGGCAAGCCCTGCGTATCTCATTCCTGGACTGCATCCCAGCGGCCCGATTCCGAACACAATAAATTTTCTTCCGCCGATCTCATGCAATTTCTGTAAAGGATTCAAACAGTATTTGGAAATTTTTTAGAGAATCTTTGAACTTAAAATGTTGTTTTGAGCTTACAAAAGAGAAGAAGGTGCAAATTTAAAGTTTTCTTTCCCCCTTAAATTCACATTTATTTTGGTACTGTACACTTTGGATTTAGTTGGGTTTACTTTGATCATAAGTTGGTTGTAGTGAACTTTACTCTTTCTCAATTTCAATGGTTTGGGCTATACCTTCTTTTTTTCAAATTGGATTGTAGGATTTATTGATTAAGTTATTTATATTTAAATGTGTTTTAGCTTCTTGTTGGTTTATCTAATTTTCTTGAATTTGATTGTTATATATTAATTTATATTTTAAAATATTTAAAGATAGTCTATTTGATATAGTGTAATTAGCAATTATGAAATAATAATGTGCTCATATTTTCAATCATCTAGATATTATGAGTATTGATGTTACTACAACATCTAAATATATCTTCCATCTTATCAAATTAAGAGGGAGACGAGACTTGACTTGACTTGTAAAATGTGGTACTTAACGCGCTTTCAAGGATTTTTCATAAGACTTATTGATATCATGTCATTCTAAAAGTAAATAATGTTACAAAAATATAGGTTCCATGAATTTGTTACATAAAAGTGAAATCACAGAATATTAAATAGAATCATTGTCCTCCCAAATTAAATCATATACAATTACCAAGAATATAGATCAATGAAGAAGGGTATGACAAATATTAAATTGTAAATCTGTACTAAAACTAAATCTATATATAATTATGTCCAAAGTATAGATCGGTGACAAGTGTATGACAAATATTAACCAACTTCCTACTAAAGTTGAGTCATACAATTATGTCCAAACAGGAAATACACTAGTATATATGTCAAATATTAAATTATAAATTTGCACTACAATTAAAAATCTTGCACTTAGAAAAATAAAAAATAAAAATACTCAAATCTAATTGGATGAAATCAAAAGATTAATGGATAGTTAAATAGAAGTGTTTGAAATACAATAAATGACAAAGTGTTTAACAAATATTAAATTTCACATTTGTACTCAAATTAAATCACATACAAATATTGTCTAAACAAAAAGTATAATCAAGGACAAAGTGTATGACAAATATTAAATTTCAAATTTATGCTAATATTAAATCATATACAATTATATCCTAACACAAAGTATAGCTCACTAAAAGAGTTATGATGTAAATATTGAATTGCTAAAAAAGTTATGATGTAAATATTGAATTTCAAATTTATGAATCTAGTTATTAAATATTGTATATAAATACATCTTCTACATCATCATATTATTGTTAATATATTAGGATGTGGTCTTATGAAAGGGTTTTAAGAAATATTTTTATGAAGTGGGTTTTTATGAAATGAAAAATATAAATGCTACAATATTAATTAGAATATCTCTTGAAAAGTAGTTTATATTTTGAGGTTGGGCGTCTATTTTGAAGGAGGGGAAGGCTTGCAAAGCCACAATTACTATATTTTAAAAATAAATAAAAAAATCCATAAATAATAGCATCACCTACATGAGATTAAATTGGGATAGTGCTAAAATTTGATGACATTTACCAACCACCTAGAGTTGTCCCATCAAGAAAAGATTTTTTAATGGCATTTGTTTATCATTTGAATTTTAGATTCTCATAAAAAAGAAGAAAAGACACAAATAATATTTTTATTTGCTTGTTTCTCTAAATGTGGAAGCTTAAATTTTTAAGCTAAAATGCACTTTCACATTTATGAGATCTCAAACTTCAAAATAATCTTAACAAAATAAAATACTACCTAATAAGTTTTGAATTGCTTCAAAATTTATGGATGCTTAATAATTTCATAAATTTTGTTATTTTATACATTTAATTCAATAAAAATACCTCATGATAATGGGAAAAACTTGTAATTGACAAGCAACATAGATTGGACAACTATAATATGACTTTCAATGCACTTAAATTTTTAACTAAAAAATTAAAAATCTCATTATAAAATAAAATATTTGAATTTTTTTCCATTTACTTAGTGGACCTTGAAAATAGATCCCTAAGCCCACAAAAGACGTAATCTGAACCCCTAATAAATTTTTTAAAAATAAAATTATATATATATATCACCAACCCTTCAAAATAGATCCCTAGGCCCACAAAAGACGAGTAATTTGAATCCCCTAATGATTTTTTTTAAATATATATTTTAATTCAATATTTTAAAAAAAATTAAAGTTCGCTATCAATATCTAAATTTTTATATTAATGAAATTAAAATAATGTCATGTTGCAATCGAGTGTTTGTTTTTCAATATATTTAAATAACATGTTTATTTATATCAAAGCACATTATATTTGTTCACTATTCCTCAAGAACAAAATTCAAAGGCAGCCCAAAAGTCACGGGATGATAGAAACCTGTATATTTACTGGAAATTAAGAGATTTTTCTGACACGCCAACCAGTCAAAAGAGCATTTTTCAGAGGTAACTGCAAATTGCAATGGTAATTTCAGAAACATATGGTTGTTTTTATATTTCTACTGTTTCAGATCAACATGCCAAAAACATACAAAACAATCCACGCAGATCCCTCCTTTTGGGTGTCCTCGAAGAACCAAAAACATCAAATATTCTGTAATAGTTTTTCGTCCTCTACTGAGGAAACATTTCACTAAATTTATTGAAAGATTGTTTTGTACGGCACTTCAATTATATAAGTAATATAGTTTACTACCAGTGCTGACACAGTTACCGCTGAAACATAGCTGTCATCACATGTTCATTAGCATGCAACTGTTCCTCATGTCAATGCCTCAGATGCCCACTACTAGACAAACGCCAAGTTTTATTCCTCCACAATTAGGGCTCTTGTATGCCAAGTTTGATAATTCTCATCTTTAATGCTTTTTGCTGATCAAATTTTGTTTAGGAATTGTATTGTCACAGGTTTTCTTTTTCCAATCAGTGCTTGATTTAATTGCATGTTTCATGTAATTTCCTGATGGATCATGCATTGTGATTACAAGAAATGATCAGTCAGTCATAGATTGTGATGATAGATTATGTGATTTGATTCTAAATTTTCGTTTAACAGTCCTACACAGTCCAATTCAGGTTGATCTAAATGATAGATTACAAATTTGACCGAAATGTTTAACAATTCTCTATCATTCTGATGATAGATTATATGATCAATATTATAGATTGTAGAACCATGATAGATCATAAAGTGTGATTTCAAATTTCTATAATTATCTCTCATTCTATTAATGAATTCATTTCAATTAAGTTTTAAACCTTTTAATCTAGTAGAAATAGATCAATATTATATATTGTACAAGTCTAATATCTTTAATAAAGAAATTCAAATCTTAAACAGCTTTAAGTATCTGACTTACCAGCAAATAGTGTTTATAGATCTTCAAAAGGGATTGGATGAATGCTTGGGGTGTAACATTGTGGTTCAAAGAAGAATTCGCCAAGTAATTCCCAGCAATATCATTTGCTCCAATATTGATTGCAATTAGAGATTTTGAAAGCATCTGCTGTGCTGAATACCCAGAAACTCCTCTCAACATGTAAAATGCATCTCTGAACTCGTTTACTTGGCGCCCAAATGAAATAACATTCTGCACAAATAATTAACAATTAATTCAGAGTAAGCAAAGAGAGTAAATCATATAAATCCAAGTCACAGATATTAAATCAAATTGATGGGTAGATGATATGAATTGTCCACATATATTATTTGTATACAAGTCCAAATCTATGAAAAAAAAAAAAATACTTTTGATCATACAATTTTATTGAAAAATTCAAAATTTCTCAGAATTTTACATTTGTTATAGTTTCATAATCAGTCTGTAAGCCAACCATTCATAGCTAAATCACGAGCACCTCAAAGAAGCATTGTTTAAGGATTTACAGCGCAGAGAAGGAAGGCTTATTGATAACAGAAGTTTCAAATTTATAGCACCAGAATCTAAGAACATATTCCGCTCCTGAAACTTTTTTGTCATCCTTTGAAGGAAGACCTCGCCTACCTTTCTCTAATTTTAAATAATTGTAGCGTGTTTATATATGGTTATCAAATAGTTTTGTGACAAGAAAATTCTGTTTGTAGAGAAAATCCAATAAATGTATTCCACTGATCAGAACTTCTCGCCCTCTAACCTCTTTAAATCAAGATAAAACTCTTTTTTTGATTGAGTGTTCAGACCTGCAAGGCAACCCTACGAAGCTTGCGAGCTACCAATCAGCTAAAACTACCACATAGACGATTTAGGAACCCCATATGGGTTCCCTCGTGCCTGAAACCTCCGACTTAGAGTCAAGGACTGAGGGGCATCCATGCCGTCAAAATCACAAATTACTTGGGACACGATCCCGACCTCATCCAGGTATGATGTGGGAACCGCAAGACTCATCCCTGATGAGCTGATGAGCTCTTTGTGAACAAGATAAAACTTTTGGAACTTAAAAGATTGATCTTTTTGAATTTGATTGCATTTATTTTTGTATGTTTTTTTTCTCAAATACAGTGATCAGTAGGAAGTCACAAGAAGGTGAAGGGTGTTTGTAATCTCAAACGTAGTTAAACAGAATTGATTTCAAAAATATTAATCTTACACAAATTGTGAAAAAATAGTACCAATCAAGAGTATATGATTTTGAATGATAATATATACACAGACAATCTTTTGAATATTACACAAATAGACTCATTTTGGAGAAATATATCTTACCAGATGTTGAAAAGTGGAATCCAGCAACCCACTTCCAGCAGAAGCAAAGTTTGCACCTTCAGAGGTCACCAAATCCACTCTCCTTTGAAACCAAGGAGAAGGAAAACGCAGCCCAATCCTACTTGCTGCCATTCCAAATTCAAAACCAAATAAAAAATACATCAACTTCTGGTTTGAGTCAAGAAAACAGCAAGAATTAGCCCTGTATATACCATGTATATATACCAAAACACAAACTGTGTATATACCAAACCACAACATGTATATATGCCAAACCACAAACTGAATGAAAAGAAACAGATTGTCTGGTTCAGGGCCCAAATGCAAACAACCCAAAGCTCAAGAAACATACCCAAGAAATCGAAAATGGTTCTTCCATCAGAGAATCTGCCAGTGGGTGTACCAAAAAAAGTTCTCCCATATGGAGCAAAATTTGCACGAGCGGCAACACTTGTATTGATGTAGTTATTATTCCCACACTCTGCTAATGAATCTCCAAACACAAAAAGAGAAGAAAATTTAGGTGCGGCACCAACATATTGATCATAAACACCTTTGCCCCTCCAAACGCACGCCTTCACAACCACAAATGCAACACAGAATACCACAATCTTGACCCATTTCCACCCTTGAAAATCCATCTTCAAGAACTCATTTTTAATCTTTTGATGATATAATTCTCTCCAATATCATTCTTGGCGAAAAATGATATAAAAAGTGTCAATCAAACCAGGAAACTACTGATAAAAATGAATGAATATTTCTCATCCTTTCTCTCTTATCTTATGCAAACACCTGATTTGAAAAACAAAAAAAATGGGCAAAACGTCTGTTTTTGAATTCCTTGTTTGACTTTTAAAGCCACCATGAATCCAATTTACACATCTCAGTCAAATAAACATGTTCAAGAGAGCCCACCTTCCAAGAAAATCAAACAAGTTAGAGAGAATATGAGCCGTCGATAGAAAGATTTATGAACAGCTGGTCAACATCGTGCTGTAGACGTCATTGACAGACTGGATAAACGGTGTATTTGCCTCAGTATAAACATGTGGAGGGCCTTATATCTTAACACGATGAAGTAAGACTTTCTAGAAGCTCTAGAAGAGCAAAATTTTCAAACTTACCCCGCAAGCAATGTGAGAAATGATGTCAATCTATGAAGAGAAATGTCATTGGTAATCGCGAAGATTAGGTGGGGTTTAACTAAATCCCAAGGACAAGGATCTTTCAGTTCTTAAATGCAACCATTTGAGAGGAGAGGTTAGATTCGAACCTTGATCTTTCATTTCTTGATGCTATCTCTAGTGAGATTTGACTCAAGTCAAACCTTAATTTTAAATGTTTTTATAAGTCTATTAATGCAATGTCTTGTGTAAATTAGATTAAGTTCGAACTCTCATTATACTTTTTATAATTTCTTAATGTAACCTCTAGCTTTTATATATTAGAATTGGGTTTGAATCTTTAGTTTTCTTTCGGTGCAAGTCAAGTCTGGATAAAGCGTTTTAGTATCAATGAGAATCCATGTATATTAAAATAATTTGAATATAATAAATTGGATAAATTTTCTATTGTTTTAGATAGGATATGTAATTATATTAATCAAAATAATAGATATTTGGATTATTTTTCCTAGGTCGTACGAATGTATAGTGTTTTTATAAATTGTTTTTATGTCAAAAATAATAAATTATTATAGTGTTGTTCTTTCACACTACATTTAAGGAGTATATAAAGTAAATGTGAGAAATAGTAATTGTACATGGGTAAGTGCACCAAGTTGTGGTGTCAAAAAGGGGTATAAGTGGACACCTTTTTCCTAAAATCAGCAATTTCTGAACTTCAACAAGAATTTGAAGATAGTTACCATCAAAATTTTAAGATATGACAAAAACAAAAGTCATAGTCCTTTGAATCTAGTTTGTAAACTACTAAATTTTTTTCAAAATGGTTTAGTTTTAGGTCCTCAAAAAAGGGGGGCCACAAAAAGTGGTACTGTTTATTCCAAAAAAACATAACACAGTACAAACTGTGGCCCCCCTAAAATTTAAACTTTTTTTTTTTAAATTCTTTTATTGCTCTGGTCAAAAGTTACTTAACATTATGTAGTTTATTCCAGATTTTTCGGGTAATTTTATAATGTGTATTTTTTTTAATGAATTTTTTAACTAGACACATCCCAAAAATGTGAAATATGTGTGTGCTCTCCAAGAAATAATTGAATAGCAATCTTTAAAAAAATTTAAAAAATTTCAAAGTGTGTAGAATGGAGTCTAGTTTCTAAAAAACTAAGTTGTTGCAAAATTCGATAAACGAGCTAAAATCTATAGCCCAATTAGTACATGGTGGTTTTTGACAAAAAAGAACATACATTCAAAATAAATTATAGATGAAAGGCTTGAAATAGTTCGAATTAAAAATAAATTATATGGTTATATAGCTAACACAAAGACCTACAATGTCACGTAACCTGATCTTATCGATGCCCAACCACGAAAAATCTTGAAGGAGAGCACACAAGAAAAATCAATCATTTTTTGTATGTTTGCAACAAAACACATCTCAGACCTGTTTATAAACTCCAAACCTTTAGGTTGGATCTCTAAGGCAAAACCAAGCCTTAAGCTTGATTTTAATGCAAAGCTTTGAATAGCACGTGTGCACTATAGTGTGCATGTGTTATTTAAAACATTTGAATTTTGGTCTTAATAGCGTGTGCACGCTATAGTGTGCATGCACTATTAAGAGCTAAATAGTGCATAGAGAAGGAAGAAGAGATGCAAAGCAAGAGCAAGAGAGAGCGGGGGGGTGGGAGGGGATGGCTATGTGTATGTGTGTGAGAGAGAGATAGAGAGAAAGTAGGGGATGGGAGAGGGGAGAGAATAGGGGATGGGAGAGACAGGAAGTGAGCAAGAGTAGGGGTGGCAAAGAGAGTACAAGATGGGAGAGAGAGGAAGTGAGAAAGAGTAGGGGTGGTAGAAAGAGTATGGGATGGGAGAGAGAGGAAGTGTGAGAGAGAGTAGGGGTGGCAAAGAGAGAGTACAGGATGGGGGAGAGAGATTGAAAGTAGGGGATGGGAGAGAGAGGAAGTGTGAGAGAGAGTAAGGGTAGCAGAGAGAGAGTGCAAGGTGAGAGGGAGAGAGAGAGATTGAGAGTAGGGGATGGGGAGAGAGAGAGATTAAGAGTAGGGGATGGGGGAGAGAGAGAGAGTAGGTGGTGGGAGATAGAGTGGGAGAGGGAGAGCGAGAGAGAGGAGGATGGGAGTGCATGTGTGTGAAAGAGAGAGTAGGGAATGGGAGAGAGGGGAGAGAGAGTAGGGGATGGGAGAGAGAGTAGGCAATGGGAGAAGGAGTGGGAGAGGGAGAGAGAGAGAGGGGGGATGGAAATGTGTGTAAGAGAGAGAGAAAGAGAGAGTAGGGGATAGGAGAGAGTGTGAAAATGTGAGAGAGAGTAGGGGGTAGCAGAGAGAGAGTGGAGAGGGAGAGAGTGAGAGTGAGAGTGAGAGAGAGAGAGAGAGAGAGAGAGAGAGGGAGTGAGAGTGAGAGTGAGAGAGAGAGTAGGTGGTGGGAGAGGGAGTGGGAGAGGGAGAGCGAGTGAGAGACAAAGTAGGGATTGGGAGATGAGAGAGGGGGGATGGGTGTGTGTGAAAGAAAGAGAGTAGGGAATGGGAGAGAGGAGAGAGATAGAGAGAGTAGGGGATGGGAGAGAGAGAGTAGGCAATGGGAGAGGGAGTGGGAGAGGGAGAGAGGGGGGATGGGAGTGTGTGTAAGAGAGAGAGTAGGGGATGGAGAGAGTGTGAGAGTGTGAGAGTAGGGGATGGGGGAGAGAGAGAGATGGGAGAGAGTGAGAGAGAGAGTAGGGGATGAAAGAGAGAGAGTGAGAGTAGGGGATGGGAGAGAGAAAGTAGAGAGGGAGAGAGAATACTTGAGAGAGAGAGAGAGAGATAGTAGGCGGTGCAAGAGGGAGTGGGAGAGGGAGAGAAAGGAGGGATGGTAGTGTGTGTGACAAATCTAGATAGCAGGGGATGTGAGAGGAGAGAGAGGGGGGGGATGGGAGTGTGTGTGTGTCTGTGAAAGAGAAAGAGTAGGGGATGGGAGAGGGGAGATAGAGAGTAGGGGATGGGGTGGAGAGAGTAGGCAGTGGGAGAGGGAGTGGGAGAGGGAGAGAGAGGGGGAATGAGAATGTGTGTAAGAGAGAGAGAGAGAGTCGGGGATGTGAGAGAGTGTGAGAGTGTGAGAGGGAGTAGGTGGTGGCAGAGAAAGCTTGTACGGGATGGGAGAGACAGAGTGAGAGTAGGGGATGGGAGAGTGTGAGAGAGAGAGTAGGGGATGAGAGAGAGAGAGTGAGAGTAAGGGATGGGAGAGAGAGAGTAGAGAGGGGGAGAGAGAACGAGAGAGAGAGATAGTAGGTAGTAGGAGAGGGAGTGGGAGAGGGAGAGGGAGAGAGAGAACTTGAGAGAGAGAGAGATAGTAGGCAGTAGGAGAGGGAGTGGGAGAGGGAGAGGTAGAGATTTGTGAGAGGGTGAGAGTGAGAGTAATGAATGGGAGAGAGTAGGAGATGGGAGAGAGTGCGAGAGAGAGTAGGGAGAGGGAGATAGAGAAAGGGGGATGGGAGTGTGTGACAGATCTAGAGAGTAGGGGATGGGAGAGAGTGTGAGAGTGAGAGAGAGAGTAGGGGTGGCAGAGAGAGAGTACAAGATGAGAGAGACAAAGTGAAAGGATGGGAGAGAGTGAGAGAGAGAGAGTACAGGGTGGCAAAGAGAGAGAGTATGGGATGGGAGAGACAGAGTGAAAGTATTGGAGAGAGTGTGAGAGAGAATAGGGGATGGGAGAGTGTGTGTGAGAGAGTTGGGGATGGGAGAGAGAGAGTAAGAGTAGGGGATGGGAGAGAGAGAGTAGAGAGGGAGAGAGGGAACTTGAGAGAGAGAGATAGTAGGTAGTGTGAGAGGGATTGGGAGAGGAGGAGAGAGAGTGGGGATGGGAGTGTGTGTGAAAGATCTAGAGAGTAGGGGATGGGAGAGGAGAGAGAGAGGGGGGGATGAGAGTGTGTATATGTAAAAGAGAGAGTTTAGGGGATGGGAGAGGGGAGAGAGAGTAGCCCAAGAGAGAGAGAGAGTAGCATATGGGAGAGAGATACTAGGTGGTGGGAGAGGGAGTGGGAGAGGGAGAGAGGGGGGAAGGGAGTGTGTGTAAGAGAGAGTAGGGGATGGAAGAGAGTGTGAGAGACAGTAGGAGGTGGCAGAGAGAGAGAATGGGATAGGAGAGAGAGAGTGAGAGTAGGGGATGGGAGAGAGTGTGAGAGAGAGTAGGGGATGGGAGAGAGTGTGAGAGAGAGTAGGGAGAGGGAGATAGATAGAGGGGATGGGGGTGTGTGTGTGAGATCTAGAGAGTATGGGACAGGAGAGAAGAGAGATTGGGGGATGGGAGTGTGTGTGACATATCTAGAGAGTAGGGGATGGGAGAGAAGAGAGAGAGGGGGGATGGGAGTTTGTGTGTGTGTGTGTGTGTCTATGAAAGAGAGAGAGTAGGGGATGGGAGAGAGTGTGAGAGTGTGAGAGAGAGTAGGGGGTGGCAGAGAGAGAGTACGAGATAGGAGAGACAAAGTGAAAGGATGGGAGAGAGTGAGAGTAGGGGTGGTAGAGAGAGAGTACAGGATGGGAGAGATAGAGTGAAAGGATGGGAGAGAGTGTGAGAGAGAGTTGGGGATGGGAGAGAGAGAGTAGAGAGGGAGAGAGAGAACGAGAGAGAGGGAGGGAGAGAGAGAGAGAGAGAGAGAGAGAGAGAGTAGCAGATGGGAGAGAGAGACTAGGTGGTGAGAGAGGGAGTGGGATAGGGAGAGAGAAGGGGGGATGGGAGTTTGTGTAAGAGAGAGTAGGGGATGGGAGAGAGAGTAGGAGGTGGCAGAGAGAGAGCGAGATGGGAGAGAGAGAGTGAGAGTAGGGGATAGGGGATGGGAGAGAGTGTGAGAGAGAGTAGGGGGATGGGGGAGAGAGAGAGAGAGATAATAGGCAATGGGATAGGGAGGATGGGAGTGTGTGTGAGAGATCTAGAGAGTAGGGGATGGGAGAGGAGAGAGGGTGAGAGAGAGAGAGAGAGAGAGTAGGCGGTGGGAGAGGGAGAGGGAGAGAGAGTAGGGGAAAGAGAGAGAGTAGGGGATGGGAGAGGGGAGGGAGAGTAGGGGATGGGAGAGAGTAGGTGATGGGAGAGGGAGTAGGAGAGGGAGAGTGAGAGAGAGTAGGTGATGGGAGAGGGAGTAGGAGAGGGAGAGTGAGAGAGAGTAGGTGATGGGAGAGGGAGAGTGAGAGAGACAATAGGGGATGGGAGAGGAGAGAGAGAGTAGGGAGAGAGAGAGTTGGTGGGATAGAGAGGGATGTGTTTTGACATAGTGCGTACGTACTATGCGAAATCACCCAAAAAGGTCAAAAAGCAACTTTGGGGCCCATTTCATCCATTCTCTACTTTTGGTCTATTGTGCATTCTGTTATTCTGACAGAATTCACAGGTTTCAACATAGCAAACACTATTTGAAGACTTTTTGAAGGTAGCAAACACCAAATTCAGTCATTGGATACGCGATTTGAAAACTTTTTGAATATTCCTTATATAGAAAAGGTTAGTGCAATACTTTTTAAATATTGTTTGTTGATATATAGATACAAATTTGATTATAATTTGACATGTTTAATATATAGTGAATTCATTGAAATTTGTATATTTGAATGAAATGTTATTTCGAAATGGTTAGAAATTTGAAAATTTGTTTGATATATATTGTGTATTCATTCAAATAATTGTAATCTTTATATGTATTTGAATAATTTTTAATTTACGCATTGTAATTAATTCAGATGTTTGAATAATTTGACATGTAGAAATCATCATCATGCTAAGGAAGAAACCAAAAACTCAAACAAATAAAGATAGGGAGAGAGATTTGGCAATTAAAAGAGATAAAATGAAACTACTATGTGAACAAAGAAAATTGCAAAGCAATAATGAAGAATTGACTTTCAAAGAGGATCAAGAACCACCGGTATGAAGAAAAAAAGAGGAAGAATTGGAAAGACAAAGAGAACAAATGAGACTGATATTCTCAAGAAGACAATTGAATTGTGAAGCTACACCATCTTCCAATGTTGGATTCATATCATCCTCTCATGTTGAAGAGACACTAATTTGTAGATTTGATGATGTACACACTCCATCATGTCATGTTGAAGGCACAACATGAACACATAAAGTAGGTAATATTCCAACTTTTGCATCTTATTGCCAAGGCACATCATCTTCGGTTCAAGGTACGTAATACACTCAACCTTATGTTGATGTTCAAAATGTTGAGGGAATGGAAGAGATTATAACACCTTCTAGAATTCATTTTAGAAGACCAAAATATTTGATTGATATTGATACTAACATTTTGAAATCAATGCCTGACAAGATTAGCAAGTGTACTTGTCAAAGAAAAGTTAATCGTATGTGGAGATTTTTTTTGAAGAATTAAATATTATAGGTCAATGCCAATTATTTGTTGAAATGATGAGAAATTTGAAATTTATTCCTATCATGAAGATTCAAAGGAAAAAAGCATTGTAAAGAATCTAATGAGTACTTATGACAAAGTGGGTTCTAAATCACGCACCAAAGATAGTAATATCACAAGATGAGTACTTACATCGACAATAGTAAGTAGTCAAATGAAGAAAGCTTGACTCATGAGAAAGACAAGAAAAATATTTAAAATTGGTAGACGTACTCTAAGGAGAGTCATGCTAAGGCGTGAGAGATTGAAAGATACAATAAAAAATGAGTTATGGACATTTAGTGGTAGACTACCACAAAAGGATAAAGAAATTAGTGAAGCTTTTAAATCATTAATTGAATTTTTTTGAAAAAATAACACACATGTTTCCCTTTATCAAAGAGATGTTGTAAGAAGGAGGATTGGTAGCCAAAATCATGACCCATATGCGAAACATTTTTTGGACTCAACTCAGACACAATTTTTTGCAAAATTTATTGGTATGTATCCTCAAATTCGAATAAGTCAAAGATTGTTTAAGATGGGTAAACCTTTTTATGTCAAGATAAATCACACACACACAACTTGTTGTTGTAGGATACATATTGAATTTTCTAACCATTTTGATGTTTTAAGGCATATATGTGTGTTTTTGCATTCTGAGTTTGTTTTGCAGGATTATGACATGAATGAGCCACCAAGATCTTCAAGGAAATTCATATCCAACATTTTATGTGAAATAGGGGATGGCCAAAAATTTTACAAGACATCGTGCTTAGATGGTACATGCTTATTTTGTGGTTCTTTGCAACTTTTATCAACTTGTCAACATATGGATAGTACACATACAATTGGAAATGAAATAGTAGATTATGAAAAATTTAAGATAGTGACATATGCTCTTAAAGATGGGAAACAGGGAACAAGATGTGATTTAGTCATTGAAAAGATTCCAGTATATAAGTTCATGAAGATTTTTTGTGAAAAGATTATTTACGAGTATGCAAGGTATACACATAGAGCTCAATGGTTGGATTTTCAATTCAAGTTGTGCAAGGATACATTTCCACTAGATACCATTGTTTCAGTTGTAGACTTCGTGGAGAACTACACACTACAACCACAAAATGAGGTGCAAGCAAAGTATTATACTTCTCAACATGTTTCCATATTTGTTTACATAACATTCATTCATTCACCTACAAGTATAGAGGATGATAGGAATATTTTGAGGAAGTACCATTTTTACATCATCGATGATAGATCACATTCTATGGAGTTTGTACAGGGTTGTTTTCAACTATTTTATGGAGATTTGGCTAACAGGGACATCACATATCGTCAGCACATTATTTGGTCAGACAATTACACATCTCAATTCAAGAATGGATAGATATTCTATTGATTAAGCAGGATGCACAGGTTGTGTAGAATTCAATATATGTGAAATTCCACAGAGGCTAGTCATGGAAAGGGAGATCATGACAGTGCAGGCACATGCATCAAAAGAGTCTTAACTCATTAAGAACTAAAGTACAAAGATGGAGCAATATTGACAGATGCAAAATCCATCGTCCAATGGTGTAACGCTACAATGGGTCCAAGTAAGGAAGGTGAGTCTATGGTTTGTAGATTTTTTTGGTTGATAGATAATACTAACATTGCACCATATCAGGATTGTTGCACACTAACAAGATCCAGTGAGTTGCATTCTTTTAGAAGCTTTGATGCAGGTTCATGGAGTATTCACACACAAAAAATGGCATACTATTGTCCATCATGTGCAAAGGAGAATTGGGATGACTGTGAGTCGATTGAATGGGTGGACAAATGGGATATATGGGTTTTGGACCCAATTGACACCTATCATCCCCCACAAGCACTAGAAATGGTATAGATGGATTCGTCTATTGACTTTGACCGCTTGTCTGATCTAGTGCAACCTGGTAATATATATATATATATATATATATATATATATATATCTTTGTAATTTCAATATGTAACTTTATAATTTTACCTAAGTATTTTCTGAATTAATGACCACATTTTGTGCATTTGTCACTCTAGGACATGTTTTTGTTGTTATTGCACTTGAAGACAATGAAGAAGGGAGATATTATTATTTGTGTCATTGTGTCCAAGCCAAACAAAAATTGGATCACTTGATTATAGATGGAGAAGGTTTAGAGTACCATGTTGGTGTGGTGGTTGTAACCAGCACATGGCTTAGATGATATTCTATGAAGAACCCTAACTTGTGGTTATTCGAGGATTGACAAACAGAGAGGAAGATTCTTCATTATTGAAACCTTGTTGTTGCATCAAATGTCCACTTGATAAAATATGGTGGAAAACCACATAATAAGATTCTTTGGAAAGTTCGCGAGTTAGACCACGAGGCAATACTTGAGACATTAAAATGTAGAGCAGATCCAGTTGGCTCATTAGATTAAATAGGGAGAGAGGGAGAGAGAGAAAGAGTGATCAATTGGATCCAAATACAATGTTGCAACCTCTCCCCCAAGACTGTCCACATGACAAGGTGGACCATATTGTTATGATGTGTAAGTGATGAGATAAGTTTAAATCATAGATTTTATGTTTTGATTTGTTTAGAAGCTAGATACATTATTTGAAATTATATTAGATTCTTTAATAGGACCCATTTTCAGATTAGTCATTTGAATAAGTGAAAGTTTAGAATTTTTTTTTTAGATCAAAATGTGATGAAAGAATATGAAAATTGTTAGAATGTGAATGCTTTATGATGTAAAGTCTTGATTATGTGCATGTAACCAGAAACTTCAAACTGGCAAAAGCAAGGATACAATGGGAGAAGTTTCCAATACTCATCAAGCCATGTTCAGTAAGCCGCTTGATCATTGCTAAAAGCTCAAACAAATAATTCTTTGCATTTGGAACATTGTTAGCAATAATGATATTATGACTAACATGCTGTAGTAAATTACTACATGTCATCTGCATTAGGCTCTAAAAGGGCTGAACTATTTCCATATTATATGAAATTTTAGTGTTAAGAGAAAATGATAGATGTTTTACCATGATTCTTGGATCAAATTTTGCAACAAAAATGTTTTACCCTTATTAACCTCATCTAAGGTGTTTCCACCTATTACCTAATTACTTAATGCCCTATAGGCCTTGGGGATTGATGGTTTATAGAATTACCAAATGAGCCTCAAGCCTTTGCAAATGGGCTTATAATATCATGAGATTATTCCTAACATCCTAAAACCTTATTGTCTTGCTCATGAATCCTTTAGGAAGGTGGTGTAGTGTAGGATCCTTGTGGAATGCCCCATGATGACTTTTGTGCTACTGGAGGGCTACTAATTTGTCAATTAGGTCTCTTAAGACACCTTGGAAGAATTAGGCATTGGGAGTTGGGTCTAGCCAAGTGAATGGTTAAATCCAATTGAATACACATTATATAACTCATAAAAGTCTTATTTAACCCTTGTTTAAGGCCTTTGCATATTTGGAGTTATTTTGAGTCATATGGAGTTTGTAGGTGTTTTTGGCAACTTGGATAACTTGCTTGTTTGAAGAAGTTTGGAAGTGGAGTTAGTCTTGTGGATCCAAAGGTGTGGAGTTAAATAGGTTAAGCCTTTTGAATGATTATCCTCTGATAAAAGATTGAGTGGGTTGGGTCATTGTTTTAGTTACACTTGAGGAAGATATAAGGACATTGTTTCAAAGCAAAGGGATAGTTAGTTATTTCTACATCAAATCATTGGTTGACCACTGACCTTTGCATCACTTAAGGTGCCATCTCTACTTATAATTAAACAAACTATATCATTCACTCTCTACATAAACTATGTTAATTCTTTATTTGTAGATCACCAAAGAAGAGGGCTAATAAAGTCGAAGCACCAATGATAAAGGGTGAGACACCAAAATCATCTGCAAAATGGTATTATCAATTCACATCCTCAATGTTTATTAGTGCTTTTTGTTCAAGTAACATTGTGTGTTAATCTTATATAGTATACATACAATCAATTTACTCTTCCATAAAATGGTTTCTATGTTAACAACTTTTACTTTATTTCTTGATTTTGTTCTAGCATTTAATGTGATTGTAATATTGGTTTGTAACTGAATGAGGAAATAACAAAAAGAGTAAACAAATTGCACCTATGAACACACCTTCAAATGGAAGTGGAAGAAAATCTAAGGGAGCTAAGGAAGTAAAAACTATAACAGATCAAGACCAAATAGGGATATCATCAGATACATTTGCAAGGAGTTCAAATGATGAACCTTTGGTATGTAAACTCAAAAATACTATTTTTGGTTTTAAACTAAACTTGACTATGCATTTGACTTATTTATCCTAAAAATGCATAATGCATGGAGATCACATGCACACATTGATTAGTACACTTTGGGAGTCAAGCTTCACTTAAAAAATATATGAAGAACATGCATAGGTATTGGAAACTTCTCAGATTGCTTAACATACCCGTCACCTTTAAAAATAGTTTCTACAAAGACAATACAAGGCATTTCACAAGACATTGCAGTGATCCTTCATAGCACTACCTTCGTAAGTGGCTCATGATGGAGGTTATAATGTTTTAGAATGTTAGGACTAGTTTCAAGCTGATATTAACCCAGTTGTAAAGGCTTGAGACTCATTGGTGTTTCTATAAACCTTGAGTCCCCTTGAGTCCTTAAGACTGATGCAGAGGTTAAGTAATCCTAAGCATAATGCTGATATCAACCCAATAGGATAGGTCTTACACATAAACCTCTACACCTTGACACAACAACAACACAAGCGGATCAACATTAATCCATAAACTTGACACCTAGAAACTTGATTCAATACCCAAGAAATGGGGGATCTTCACAAATTAAGAATCTCAACATGTAAAGGGGGTTCCATATATCAGCAAAACCAAAAAAAAAAAGGCCATGCAACAACTTGAACACGAGTTCCACAGTTATGTCCAAATGATGCAACACTTAGCATTAATCCATGCAACTTCAAACTTGACTCAATGCTCAAAAAATGGTGGATCCTTACAAACAAAGTTGAACAACATAATAAGGGATTCAATATGTCAGCAAGACCCAAGAATCAAGACCAAACAACATGTTCAACACGGGTTTCATGGCACTGTTTGAGAATGCAACAATTAAGGCTACTAGCCTGTCCACAAAAAAATGTGAAATAATTATAAAAACTTCCAAATGACCTCCCCAACTAGTTGGCATTCTAGATACCATTTATGGAGTTTTTTAAACCTTTAAAAGGACAAGTGTTGGAACCAAATATAAGTCCTCCAAAACTGAACTGTCATACCGGCCTTCCAAACTCCAATCATCACCTTAACTTGCTTTCAACCTCCAAATGGTGGTGTAGAGCACCTAATAAAAATGTTTGTTTTGTTCAATTTAATAAGGCCTTAGGATTGATTAAGAAAATCTCCTCAAGGTCATCCACCCATGTAATGGATACAAGAACCCAAGGTGTTAATATGAACCTGAGCATCATTTGGTCCAAAAGGTGGAATTTTGGTTTATTTTATGTTTGTTAGGATAGTTTAGGTGTTTTTAGTATTAGAATAACATTTAGGAATGGTTAGAATTGAATTAGGAAGAAGGTTTGTCAAAATGGTAAAAAATGCAAAAAAATTGCAAAAGTTGCATTAGCAACTTTTGCAATAATTTGACAACTTTTTCAAAAACCCACTCCCAATGGCTAAAACTGCCATGGGGTGGTTCTACCTATTTTTAATGGCCTATAAAGGCTCTAGACACCTAAGGGGAGAGATAACATGAAGAAGTATATGTATGTGCTCTTTAGAATCAATAAAATTTGTTGTTTCTAGACTATTTTGACTAGTTTTTCCGTACAGTACGGCTTGCAGTGATTGGGAAGTGAAAATTTTTGTATTTATTTGATAGTCCTACTTATTTATGAAGTTTTGGTTTTGATTTCAAGTGTTCATCAATCAAGATAATCAAGTTATTGGTTTTTCTTCGTCACTGCCCTGTGAAACCCTCAAAACAAGGGTTTGGCCAAAGAAATGGCCCTAACTTGAAACTCCACCATTGGAAATTGTTCCAAATTTGTATGGAGCAAGTTTATTTTAAAGGTCTTGAGATAGGAGGTTGTAGTAGAGATTTATGGGAGCAAGCCCTAGGTCTAATATTACCCATGTATTAGACCTTGCTTGTGCAATTTGGTTGAGTAATGTGAAGAAAAGCAGTTGAGGACTTGGTGAATTAGCAAAAAAAATTATCTAGGTTAGGAGAACACTCTGGAGTTGGAATATTGATTCCATGAACCCATTTCTTGGCCATTTCCTTATAGACCATGCCTAAAGTTGCTAATTAGGCCTTAGTGCATGGTTGGCATTAAGGCATGCTAGAGTGGAGTGAAGTTTTAAAACTTTGGAGTCTTTTAATCCTTGGAAAAGGGTATCTAAAACTATACTTTGTTGGCTAGGTCCTTTGGAAGCATTTTGAGTTATTGCTGAAGAACTGAACTAGGAGGCCTAATTGCCTAGTAGGTAAAATGTTGCATTCTGTTTTGTGGGTTGTTTACAGTAGGTCTAATAAGTGATTTTCCTTATTTTGGTCATGTTAAGGTTTCCTCAATCCATCATTGGTGTTAGAAATCTTTGGAACACCATAAACCCACTTTTGCCAAGTTGGGGGGTAGTAGGCCATTATTGATCCAAGTAGTAAGACGTTGGATTCTTGTCTTCTTTAGAGAGTTGGGTTTGTAAACCTATTGGAAATTTGTAATATCAAAGTAGTATCCATTTGGAAGTGATTCATAGCCTTTGCTTTACCCTTGTGGAGTTTGGAGGTTTGGGGGGTAGAAGGTTGATTGTTTGGTGCTTCCTTGTGCTTACTCTACATCAAATAGCAACTAGGCCTTCTTCCAAGGTTAATGACTGATCCAATGGATCTCTAACATAGGTAGACTCTACCTCTAAGTGGACTCCACTTCACAAGCCCAACCCTCAAACCTAGGGTGCTCAAACAACTTGGACCAACCACAACACTTAGGGACTCCTTATCACCAATAGGCCTAAAATGACAAAGACTTCTTAAATGGTTCCAATACTCAACTTTTATGATGGAAATGGTTTTTTATAGACTCAAACCAATAAAAAAAACCCTACTATGAAGTTTCTCACATTCAACAATCAAATTGCAAAAACTGTTACCAACACTTCTTATTAGGACAATTCCTAGTTTCAATGGTCAAACTCCCAAACCATACAAAGGAACATCCAATGTTTTTACATAACTAAACACCCTTCAACCACTCCTAAGATATTCAAAAAGATCAATCACAAACTCTGCTCCAGCATCAAGTTATGCCCACTTTGTGTCATAATCCTAAATGGCCAGTTTAGCTTGGGTTACAAGGAAAACATAAACAAATGGTTGATTTTTTGGTGCTTCCTTGTGCTTACTCTACATCAAATAGCAACTAGGCCTTCTTCCAAGGTTAATTAATGATCCAATGGATCTCTAACATAGGTAGACTCTACCTCTAAGTGGACTCCACTTCACAAGCCCAACCCTCAAACCTAGGGTGCTCAAACAACTTGGACCAACCACAACACTTAGGGACTCCTTATCACCAATAGGCTTAAAATGACAAAGACTTATTAAATGGTTCCAATACTCAACTTTTCTAATGGAAATGGTTTTTTATAGACTCAAACCAATAAAAAAACCCCTACTGTGAAGTTTCTCACATTCAACAATCAAATTGCAAAAACTGTTACCAACACTTCTTATTAGGACAATTCCTAGTTTCAATGGTCAAACTCCCAAACCATAAAAATGACCATCCAATGTTTTTACATCACTAAACACCCTTCAAAAACTCCTAAGAGATTCAAAAAGATCAATCACAAACTCTGCTCCAGCATCAAGTTATGCCCACTTTGTGTCATAATCCTAAATGGCCAGTTTAGGTTGGGTTACAAGGAAAACATAAAAAAATGGGTTCAAAAACTTGGTTCAACCCCTTAGATCACTTCTACACCTTTAATTTTTCCTGATACACCCTTAACCTAGGTCAAATCAATCAACTTGGGAGTCAGACCCTTCTTTTTCCTTCAGAACTAGACTAGACATAAGACTATGTTCAGTCTAGGGCTTGCTAGTAAAAATAGGTGCCCTACTCCTTAAACCCTGAAACTCTACCATCTTAAATATCCCTCTCCCAAATTTCATTCCACAAAGTGGCATTGAAATCCCATGGTGGGTTTGCAAGTTAGGAGGCCATCTTGCTAAAACCCTAAGATTTAGGGCAAATCCGGGTAACCTTCACAAAATCTGCTATAACTTTTGTTCTAGCTAATATAAACACTTCAAAAAAAATGCAATGGAATCCTAACTCAATCCTATATCCAACCATATGCAATTTGTGCCACTCCTAATCTACACAGGCCATACAAAATTGAAAAAATAGTAAAAAACGTAGAAATTCTAAGTTTTATTCACCAAATGTTGTCCACCCATTCGTACAATGACCTTCCCCATGTGTGGAGACCTTAAATAAGTACCTTCAAATGGTTTAAAATTCCATTTGTATTTTTGAAAGATCATACAACTTCCTTTTTTTAGTTTGACAACAAAAATTGCAAAAATTTCTCTTTAGCAACTTTTTGCATTTTGCAACTTTCTTGCACTTTTGCACTTTTCTTTGTCAGTCAAAATCCCAAACTTTGCAAAGGGCCACACTATATTTTCACCTCTTTAGACACCCTTTAATCACCTCTTAGAGATTCCAAAAGATCAAACTCTGACTCTGTTCCAACACCAACACCCACTTTGAGTCACATACTTAATTGGTAATTGGCCAGATTAGGTTGGGTTACAAAGGAAGTATGAGTAAATGGGTTCAAAGACCTAACGCCACCCCTTGGAACTCTTCTTTACATCAAATTAATCCTCCTACACCCTTCACTTGGGTCAAATCAATCAGTTTGGAACCCTGAACTTTCTTTCTTCTTCAAATCTAGACTAGACATATAGCAATATTCAGTCTAGGGCTTGCTAGTAAAAATAGGTAACCTACACCTACAGTTATGAATCTCTACAATCTTGAAGTACTCTCTCCTAACTTTCATTCTCCAAAGTGGCATTGAAATACCATGGTGGAATTGAAAGTTAGGAGGCCATCTTGAAGAAACCCTCAGATTTGGGGTAAATCTGACCAACCTCTACAAAAATTGATGTAACTTTTGTCGTAGATAAGATAAAGACTTAAAACGAAATGAAATGGAGCACTAACTCAATCCTCTATCCAAACATACCAAAATTTCACCCCTACCAATCCTTACAAGCCATACAATATTGAAACAACTAAGAAAAAGGCATTCTAAGTTTTATTTAATGTTTGTTGTTCACCCATCTGTACAATGGGTTTCTCCTCTTATGAAAACCTTAAATAGATGTCCTCTAATGGTCACAACCACTTATCAACACTAAGACTAATATTTTTCAAGACTAATCAACAAGAACACTAAAATATTGAACTCAATCATAACAAAAGATAGATTATTATACTTGAACTCATGAAAAACACTAGTTCATTGGTCAAGTTGATCACATTTAAGTATGGATATCTAGTATGGTTGGATACCTTTGTGAATCTTCTTTCTGTTACACTTGGAATGAGGTTCTAATTCTCTCTACAACTCAAGATATTCCCATTTTATTAATTGTTGTCCCCATTTTGTGCCATTACCTAGTGTTTCATCTATTTTCCCTCATATCTTGAGATTCCACCATGGGAAATTAACGACCCTTGGTGGAATCTGAGTTAGGACAATGTGTTTTACATTCCTTTTATTTTTAGGTCAAAAGAATGAGGCTAGAGAGAAAAACTTGATGCCCCAGGCATGCAAGATCCATGTGCATGTTAGAAATTCATAGCAACATCTTCCATAACTCACTACAGAGAAGGTTTTGAGGCTTGGAAATTGGTATGTGATCATCTGACATGATTCCCCTCATGTTCCAATTTCTAGATTGAAGTTTTGTTCAAGGGGTAGGGTACTTCCTTTGTTAATGGATGCCTAATTGCCTACATTCCTAAGTGAGCCTTAAAAAACTCAGTTGTTGCATACTTCTCTTGAGATTGCAAGGCTTTAGTATGTTGTATAAAAACAAAAAGGGTATCCAAATAAATGATTCTTTTCTTTGGGTTGTGAGGAGATGTTTTTGATTTTCCATGTTCAAGGCTAGAAGCCTAGTCTTGAGTGTGTGAAGCAACTAGCCAATGAAAGTTGCATAGTTTGAATCTAATGTTGGATTCATGTTATTTTGGACCTAAATAGACCCTTTCCATGCTTGGAAGTCACCCCTAGTTGTTATTTGTATTTGTGGGGTTTCGTGTCAAATAAGCCTTGTGATGCCCTTAAGAGAAACTAGTGATTAGTTGTCTTTGTGATAGGTTTTCCTTGTGATTGGGGATTCCTAGGAGTGGTTGGGTTTCTTAGAAGGTTATAAAGGTCCTTAGGGTCATTAGGTTAAGTTTTAGGTTTCTAGGAGTTAAGATGTCAAAAATTGCAAAAAATTGCAAAAGTTGTCAAAGTAAAATTGCAAAAATGCTGACAACTTTGTAGGAGTTTGGGAATTGGTGAAGGCCTGAGCATTTGGAAATAAGTCATTTTACTATTTTCAAACCTTTTCCAAGTCGTAGAATTGGAATCAAGAGAAAAATGTAAAAATTACACTTTTTGTGCAAAGTTGCATTGTTGAAAGTTGTAAAAGTTGCTCAAATTTGCAACTTATTGGAAAAAGGGTCGTGGGATCAAACTATTTGTTTCATTAGCTTTGGGTGGGCTATTAAACCCTATCCCCAACCTTTTCCTATCCCATTGAGTGCTCAAACATTCTTGGGCATGTCGAACTGGAACGTCCCTAAGGGTCACTAAATGCCATAGGGTTGTGATCTTTGATGGGGCATATCTCGAAGCTCGTGCAAGGTATGGATGTGATTCTAGTTCCTATAGGACCATGTTGCAGAGACCTACAATAACCTCTCTCATTTTTTGGAGATCATACTCTATTTTAATTTTGTGATGCCATCTCAGGTGATGCTAAAACTTGTAGTGTTGGCCAGGACAAAGTTGCCAACTGCCAAATCTCTCTCACCTTTCATCGTGGGATTGAATTTTCTACTTTGTTAGCTCTTGGTGGCTAGGTAATCCCTATCCCCAACCTTTTCTTATCTTTTTCAGTGCTCAAACATTCTCCGGCATGCCAAATCAGAACGTCCCTAAGGGTCACTAAATGCTATAGAGCTGTGATCTTTGATAGGGCATATCTTAGAGCTCATCTGAGGTATGGATGCGATTCTAGTTCCTATAGGACTATTTTGTAGAGACCTACAATAATTTCTCTTTATTTTTGGAGATCATACTCTATTTTGATTTTTCAATGCCATTTCGGGTGATGCTGAAACTTGTAGTGTTGGCCAATACAAAGTTGCCAACTGCCAAATCTCTCTCACCTTTCATCGTGGGATCAAACTGTCTACTCTGTTAGCTTTAGATGGCTGGGTAAACCCTATCCCCAACCTTTTCTCATCCCTTTCAGCATTTGAATTTTCTTGATCATGCTGAACCAGAATGTCCCTAAGGGTCACTAAATGCCATAGAGTTGCAATCTTTGACGGGGCATATCTCGAAGCTCGTGTGAGGTATGGATGTGATTCCAATTCCTATAGGACTGTGTTGTAGAGACCTACAATAAACTCTCTCTCTTTTTAGAGATCATACTCCATTTTGATTTTGCAATGCCATCTCGAGTGATGTTGAAACTTGTATTGTTGGCTAGTACAAAGTTGCCAACTGCCAAATCTCTCTCACCTTTTGTCATGGGATCAAACTATCTACTCTGTTAGCTCTAGGTGGATAGGTAAACCCTATCCCCAACCTCGTCCCATCCCACTAAGAACTTGAACATTCCTAGGCATGCCAAACCAGAACGTCCCTAAGGGTCACTAAATGCCATAGGGCTATGATCTTTGACAGGGCATATCTTGGAGCTCATGTGAGGTATGGATGTGATTCTAGTTCTTATAGGACCATGTTGCAGAGACCTAAAATAACCTCTCTCACTTTTTAGAGATCATACTCCGTTTTGATTTTGTGATGCCATCTCAGGTGATGCTAAAACTTGTAGTGTTGGCTAGTACAAAGTTGCCAACTGCCAAATCTCTCTCACCTTTTTTCATGGGATTGAAGTGTCTACTCCATTAGCTCTGAGTGGCCAAGTAAAACCTATCCCCAACCTTGTCTCATCTTGTTCAACGCTCGAACATTCTTGGGCACGCTGAACTGGAACGTCCCTAAGGGTCACTAAATGCCATAGAGCTACAATCTTTGATGGGGCATATCTCAGAGTTCGTGCGAGGTATGGATGTGATTCCAATTCCTATAGGACCATGCTTTAGAGACCTAAACTAACTTCTCTCACTTTTTGGAGATCATACTTTGTTTTGATTTTGCAATGCCATCTTGGGTGATGTTGAAACTTGTAGCGCTGGCTAGTACAAAGTTGCCAACTGCCAAATCTCTCTCACCTTTCATCATGGGATTGAATTATCTACTCTGTTACCTCCAGGTGGCCAGGTAAACCCTATCAAAATGAATAGTTTTATGGTCAATGATTAGAACAATACAAATAGTGTACAACATTCATGGATATGTGAGCTTGGATATGTATTGCAAGATGAGTATAGACCTATGTCTACAATTGCAATACTTTATGTAATGATTTGAGTAAGTTACAGATATTTTAGTAAAGATTAGTTGTAGGCTAGTAATAGAGAAATATGTCATGTATTGTTACTATATTTTGGTTATAACTTGTTAGTGACCTAGAATTAAGGTTTGGGAGCATAAAGCATGGTAGAAGACTTGGAATAGTGCATGAATTGGGATTTGCAATTCATTTGGTTTGTGTTGTGACAATCGCTAGCATGTGGCGTACATATTACTACTTCTAGGAGTTGAGGGGATGGTGTAGTGAATTGTTTGGATTGGCAAGTGTTAATTGATAAGTAGGAATCCAATGAGTCCTAAGTGTTCTATTCATTATCATGAGACATGGGTTCATACAAACTGCTACTCATGCAACATGGGTCAATGAATTTGACTCAGAAACAACATAGTTGAATCTTGATAGAAATATCACAATTTGACATGTTGTGGAATATATATGTTACTTATCAATTAACAAGCTTAAGGGGATTAATAATGAATGGTTCATAAGGCACAACACTTGATGAAGCTTTTACAAATGGAGTTGCAAGAAGAGTGGTTTTAACCATGGGGGAAACTTTTAAGTTAAGTACACTTGAGTTGGAGTAGTACTAGGATGAGTGACCTCCTAAGAAGTATTCATATTTCACCTCTCTAAGCATCAATTAGATTCAATGAGTGCTAAGTGTTCTATTCATTATCATGAGAGATTAGTTCGTGTAAATCACTAATCATGAAACATGGGTCAATGAATTTGTCTAAAATAGTACATAGTTGAATTTTGATAGCAATATCACAATTTGACTTCTTGTAGAAATGTCTCCTACTTATCAATCAATGAGCTTAATGGGAATTCCAATGAATGGTTCATAAGACACAACACTTGGTGAAGGTTTTACAAATTGTGTTGTAGGAAGAGTGGGTTTAACCATAGAGGAAACTTTATAGTTAAGTGTGCTCAAGCGAGAGTAGTACTAGGGTGGGTAACATCTTAGGAAGTCCATGTACCTCAACTCTATGAGAATCACCTAGATCCAATGAGTGCTAAGTGTTCTATTTACTCTCATGAGAGATGGGTTCTTGTGTCCCACTACTCATGAAACATGGGATATTGAGATTGACTAAAAAATTACACACTTGAATTCCATTAGTACTATCAAAATTTGACTTGTGAAAAAATATCTAAGCCTATTTATCAATAACACAATTTGCTAGACCATTTGACCTATCCTGGCATATACATAGATATCCAATCTCCATGGTGATAGATTGATTGATTTATGAGGTGCACACATACACAAATAGGAAAATTTGTGAGAAGAAGCAAAGTATTTCTTAATAGGATTGACTAGCATGCCATACAAACCTCCTAAACCATTCAATTATATCCATTGTCTAGTTCATATTGAAACACACAAATATTACTAAGGAAATCATACCCCTTTTTGTTTTTTTTTTTTTGTTAATGGTGTTCCTCTTGTCATGATTTTGGATTGATAAGGACTCAAGTCTATAGGGAGTTTGATTGTTTCCTTGTTTCTTAAGTTTTGACAAGATTATCTTATGCATTTGATCTACTTTACGAAATTTGCACAAATGAGTTGGCATTACCATGTGATAACTCTGTTGCATTATGGAATTTGCTAATTTGCATGCCTCGAGGTTTGAACCAATAACTGAAACTTTGGAATCTACCTTCCTTTGTCCTAACCTAATCATTGGATGCATTGGTTTGGTCTTTCTCACTAGATTTTTGGTACTTCCTTTGTTAAGGTGACCTAATTGGGACAATTAGGCCTGTATAATAGTCCAATTTTGGAAGGTTTGTAAATGGCTTCAGCACTTGCCCTTTTGGGGATATAAGAAACTCAATAAAGGGTACTTGGAATGCTAATTAGTTCCTAAGGTCTTTTGGAAGATATGGTACTTTTTGCCTAATTTTTCTTTGGAAGGGCTAGTAGCCTAGATGCTGCATTATGAGGACAAAGTTATGAAATTCATGTTTGGGTTGCTGTTTGGCCATGGTTCCTTGGTTTTAGTGTTGGGATGAACCCCTTAACATGCTGATCAACCTTATTTGTGAGAATCCACCATTCATGGGTGTGAAGCCAAGTTTTCTAGTGTAAAGTTGTATGGATTAATGATGATCCCTTAGTGTTATTGTTGTGTCAAGGTGTAGAAGTTTGGGTGTATAATCTATCTTGTTGGATTGACATCAGCATTGTGCTTATTATACCCTAACCTCTGCATCATTCTACCTATAAAATTCTATCTTCTATAAGGTACAACATTGACCAATTGTGCATATAATGAAATCTATGCATTGGAATACATGTGAGTGCCCATTACAATTGGTATTCTATGATGGCAGATCTAAAATATGGAATTAATGAAACCTTGAGAATCCTATTAGGCTCTACATCATAACTAAACCTCCAGAATCCTATTAGGCTCTACACCATAACTGAACCTTGGAATTAATGTAATGTATTGTTTTCAATTTTAGATTTGTTATATGTTTGTAATAATAATTTATGATAAATGTTTAGATACATAACATAGAAGGCAGGCTTTAAACATGAACAAGAAGATCATAAATCAATATGACTTAATGACATAAATTCCAAATGATAAATTTTTGGCCATATGTAATAATTTATGTTTTGAATTGAAATTTTGTTTTGATTCTTAAGTAAAATTGAAAACATGAATTATTACATATAGCCAAAAATTTATCATATAGGTTCTTAGTAAATTAGACTAGTAAAATAGACTAGTAGTAAATTTAACTTGCTTGTAAATTTTGTGGCCTATCTACACCTAAAGAATCAAAGGCATCACAAGTCTCAATTTCAATAACCACAATATTACAAGAAATCCATCCAGTGATCTAAGAAATCTAGAGAGTAATTCTTCCTTTTATCCCCCTGGCAGGGAATCTAAGAGATCACATAACTATTAAGGGTAAAAGTGGAATAAATTTTGTTCTATTTTTAACACAAAATTGAAGCACATACATTTCATTTTCAATTCTTCTAACATTAAATATTTTGATATATCTCATTGATTAAATATATGAATATTCTATATTAACTCAACAACCAAGTTCTTATAGGTTCCCAAACATCACTACTAGAAACGCATACATAAGTTCCCATAAGTAAAAACCATCATAAATATATGAACAAGATTTCACTATAAATAATTGAATCCATTATTACAATTAGATAGTGTAAAAATCACATAAGCATACCAAGGACAATCATCTTGATATAACCATTCTTCTTTATTGCAACTAAGCATGTGTACATATACATATTACAAGGAGCAAGTAATCATTATATATCATGTTTTCATATACTTCTAACATTTTTCTCCTCCAACATGATCTCTATACAAAATGGATACATAAGTATTATATCATAGTCATGATACAAAAATATGATGTTGCAACATCTAGTCACACACAAAAAGGGATGCAAAATTGGAATGTGTAAAGAAAGATCATTCAAGGCTCTTGAAAAACTTTGGAAAAATACTCAATGGATAAAAGACTTTCCACCCAACCATGGAAACTTACTACCCCACTCCCCTAAGCTAAGAGATAACACAAGGCCCCACACCAAGTTCAAACATAAGCAAGGGGATAAAATAGCTATTTTAACACTAATAAAGTTTATTGCTGATCAATTTTGTATCAAAAATTCAAACTGATTAGGTATTGAATTAAACTTGATAAACAAATGACAGAGAAGGAAAACTTTAAACATGAACAAGATCATAAATCATATGACGATGACTTATTGGAAATGATAAACTTATGCTTAAACAGTGATAAAGTTTATTGTTAATCAATATTCTATCAAAGTGTCGAACTGATTAGGTATTGAATTTAATGTCATACATGAACATATCTAATTTAATGTCATACATGAACATATCTAATTTAATGTCATACACAAACATATCTAATTTAATGTCATACATGAACAAACATATCATATATTAACCAATAATGTCATAAGTCTAATAATGTCATGCATCAAATAAATGTCATACATCAAATATAAAATGTCATATATACATTAAATGTATATCGAATATGTCCACTGACATAAAATCCAACATATATGTCTGTTGATGCCTATACATGTACATGTCTATCAACTATATCTTCTCCTTCCCATGAGGGGAAGGAACCAAATCTCTAGAGGCCTTTGGTCATCTTGTGGAGGGAGACGATGGTGATGATGGTGTCCTCACACACTCACTTGACATCTTGTTGAGGCTCTTCTCTAACTCAAGCTTATACAAACAAAGTAGAAATGAATGAATAATTATTATAAATTGAAATCAAATATATGTACACACAAAATTAATTATTTTCTTACCACCATCATATAGTCGCTTTGCAAGTCCACCTTGAACGCTTGTGGATGATCAGGTTTGACAAGACCCTACAACAATTGAATCAATATAATCACTTATAAATAACATTATAAATTTTGATACTAACTATTATAAACAACAACTGAAACCAAGAAAATTCTTTCATACCTCAATCAATGGCTATGAACTAGCCATAGTTGTAGCCACTCCATGATCGACAAACTGTCGGAGATGAGGAGGAGTGTCCGATGTCATGAGCTACATGTCATACAATACACATTACATGTAACATGAAACATGAAACAAATGTACCTCTATGAAGCTTGTATGATGTCTATGCTCTGAGTCCATAGTAAATGTCGACGGTCCTGTAGAGAACTGATGCACATGCATAATTTTTTTTGTCAATCATTAATATGATTACTTAATACATATATGCATACATTTAAATTATTAAATCGATACATACCTCTAGACTTGTGGACGGGGCAAAAAATGGGGCCAGGGGATCACTACTAGGCCTGCCAACACTCTGACCTTGAATTTTGAACAATTTCAATAGATGCTAATTAATTGATCATTCACTATACATATGAAATGTGATCAAATTAGTAAATTATAATTGTAATTTACCTATGTGTCAATGCCAAATGTGTCATTTAGGAACTGATCAATGATGAGCCCATCATTCGCACCATCTCCAACATGAGTGCCAAATGTGCATAAGGATCCACATGATGTGCACATGTGACCGGGGCACACTAAAGGCTCCCCCTCAACTAATGGACTTGTGCAATGGATGAGGGTCTGTGTCAAAGCATTAATGGTCCCTGGAGCGTTGGCCTCTACATGTTCCTTCACAACTAAAGGAATAGTCACATGCTCACCTTGTGGCTTGACCACAGGATCCCTAACTACATTAGGGTCACAATGTGCCCCTAGCCTCTCAAATCATGACCCCCCACCTCTACCCTAGGAGTCTAATATATCAAAATAATTGGGGATCTCCCCAAGGAAAAACTCATAATACAATTTCTTTAAAAAATACATGGGGACCTTGTGATTTTTGCAAGGAGGGGCATCAAAAACCATCCACCATCTATCCCAAAAATTATTTCTAATAGCATCATGTATGCACTAATGGATGGGGAACCATTTAGTACCCTCTTTAACAGTATTTTGTTCATCGAGTTTTCTAAATAATGCACATATTGTACCTTTTGGTATTTCCTTTTTTTTTAACATCTTGATATGAAAATTTATTGGCATAAAATCTTTTTTGTTCATCCCTCTTAACCCATCAAACATCTAATTGACCACTAACAGAAGATATCTGGGTCTTAATGGATTTAAGGGATGATGCCAATTGAGCTCTCATTGGATTGGTTTGTCCACATTCTTTCAACTGACCAATGAGTCCTTCTAATTCAGTTTTGCCTCTTTCTATTTCATTTATTATATTTTCTTGTGTGCCAAGTGGAGGTCTTGCAATTGGTTCAGGCTATGAAATTTGTTGTTCTTCTTGTGGAGAAATTTTTTTAAAACAATATAAAAAACCTGCAAAACAATATAAAAAACATATCAAACAATGCAAAAAGAAATTTAGATAACATAGACATGCTCATGATCTCAAACCTCGCCGGTGAGGAGGCATATTGGCAAGGTGGGTGGTGAAAATTTTGATTTCTTCAATTCACTTACGCACTACTGCGAAGAGAGGTAAGAAAAAGAAGTGAAAATGAATGGGTTGCGGATATGCAACCCATTTATAATATTTTTCTTTTTTAAAAGTGCGTACGTGCTATTGAAAATTGAAAAAAAAAAAAGATGTCACCTTTTTGGCACCACAACTTGGTGCACATACCCACATTAATAATAAATTGTGAATATGAAGAACATCAATACATAACTATCAACAATGTCATCAAGAAGGGACTATAAGTTCTAGAACTCATGTTGAACAATCCATGTAAACTAAAATAAGTCTAATGGAAAGGTCATTCAAAAAAATGAAGTCTTAACATAATGCCAACTATGGGCATTAACAACTAAAATATAAAAACAAAAGGGACCCTATCCCTATCAAGCTCCTACGGATTTGCAACCCACTTGACACAACACAGTAGACTTGGCAAGGAAATTAAAGAGTTCCTCGTCTCTCATCCACAACTAGAATCTTCTTTTTTAAGATGCTCAAAGAGGTGGTTGAGTTATTCGTCACTCTCAAATTGAACATAGAGATGCCTATAATTTTCCTTTCAAGTTTGGTTAGCCAGCTTTAGTTGTTTTCTAGCTCGTATGCCATCGTGTTGTATTTGGAAGAGTTCCTTTCTATGTGTCATTATAGGTCCTAAGCATCCTTAGTTCACTTGCATCCTTATCTTCTGATATCATGTCATTAATAAAGTCAATGGGCCCTATCTTGATACTTTTGGAAACATGAGTAGAGATGTTGATATTAGGGCTTCCTTCCAAATCTATGTTACCCTCTTTCTTATTTATCCTCACTCCCTTGACCCTCTTCTATTTAGTGTTAGAATCAACCATTTTATTCTTTTCCTTTTTCCAACAAAGTGAGTAGCCAACCGATTGGACCTTCTAGGGGTGTTAGTTTCTTCCACAACTTCATCTTCAATGAAAAATATTGTGGTAATGGGTGTTGCATGCATTGCATAATATTGTTTATATTTGTTATTATATGTTATTATGTAATGTTGTATTTGGGAGAACCTAGGTGGATGCCCAACATGTAGAAATTTCCATGGAATATCCTTGATAGGTTGTATTATAACATTATGATAATATTTGATGTAATTATTTAATATTGGGGAAAATATTAAATGCCCAATATTAAATGTGGGTCAATAGGGTTTTGCTAGCACATGGTTTATGTAATACCACTTAGTATTTTTTTGGTAGCTTGATACTATAAAAGCAACCACAACGGTAGTTGTGGAAGTAAAGGCTAAAAGGGAAAAAAGCAAAGTCGAACAAGAGTCGCAAGACAGGTTAGCCAAGGGAGCATTTGTGAAGGTTGGAAGTGTGGCATGGGATGTGTGGATTCATACTTGTTCACATAGATTTCTTGGTGGTAGCTATTGCTTTGAAGACTTCCACAATTGTATTGCAAATGTATTTTTGTTGAATAATACATGGAGATGGATTCTTTTGAAGCTTGGATTTTTCCCGTAATGAGGGTTTCTTAGGGTATATCTTGTGCCACTTTTTTTTGGGACTATTGTCTATTCTCTTGCATGTTTATTTTAAATACTTGTTTATTTCAAATCATATATTATGGGTTATGTGGAAATGATAATATTTTTGTTGCAAGTTTCCTTACAACAATCTCCTAGATGGTATTTTCTTGCTAAGGGGTTGGAGTTTTTGTTTATGTTCTACTAATTTGGTATCAATGGAAATGTATGTGGCAGTTTTATGTGTACCCAAATAGAGGCAATTTTGGACCCTAGATATTTAATACATTTTTTCTTATTTGGGCAAAGGTGTCCATAATACTAACAAAGGGAGGAGTAGCGACTTGGGAGTGTCGTGGACCATAATTTGCATGGGTGGGAATAGAGAAAGGTAGAATGGATAAAGATTATTAAAAAAAATAGCCTTTGGCATATGGATATGGTTTTTTTTTACCTCTACTCTTGGCATTATCCATCACCTCTTTCATAGGATTTTTTCCAAAGAATTTGAGAGAAAGAATGGAAAAGAGATAAGATTGTGATTACAGAAGTGATTGAGAAAGCACATGTGATAAAAGTGGTGTAGAGTAAACCTACCCTCCAAGGAAAGATATTTCATTATCATTAGGCATACCTAGTCCCAAGGTTTTAGAAGTTTCTCTCTTTCATATCCATCATGAAGCTTGATGGGTTTTCATTTTACCTAAAGAATTGGTGGAGGATCTTACTATCTAAAGGGCTTATTTTCTTCTATTTGTTTTCAATAGTTAGGAGGCATACCTCTTTATCAGTTACTTCTTCATTCACTTCAAATGAAATTCATCCTACAATAACCCTTCATTCTACCCATGAAGAACAAAATGAATAGATCTGGGATACCTTCGAAAGAATGATTTTACTTATGAAACTAGCACTAGTTAACTTCTCAAGATCACATTCCTTTCACAATACATCATCTTTTTTTACTAGGTTAGGAAGACTTCCTACTATCCTCATCATAGTAACTTTGATTAAGTTATCAAAATTAACATGACCAAACCTCTTATGTGAAAACCAACAATCTTCCACCTTAGCAATAAGACAACTTCTAATAGTAGAATTCAGATGGAATGAGTTACCTCTAGTTTGTTCACTAATAGCACTCAAGTATATTATTTTTCCAATAATCATGCACACACCTCCATTAAACTCCAATCTAAATCCTTTGTTATTCAACTAAGAAATACTTAGAGAATTGTGCTTCATACCATCAACACAGTAAACATTATCATAGTTTGTTTTATTGTTTGAAGCAATAAATCCTTTACCTTTTGGTACACAAGGAGTATCATTACCAAATTATATCAATCCTCCATCACATTCTTCCATTTTGATGAATTGTCTTCTATCATTGATCATATGATGAGAACATTCACTATCAATTATCAAATTTCCATTGTGATTCATACTAGAAACTAATTTTTCTCACCATCTTCACATGGATATTCTTTAATATCAACTAACAAAAGTTATTCTTCATCCCTTTCATCAAATTCCTCATCAATAACACCTTCCTCAACTAGGTAGGATGCTTTCTTGTGGTTATCCTTGGAGCTTCTTAGCTTATCCTTCCTATCATTATCAAGGCATCTAGTAACATTATGTTTAATGTTATATGAAAAATATTTTAAAGACAATTTACCTTTGTACTTACTACTTCCCCTAGCTAGTCTCCTAGAAAGCATACTTCCAACTCTTATTGTGCCTCTTCTTCAGATAAACTAGATTCATAATCATTAGAACAATGTGTCATAGGAGAAGAGTTATCAAGAAATACATTTCCTTTCCTTGTTGGAGCAAGAGTCGTAGATGACTTGAATGTAGCTTTAATCTTAGGCATACTATTTTCAAAATTTCTCAACTCAAATGGAATCAACTTTTCTTTTAATGCATCAAGAGTAACAACACCAGTATCTAAAGCTATGAATTCCTAAATGGATAACCTAATAGCATACCAAGGTACAAAGTTCTACGTATTTTTCTCAGCACATCTTCTTCTTCATGAGTTCCACCTGCACCTCTTATAGAAGCAACCACATACTTGATTATTTGACTATATTTTTCACATTCTCCATCACCCTCATCTCATTGAAATTTCCTTTTAGGTTATCCACCTTATCCTCTTGTATATGTGAATCTCTATCATAGACTCTCTTTAGTTTATCCCACATGTCATAAGAACTCTAGATCTTGGATATTGATAAAATATGCATTAGAAAGAGTGCTAGCAATAGCCTCCATAGTAGTTGTATGCTCTTGTTGTATCCTCAACTAATTTTCATCAAAAGTTCCTATAGAGACAACATATCTTGTAACCACATGATTCCAATACTACTCACCCATACCTTTGAGGTAAAGCTTCATTATTCCACACCATACTTGATAGTTCTCCCTTGTGAACTTATGACCTTCCTTTCTCATCATTCTTATATATTTTCCTTAAGCTGTTAAGTTTCACCTCAATAGAGGACTAGAGCTCTAATACCAGTTGTTAGTCCTAAGGGATCAAATTACTAGAGGGGTGGGGGATGAACTAGTAATAATTTTAAAAAAAAAAAAATTCAACCTTTAAACCCCTAATCACAAGAATAAATTAATAGTAAAAATGAAAACTTCAAACACATAAACACATCATCGAAATAAACATAGAGATTTGGTATCATGAAAACCTAACATGGGTGAAAACCATGGTGGGGATTAGCGCCCATAAATTGTGAACCCTTCTAAAGTACACCCTATGATAAGCTCAACCTTGTTAGGAGTTATAAAGAGAGTATAAGGTACCACACAATTAAAGGATTTATCTCTAGCCCTATTAGGACTAGCCTCGTTAAAGAACTTTAAACACTATTAAAGTGGCACCCTATTAAAGGACTTACAATAAAGGATTTATTAGGATCACCCGATTAAGGGATTTTATTGTTGCAACTGTTAGGAAACAACAAACATAATGATATATGAAATAGTACTACATCTTATTGATCAAATCCATTAAAGCCCAAACACACTTCACAACATACTAAAAACTTCCCTAGCTTGATTGCAACTTGCACCCTTCACCACACTTGTCCAACCATGATCAACAACTCAAAATATTTACCTTCTACTAGTACATATTGGACTGTCAAATCCACCACCTTAATCAAGCCCTTAATTTTAAATCAATATGAATTTATAATATTCCACTTAGATCCATCATTCCACAAGACAAATCTCAAACCATTAAATGCATTTTCAAGACTATATCATCTAATCCATTGATTTACAAAGAATTATGTGTCAAGAGGTTATTAAACACATTTTGACCAAACACTTATTCTAGAATCTTCTCCATATTCTGCCTTTGATCAATTTGATGTCATATTATCACCTCTAATCATGAAGATGTGTCTCTAGGTCATTACTAACTCAGTCAAACTCGTCACGACTTCAACACTGATCACTGAACATCAATTTATTGACTGACATTCAAGAACACAATACACTTTAACATGTTCAACAACTCTGTCATTGCTTCATTAATCACACATTCTTCACGTTTATCACACCAATGAGTTATCTTCATAACTATATGATCTAAATAATGTTGTTTATTGTATTCTCTGATTTCTCTAGTTGACACATTGTATATTTGACAAACCAATTAAATTACATGTCATGTGTCACTAATTGTACTAGCAGTTATGCTATCAATTCACACGATTATGCCTTTCTTCTCTTAAATGGTAGAATTCATACCATGCACCTTTAGAGACATTCCGAATTGTGTGATAACAATCACTACCACTTAAAATCACTGCAACAACAAAGGATGTTCATCTTTTTTGTGATTAGAAATATAATTGGAATACTAGGTCAATAGTTAACATCAAGACTACATAATAATTGATTAGCATATGATAAAACTTGTATCATGACACTACTAACATCACCAACCATCACAACATTAATTATGCCAACACTCTCCTTGAAAATGTATCAGAAAATAACATCATTTTTTAATTCATCATGGTTACTAGGTTCAATTTTAACCCTATCTCCATCCATGATAACACTTTAAGCAATAGTAATATTTCAATGCACAAGAATTTTAGAGTTGAGTTTTTTAGTAAAATGGATAATTCATTGTAAATGAGTTGGTGAGAAGGGTGTTCTTATTAACATGTAATTTTTGATCTCTAAGCCTATGTTGTCTATTAGTGTCCAAACACTTAGTCATTTACTAGGAAAGATTACAAGGTCATCACTACGACTAAGTTATCTAGTAAAGGCTGAACATACAATGCTTATAGCGAGCATGATAGTGATTTCTGAGTATTTAGTAGTGACTAAGTAGATGAACAAGGTGAGAAATATAGTAAAGACTGAGCATGTTGAAAACTTATCAAGAGTTGAGTAAATAGTATTATAGAAGTTGAGCAACAACATGAATTTGTTTATATGACCAACCGTTAGAGCATTCAAGTGTCGAGTAGTTTAGCAAGTGTCAAGTAGTTCAATTTTGACATATAAGTTTGCAATGACATAAACACATATGTGAACCATTGTGGCCAACTTTTCTATGATATTTCATATTTGAAGAGCTAGTTAAGGAGTTGATTATGTGTCATTACATAAGGTAATGATCCCAAGGCATGCAATTCAACCAATCAGAAAAAGGGATAGAAATAGAAAAAGAGGATAAGTGTAATCCATTGATCAAGATCTAGAACCTTTGCAAGATATATATTTAAGGAGGAGTCTAACCCTAGAATGAGAGAGGTTGTTGAGATGTGAAATAGTGTATGCACATGTGAAGGAGTAAAGGCGAAGTTTAAAAGCAGAGAAGATAGAGAGTAATCAGAGAAGTGAAGGACTAAATAGAGTTATAAGATCAAAAGATCAAATCAAAGATACAACAAAGAGGAGACCCAAGATCATCTTGTAGAGAAAATTGAGGGTTAGGTACTAAATCAATTATTGTTAATTGAGACATGGTAAAATCTCTTAATAGAGTGATCTTAACAAACCTATGTAAACCTCCTAACAGAGTCCTTACTTCATTTTGAGTGTAAAATCCTTTAACAAGGTGTGACCTAATAGTCTCTTGAGCTTTCAGGGAAAACCCCTCATGGGGTAGATCATATTTTATGATCAAACATTGTAACCCTAATAGGTTAACTTTATTGTTGCAATAGTGAAGATTTGTGGGTTTCATCCCCACCCCAATTTTACCTTCATCTTGAAGTGTTTTTAGGTTTGGGTAACCAAATCATTATGTTATGTGTTGAACTATTTATGGATGTGATGTATTTCATCTATGTTTTAGCATTTCAATTTTTATGGTAAATCTATGAGATGAATTAGGTGTGGATTTTTGTTATTGGTTTTGAAGCTAAAATTTTAAGATCTCTATTCATCGACACCCCCACCCCCCCTCTCAGTATCTTGTTTCTCATATACTTATTCCAACAATTGGTATCAGAGCTCAGCTCTCTTGTCAAAAAACCTAATAGTTTGAGATAATAAGATCATGGATATGGAAGTGTACAAGATGGGAAAGATCATTGAGAATTGGATGATTCAAATCTATATCATATTGCAATAGTTAGAAGTAGCAAAAGAGGAGTTAAGGAAAATTGTAAAAAGAAGAAAAGAGATAGCTATTCAACTAAATGACACTCAATACAAAGGAGTTGACACAGAAGGACTTTTGGATAGTTGAAAGATTGGTAACAATGATGAAGCAATGACAAAATTTCTATAAAAGAATAGTGCCCTAGTAAAAGAAGTAAAATATCTCAAGGTAGAACAATAAATTCAATCAGTTAAACTTTGTGAAGCAATTGAACAAAAGAAGAAAGAAATGGAAGATAAGCTCATGGTTGAAGAAGACAAAAGACAAATGGCTAGTAGACTTGAAGAAAGATCATTTGAGGTACAAAAGATTACAAATAATTAGCTTGATATGATAAATAAATTAGTAATTATAAATTAGGAAGAAAACAGAAAAGATTTGGAGATCATAAATCTAAGACTATAGAATGAGCAATTGAAAAGTGAGTCAAGTAATGAAAAGGAACTCATGGAGAGATTGAACAAACTCAATGAAGCAATCAAGCACTTTGAAGAAATGATGAAATCATAGAGAATAAAATACACCTCTAGACTTAGATACAACAAGCAACCTTCATCTACTGAAGAAGGAGAATCGTCCAAAAATGGAGAAAAAAGTAATGCAAAATCAAGAGGCAAACCTACATGTCATCACTATGGGAAAATTGGTCATACAACCAACATATGCAAGAGCATAAATGGTAAGAAAATTCCAAAACTTAAACCAAGTGGTAATTATTTTAATTGCAAGAAAGTAGGACATCAAGTACATGAATGTAGATCAAAAAGCAATGACTAAACTAAAAAAACATCCAAATTCCATGGTCATTGCTACAATTTTCAAAAATATGGCCATAGAGTTCATGAGTGAAGACTTAAAAAAAAGTAAAATTGGTTACGTGAAAAACAAACTCATACAACAAGGAAAGGAGATTCCTACAATTGGGATAACAATACATGGTACAATTGTTATTATTGTGGACAATATGGACACATTCTAGAGAATTGCATCAAAATACATTTTAGAGGAAATTATAAGAAATGGTTAAATAGAGAGATAGTATGTTTCAATTGTCTAAAACTTGGACACATCAGTAGAAAATTGAAAACTAGAACACTAGCACCAACACCAGGTAATGGAAGTGAAAAACCTAGAGGAAAGAAAATATGGATCAAGATAGTAAGAGATGGACGTAGTAGAGCATAGGAAATTGTGATCACCCAATCTAATGGATCAGGTAATCACACCACATCTCACTAAAGAAAGAAGATATGTAGGAACTGTATACTCAATGTTATATTTTACATCAGTTCCTAGCATAAAAGTGATAAAGGTTCATATCTGCATAAGTAAAGATGCATTAAGAACTATTGGAAAAAGAAAATTATCAAGTATCAAGCATCAGTGGTATAGTCTATATAGACCGAGCTTCGCAATGTAGACTAAGTGATCAAGGAAGATGTCACACTGACCAAATGCATTGGTTATGACCAAGTGAGTGACCTTGACTGAGCTCTAATGAAGACCGAGCTAGCTAGCATACACCAAGTATGAAGACATTAATTGCAAACCTAAAAAGAATGATTGGAAGTATTGAGAAAATTTAGTGATTCATTTACATTCACCAAGTGATCAAAGAGTTCATGAGAAGATTTCAAGGCAATCAAAGTGATTTTAGTGACCAGTGTAAAAGATTCATAGCAATTTATTAGCAAATTTGTGGAATAAAGTATCATTCTCAGTGTTGATTTAAATATTCAATGAAGATATTTTTGAAAGTTTTATTTAAAACCCTAGTTCAAAATGGCATTTGGAAGTGAACTAATGAAAGATAGCAATACATAAATCATAAGGAATGACCAAAGTCCTCCACCCAACTTTAGAAATTCAATTAATATTGAAAACGTTGTTGATGATATCAGAGCTTTATCATCAATTCTGCCTAGAGTCTTGACCATTCAAGATTTAAGATCATGTTATCAATGCAAAATTGGAGAAATCAAAGATTTCAAAATTAGAATATCTTATGAGAACCTATGTGTTTAAGAAAACCTAAAGGATAGATATAAGATCATTTTTGAGAAAGGGGTTACCCGTGCCCTAGGATTTCTGAAAGTTTTTAAAGTCGAATAGATTAAAGTCATGCTTAGCCGAGTTCATGATATGAAAATTTGGTTAGAAGGTGGGCCAATCAAGATCAACAAGGAAATCATTCATAGGGTAACTGGGCCCTACATTAGATCAACCAAAGAGCATAAGGAGCAGAACTAAGAACAAAATTCAAAATCTAACCAAGGTGAAGTGGAATGGTTGTGGAATGTTAATTGATGGAATTGAGGACCCATTAATTGAATTTGTTGTTTGTGTGATTGCAAAAAAGTTCATGTGATTGAAAAACATGCCCTATGTAGCAATAGATTTGGGCTACAAAATTATGAAGAAGGATCATTCATATGATCTTGTTGAGCTACAACTTCACCAATTTGCAGAGAACCTAGAAGAAGTATGAAAAGAAAATAAAACCTCTTGTAAGTTTGATCCCTATTAGTTTGTATATTTTTCTATGTACATAACTACTTCCCTACCATTGGTATAGGTTCATGGGATAGGAATAGAACTACTATGGAGCAGCTAAGTGATTTGATAAGTAGACTGGGAGAGAATTTTGAAGTCGTAATGGACAACTACTTTGAATAATTCAAAGTTAAGATGAAAAATAGAATATTCTAAAGTTAGTTGTGGACAAATATTATGATGAAGTATGTTTCATTGTAGACATAGATTTTGTATATGCACATGCAGTGTTGTTGAGGGTAGCATGCTAAGGCCAATGCCCTATGAAGTAAATGTAGATGAGGTAATTGCATTAGCTACTGCACTTCTAGAAGATGACATAAATGCTAGTGCTGAGCAATTTGGCACATATGAGACTATAGTTGTCGAGCTAACTGTTGAATCTAGCACACCTAAAACATGAAAGAAAAGAAAGAGAAAGGTTGTTGAGGTTGGTATTAAGGAATAAGGAGAAGGGTTTGGACAACCTACAGAAGACGAGGAAGGAAAAGGTAAAGAGCTTGCAGTTGTCAAGCCAAGGGCCACCAAATTGAAAAAAGTTGTTGTTATAGAACCTAAGGTGCAAGTAGACCTAAAGAAGGAGATGCAAGAAATGGTGACACCTCAGAGGCCAAAGGGCAAGGTGAGCATCACCAGAAAAAAGATTGCACAACCCCTTATCAAGCTATTAACTAGAAGTTCATCTAAGAGGAGGAAATTGTCTGAAGTCCAAGCAAAGCTAAGGAGAAAGTTAATCATTGCACAAGAGGAGGATGAAGATGATGAAAAGATAGAGTCTAATGAACCTAGCAAATTATAAATTATGAATAGATTCCCTCCAATGATTGTGGATCAGGTATGTGCAAAACTGGTAGAATTAGAAAGTATTTTGGGATTCAAAGACATTTAGTATGATTCTTTGAGTAATGATGATCAAATTAAGCTTGAAGGTGCAATGATTGACATGAAAAACAAGTTCAGGTGCAAACCCCTAGAATTGGGAACTGGATATCCAATGGGTTTATACAAGAGTGGATGCTAAGTAGACATGGGCATTGTCTACTAAGAAGAAAATTAGAGAGACAACATTGGCCCAAGGTATGCCAAATTTAGGGAAGACTCATATGTCTATAGCCCTTAAAGATTTTGTTAAAAGGTTTATGCTGAGGGACAAGGCATGTAAAGTTTGAAAAATAAAGCTCATAAAGTTGAGCAAGAAAGTATTAGGATATGGAAGGAATCATTTGGATTTCTTACTACATCTATGGAAATACAAATAGGAAATGTCCAAGTTGATAAAGGAGATCCAAAAACTTATCAATAGAGTGAACAAAAAGAGATAGTCAATTGAAGATGACACTAACACCCTCTGCCTAATCTAAATATACTAATAGAACAGGAATTTCAAGGCTTAGCGTATGATTCAAGCAACCTCTGTACTAACCCAATTTTGTTACAGATTTTTTAATATCCAAAGCTTCAAGTCAAGAAGATTGATGATGTTAATGTCACATCATCTGTAGAGGATACAAGTGCCAAGAAACTTGGCAAGACATTAATTATGTATACACCATAAAATTTTATGCAAATTTTGAAAAATGAAGCAAATTTTGAGAAAGACTCATGTACCAAATTAGTAGAGGATGAAGTCACACAAAAAGAGCAAGAGGCTACTCAAGCTCTTATTCAATTTCTAAGTGTAAAGGATGTAGAACCAACAAATATGACACCTATGCAATAGGTAATCTCCACACAAGTGCAACATCCAAATTTGAGATCGACTGAAAAGGGGAAATAGTTACAATTATCACTACCCAATGGTACACCCTCAAGATGTGATTCATGAAGATGAGGAAGATGATGAGTCAATGAGCCTTGATGAGGTAATTACATTACCTAAATATGATTTGAATAATCTTATAGTAGAGTAGATGCAAGAATTGCAAATCTTGTTGAGTTGTAAGGAAAAACAAGAACAACTAAGAAGAGAACAGAAGAGAAGATAGGTACTTCTATTGTCAAAGATATTTTTACAGATGCATTTCAAATCATAGATGTGAAGAATCAACATACATTTATGGATCAACTAATGTATTTAGTTGATAAGATCCAGACAAATGACACAGAGACAAATGAAAAGTTATTACAATGGTATGAGAGAAGAATGGAGCACAAAGTGCTACAAAAACTCACAAGAACTTGTACAAAGACAAGCTAAGCTTTGTACTTCTAGCACACAATTGGGAACAATTTTGACAACCATCAATTCTTTATATTTGGAATTGTGTGATATAGATTTCTTTACAATAGCTACTAAACACTCATTAGAGCTATTACATGTAGACATAAGATCAAATGTTATAACATTAGACAAGAACGCAAGTTCAAGCTTATCCTCTTATAGTGAACTAACATTTAGTCAAAAGAGGTTAGCCAAGCTCATGACTAGAGATACAGAGATCAAGAATGAGTTGATGTTGATTCAACTTTAGTTATTGCCACATACAAAGATTATACAAAAGGTAGTCTCTATTTCTAAAGACATTTTGAAGAAGGAGACAAATTTTTCACATATTACAAAATTCATTGATCTAGCTGCCAAGCTAGAGATTCAATTTCATATTTTGGAACAAATACAAGATAGATGGAATAAAGGCTATGGAAATCTTGTGGCAAGTCATCAACAATTCTTTGATAAGTATTAGTTAGCCCTTGTAGCCCCAAGTTCCATCAATGAAAAAAACAAGGGGGATATGAAATAATAAGGGGTATCAAAGAATAAAAAGGGGATATACAAGAATAAATCAAGGAGAAGCAATATGCAGATCAAAGTTTAGATATCAAATCTTATAGGATCTCATTATGGTCTTAGGGGAGTATATATTTTTTAATAAAATAATTTCATGACAAAGTGTTTTGGTCACTAATGTCAAAGGGGGAGATTGTTGATCTCTAATCCTATGTTGTCTATTAGCGTCCAAACACTTAGTCATTTACTAGGCAAGATTACAAGGTCATCACTGCAAATGATTTATCTAGTAAAGGTTGAGTATACAATGCTTATACTGAGTAGGATAGTGATTGTCGAGTATTAAGTAGTGATTGAGAAGATGAACGAGCTGAAAAATATAGTAGAGAGTAATCATGTTGACAATTTATCAAGAGCTGAGAAAACATGATTATAGAAGTCGAGTAACAACAAGAAGTTGTTTATATGACTAAGTATCACAGTATTCAAGTGTCGAGTAGTTCAATTTTGCATATAAATTTTTAATGGAATAAACACATATGTAAACCATTTTGGCCAAAATTTCTACGATATTTTTGAAGAGTCAGCTAAGGAGTTGATTACGTGTCATTACAAAAGGTAATGATCCCAAGACATGCAATTCAACCAATCAAAAAAGGGATAGAAATGGAAAAAGATGATGAAGTATAAGTCGTCGATCAAGATCTAGAACCTTCACAGGATATCTATTCAAGGAGGATTCTAACCCTAGAATTAGAGAGTTTGTAGAGATGTGTAAGAGTGTATGTTCATGTGAAGGAGTGAAGGAAAATTTTGAAAGTAGAATAGACAAAGAGCAATCAGAGCAATGAAGGACTAGATAGAGTTATCTAATTAGAAGATCAAATCAAAGATACAACAAAGAGGAGACTCAATATCAGATTGTAGAGAAAAATGAGGGTCAGGTATTGAATCAATTATTGTTAATTGAGACAAGGTAAATCTCTTAACAGATTAGTCTTAACAGACCCATGTAAACCTCCAAACAGAGTCCTTACTTCATTTTGAGTGTAAAATCCTTTAACAGGGTGAGACCTAATAGTCTTTTAAGCTTTTAATAGGGAAGATCCCTCATAGGGTAGATCACATTTTATGATCAAACATTGTAACCCTATCAGGTTAACTTTATTGTTGCAATTGTGAAGATTTGTGGGTTTCATCCCCAACCCTATTTTACCTTAATCTTGAAGTATTTATGTGTAACCAAATCCTTGTTTTATGTGTGTTGAACTATTTATGGATGTAATGTATTTCATTTATGTTTCAACATTTCAATTTTTATGGTAGATATGTGAGATGAATTAGGTGTGGATTTGTGTTATTGGTTTTGAAGCTAAAAGTTTAAGATTCTGATTCACCCCCTACCCCCTCTTAGTATCTTGTTTCCCATTTACTTATTCCAACAATATTCCCTTAATTTTTCATTTTCATCTAATGAATACCCACTCATGTAGACAATTTATTCCTTTAGAGATAATAAATAAGATCTTAATTTAAAAAAAAATACCTTACTTTCCTTTAAAAAACTCTTTGTAATCCTAATATAATGACACCATCACAACACTATCCAACCATCTTATGCCACTTTAGAACAGTACTTGGGGACTCAACCACATCACTATACCTCTTGCATCCATCTTCACTATTAGTCATTTGTTTCAATTTGGTTTCCCACCAAAACTAAGTCATACCTCTAGGTAGACAAAAAATTGGTGATCCCTTCCTAAAATTAGTGAAACCATACTCAAAATAATGTACTAGTTATATAAAATCTTAGCTCCCATATCCATTAGGTTCCAAGTTTCTTTCTCCTATTTGCAGTGTTTGCACTAAGTGCGAAAGAGATTCCATGTTTCTCAAACATCTAGTGTCTTCCAACTATAACCCTATTTTTTTATTACATATGCAGCTTTATTCCCTTCCCTATAGGTGTGATCAATAACAAAAAAGACTAGGTCGTGAAAAAAGTTTTATTATATCCCCCATTGCCCTCTTATGGACCAATTATTTTTAATGGTCACTTTGGTAACATCTACTATAGTTTTTTAATTCCTTTTTACAAAAATATCTTTGATACCCATAGAGAATGCAAAATTGATCCCACAATATAGAGCCATATGTTTTGGTTATTGGTGGAGCCATTGAGATTACTAGTAATTTGGCTAGATTTAGATCCCCATTAGAATATCTAATAACATGTTTGCCCATAGTCTTTTTCTTTTTAGAAACTTCATCGAAATTGAGCTTATGTCATATTGGGTTATGAGGTTTCCACTTAGTACTTCTTTCTATTCTTTTGGAAAGTTATAAAATTTTGTATAAGCCATGATATGATCCCTTTTTCTTTTGTCATTCTATAATATTCAAAGAAAGTTGGGGGTAATCCTGACATTTCCAATAGGTAACCAATGGATTATCTAATGACATCTTACAAATAATTTTGAGGAAATTCTCCCCAAATTTTTTAGAGCCCCTAAAAACTCTATCATTGATTTCTTTCCATAAGCTCTAGCAAAGATGGGAGCTATTTGTGTCCATATTTTCTTAACAAGGGGCATGTAAGTAGGTTCTATACATTCAAATATTAATTATTGTATACCACTATTTTTTATTGGGTTATGTAGCCTATAAATTGGGATGAACCTTACACCACCACAACCCAAGAACTATCCAAAAATAAACATCACATAAACATAGGTTCAGCTGTAACAAAAATAAACATTTACAACAAAGTCAAGAGATATCATTAACGATAGCCTAGTTGCACAGCTTATTACCCACATCAAGAGTGGGTAGAAAAATCACCCACCTTGTGGGGAGGATATTGATAGTCTGGAGAGTGATTTTTCCTTATTTATGAACAACCATACAAGTAATACTTTTAGTATGGTGCCCACCACAAGGAGAAGCTGATAGAGACCTCTCTGTTAAGGAATAAAAAAATAACAATAACGTGCTAACAATTTTGTACCACAATGGTTAACGGTTGGCTCAAAAGAATAGCATTAGCATTTGAAGAAGTGTTCATGTGTCCAAAGGGAACTACATCAACAACATGATGCAAAGTTAAATCTAATGAGTCATATAAGGTAAACTCATTAGAAGCATCATTGTATGGGGAGACATCATCAACCTATGAAGAGTTATCACATAATTGTTAAAGGATCATCATTTACATCCCTCCATTAAGTGGAAACAACTATTTGACATGCTAGAGAATATTTTATTGCCAAATGAATAGTAGAGAAGCATTGTTAACACCAAAAGGGTGGGACATCAAAACCCGGTGATTGATTCCTTGCCTTAACCCTGACCACATGTTTAATAGTTGTATCACCATAACATATTATATCGAGTAAGCTTTCAAAAATCAAATTGACTAGGGAAATTTCTCTAATGAATAATTACCCCTTCATAGCTTACATTTTGGAGGAGCCTATCATGCATCTCTTTGATACAAGTATAGTGTTACCATCAACATAGCCCTTGTTAGTCACTTTCATTAAGCAAGAAGACTATAGTTTTCATGTACCTTTTTTTCAATTAGTCTTTCCTTGATAACTGGGCCACAATCTTTTAGCCTATAGTTTTGATAATTTCTTAATTTTTCATTATGTTATTTATATTTTTTGGTTGGTTGGATCTAATTTTACTAGTAGTTTTTATCTAATTAATTAGCTAAATTGGTGAAAATTTGCATACTATTTATAGGAGGCATTTATAATATAGATCACCTACATCCCTTATATGCTTCCACATTTTTATTGTGTGTAGAGGTGGGTTGGATATAATTGGTTCCATTTCATTTTGCTTGACAAAATGAGTGAACTAGCTATACTTTCTTGGATTGATGCAATTGATGTTGACACATATAATGGTAGGATAGAAGATTTGATGGGGTTTTAAAGAGAAATTTATTGGAAAATCCAAAGGGCTCCTCAAGAAGAATGCTTGATTAGAGTTGAAATATAGGGATGGCTTTTTTTCCATGCCAAAATTGAGCTTTTATATGCTATATTTTGCTAAGGGAAGACCATTTTAGCACAATAAAGGCAAGAAGGATGCTTTTTATATAAAAATGATATATTCTATATTAAATTTTGTAATTATTTTGAATTATCAATCATTTTTTGTTTTTATTTGAGTCATTTTGTCTTCTTAGAATAGATGCACATACTTCATACTTCATCTTTGACTTAGTCTTTGATCATGTCAACTCATAATAAAAGTATTCATGCTCTTATGAAAATTTAGATGGAAATGTTTCCTAATTGAACTCTATGGTAATAAGATATGCATGATTTGGAAGAATTAATGATGCATGAAAATTGTTTGATAAAATATGTGACAGAGTATCAATATTGAAGTATTTCTACCCTCCAGCTTTTAGTAATAGTAAAATCCTTAGGTAGTTATCATTAATTAATATTGAAGAACAAAATTCCCAAGTGGTCGACAGAAAAATTCCCATGATCTATTGACATTAAAGTCTTCTAGGCATGATCTGGATCTGGATAAGAGCCACCCACCTTCAGCTATGCCATTAGTCTGCTTCAAAGCTAAGGATCCTATCAAAAACCATTATGCCAATTGGAAAACTCTTCAAATTAGAGATCGAATTGCTTCCATAATTGCTAACAATATAGTATTTGGTATTGCTCAGGAATAAGGATTTAATATTGTTAATCAGGAAAATATTGACCTTGATGGGTTACTCAAAGAATTTCAATATTGGAATAGTCAAATCAATCAGAAGAAAGTATCTAGTAGCATGAACGTTGATGACTTTGAAACTCCAAACCAAGCAGATAAATTAGATTCGATGTTGGAGGCATGCTTTGACCTAGACCCACTAGGTCTCGAGAAGAGTATTTTTCAACATGTGGCAAATAACTGGAATTTTCATCTTGAAGAGATAAATTTGAAGGAACCTGAGATTGACAAGGACCAACTTGAGCCTAATTCTCAAAACATCCCAAGCAATATGGAGGACTCTAACTTTCCACAGATGGCTGATCAGCTGAGTTTCAATTTCAAGAGGACAATTTGAAAGAGCTCGAGGTCCCTAAAGTTCAACCTGAATCTGGGCTCCAAGACAACTTGTTAGATTTTGATATTCAACACATTTTCTCCATTGTTCAGTCTCCCTCTCTCCACCCTTAGACCTCTAAAACATGCAAATCTAGAGGATACCCAAAGGGTTCTAAGACCAGGATTGAGATTGCCTCTGGTATCTAGACCACACTAGATAACAACTTTTTTTTCAACAAGTGATTGACAAGGAGAACAACCTATTCTCCTTGTTAGCAATGAGAATTATATCATGGAATGTTAGAGGAATTTAGGCATAAATTCCTTTGACAAGAGAGGTAGGATTCGTAAGTTTTTAGAATCCTCAAAAGCTGACATTGTGTTGCTGCAAGAGACAAAATTATCACAAGAAACATTTCAGAAGTCCTTGGCCAAATGGCCAAGGTGGTCCTTAGTACATTCTCCCAACATGGGTGCCTCTGGGGGCCTTGCTATTCTTTGGAACCCATTAACAATTAAGTGTCATCTTATTCAACAACAAGCTAATTAGAAAATGTTACAGGTGCTTGACTTTGATGTCTCTTTTACTCTGTTCAATGTGTATGGACCAACCTCCACTCAAGAAAAGTTGAAAACATGGGATCAACTAGAAATGATGATTCAATCCCAAAACTCCCATCAAGTAATCCTCAGGGGTGATTTTAATGCAATCTTGAATCAAAATGAGAAAGTTGGTGGTATTTGCCCACCCATTAAAACCATTCAAGATTTCGCTAAACTTGTTGAGAATAATGATTTGATGGATATTTGGCCATCTAATGGAAAGTTTACATGGACAAATAGGAGATCTAGTTTTGCTCAAATTGCAGTTAGATTGGACAGATTTCTACTTTCTCATGACTGGAAATTAGGTAATTTTTGCTTTCAATCAGAGATTTTGTCTACATTAGAATCTGACTATTTTCCAATTTCCATAGATATTGATCAATTTGCATCTATCAACCAAAATCAACATAAGTCATCATTTAAATTTTAAAGTATATGGTTGCATCGCCCACATTTTCTCCCACTTTTAAAACAATGGTGAATCAGTGCTTCTTTTGCTCCAAGATCTAGAATGCATCAATTTGCTAGTAAATTGAAATATGTCAAGGAGTAGATCAAAATCTGGGACATTCAAGTTTTTAAAAATGTTTTTAAATAGAAAGAGATTTTTAAGCTGCAATTGGAGGAGATTCATTGCTCCACTATCAAGTTTGGGATGGATAGTGACACTTATGCTAAGCAAAAAGAGTTACAGATTGAATGGGTAGAATTGTGTAATAGGAAGAAAGATTATTGGAGACAAAAGTCTAGGGAAGTCTAGCTACAACAAGGATATAGAAACACAATTTTTTTTTCATGCTTCTACCCAGCAAAAAAGGATAGCTAAATCAATTTTCCAAATCTTGTATGCCAAAATAGGTAATATTCTAAACAACCCTCATTAGATCAGAGATGAAGGTGTCAAGTTCTTTCATAATCTTCTTACATCGGCAGAGCATCCTTCACCTTTGCCTTCACAAGTTGAGGATTTCATCCAGCATATCCCTACAATGACTTCCCCCATGATGAATTCCAAGCTCTTGGCCCCTATAACCATTCAAGAAATTTGAGAGGTAGTATTCTCTTTCCCTCCAGAAAAAGCTTCGGGTCCAGATGGTTTCACGACACTTTTCTTTTAGAGCTATTGGGATTTTATTGGGTGGGACCTTCTAGCAGCTATGGAGGAATCTAGAAAGTTCAAATCTATGTCAAAATATTTCAATTCTACAAATATAGCAATTATTCCAAAATCAAAGAGCTGAAAACTTTTGCAGATTTTGCCCAATTTCACTCTGCAACTTGACTTATAAATTTTTTACTAAAGCCATTTATCTACAACTTCAAAAACTCCTTCCATCCATAATCTTTCCTGAACAAGGTGGTCTTGTTCCTAGTATAGAAACAATGGAGGGTGCAATGGTAGCTCATGAAGTATGTCACTCCATCAAAAATAATCAATCTTCTAATTTTGTTATCAATTTAGACATGCAAAAGGCGTATGATAGAGTTTTTTGGAACTTCCTTTTTCAAGTCCTCCAAAAAATGGGCTTTGATAAGAAATGGTGTAAGTGGATTAAAGCTTTCATTTCAGGGGCTTGGTTTTTAGTCATTATCAATGGGTCAGCATTTGGTTTTTTTTCCTCCATGCGAGGTCTCCGATAGGGTGACCCTCTTTTACCAACTTTATTCATCATCATGGCTAAAGCCCTTAGTAGGAATATCAAGCACCATCATCTATCTAATAAGTGGAAAGGAGCAAAAATTGAAGGTACAACAATTTCAGTCACGCACTCTCTATTTGTTGATGACACATTACTGTTTGGTGCCTCATCAATCTCTGAGGCTAAATAGATTAAGAAAATTCTTTTGCTATATTTAGAAGTTTTAGGGCAGAAAATTAATCCTCAAAAGTCAAAAAATTTCTTATTTTATACAAACAAAATTATCTCGGATAAAATTGTGCATATTTTGGGGTTTTCTGAGGATTTTCTACCTTCCACTTATCTTGGGATTCCTTTTTTTATAGGTCCAAACAAGAAAACTTTTTGGGAGGGTGTATATCAAAGAATTAAGAGCAAAATTGCCTCTTGGAAAGTTAGATGGCTATCATTATCTGGTAGAATATTGCTTATTAAGTTAGTCCTTTCTGCAATACCTAATTATTACATGGCTATCATGCAAACACTATCTTCTGTTGTTTCACAAATTCAAAAACTTATTAAGGGCTTTCTCTGGTCGGGAAATTTGACTAATGAAAATAAACTTCCACTTATTTCTCTCCAAAACATGGCATTTCATCCTACTTTAGGTGGAGTGGGAATCCATGATTTGACAACAAGGAATAAAGCGTTTGGTGGTAAGCTAGTTTGGCAGATGTATACTAAATCACAATTAGTTTGGTGTCAAATTATGCAATAGAAATATCTAGATAACAATGAGCCACATAGAATATTCTCTATGTTGGATCCTTCTAAGGGATTAGTCATTTGGGACTTCATGATTGCATCCAGAGATATTGTGCTCAATTACATTTCATGGGAATTAAACTATGGAGACAAGATTAACTTCTGGGGTGACTCGTGGAATGGACACCCTCCATTAAATACAATACCAAACATACAAAATATCATCTCAGTTATAGAAGCATAATGGGGCAACCTTGTTGTTCACTTTATGGATGAAATTTTCATTTTCTCAATGAAAGTAATATAGAAAGATCTAGAACAACTCCCTTTAGACTCTCAACACAAACAACAACTTCAATCTATCTTATCAGATAGACAAGCTTTTGTATCAAAATTTGAGGATTGACTAATGTGGATTTTGGCCAAAAATGGTAACTATTCAATCAAGGAAGGTTACAAACTTCTCCAACAACTTGAATCAGAAAAACCACCTTCTCGAGCATTCATGTTTTGCTGGAATAAAGTAGTACTACCCAAGGCTAGGTGCTTTTCATGGCTAGCAATTAAGCATAGAATTCTAACAAGTGATAGATTGGCTAGGATGAATATTGCCTCTCCTTTCAAGTGTGTTTTATGTGGTGAGGAAGATTAATTGATTGACCATTTGTTTGCAAGATGTCAATTTACATACCGATGCTGGATTTTCATTTTAAAAAAATTAAATTTTTACACCCCACTACAAAACAATATTTGGGACATTTTTCAGGCTTGGCCAATTCTTTACCCCAATGACCTCTTTGTAGGAATCTAGAAGTGTACACCTGCTCTAGTAATTTGGGCTATCTGGTGGGAAAGAAACAAGAGGATTTTTAGAAAAGAAGCATCATCATTAGAGAAAGTGCTCCAAATCATTGAAAAATCAATCTCAAAAGTTACTAATGCAAGTGTCAATAGATGCATATTCAATCTAGTTATCACCTCCTGGGATGGAAGTATCATTAGGGAATGGAAAGCAATTTTCATCCTATTTGGAACTAGTACTTCTTCAAGGTTGCAAACTCCTACAGATAGATCTACAGTCAAATGGCAACACCCTACACCTGGTTTTGTCAAACTCAACTTTGATGGAGCATCCAGAGGTAATCCAGGACAATCAGGCTTGGGAGCATGCATTAGAGATTGCACTAGTAAATTCCTAGCAATTACAATGGCTCCCCTTCCTATAGGAACTAACAATATGGCTAAGGCTTAGTCATTGCTTTTAGGACTAATTCTTGCAAAGAAAGGGAAATTCCAATAGGTACAGATTGAAGGTGAGTCTCAAGTTATAATCTTTGCTTATATTAAGAGACAATCATCTTCCTAGAAACTCAAATATGTGCATCAAAAAATTTGGAATATTATTGATCAATTTTAGGAGATTAGAGTTTCACACACATACAAAGAGGGTAATAGAATGGAAGATTATCTTTCCAACTTAGGATGCAATGGGATTACAACTTTTACACTAAACCCTTCTACACTCATGGAGCATTATAAAGATTTGCAGAAACTAATGATCAATAACCTATAGAAGCAGAGTTTTTTGTTTGTGCCGAGCTATTTTCCCTATTGGTGTCAAGTGACTTTTGGTGCCAAGCATGCTTCATGTGTTGAGTACTTATTATGTTAAGTCATAGCTGATGCGGAGTCATAGCTGATGTTGAGAAAGTCAAGGACTTCAGGGGCCAAGTAGATTACATGTGCCAAGTAATCTATATGTGTCAAGCCACAGTTGATCTCAAAAAATGCATGATGACAATTGTGACATGTGCCGAGCAAGTCAATATACTACATGAGCTAACCTATAGATGTCATGTACAATACATGTACCGAGTCAGAATTCTTATAGGTCTTGAATTATTTTAGGTGTCGAGCTAGAACTCTTATAGGTGTTGAGTGTGCTTCACATGCCGAGTGACCAATATGGAGTTGATGCCAAGCTAGCTAGTATGCCATATGTGCCGAGTATGCCAGATAGTTTTATGTGCTATGTTGAGCAAGCTAGAATACTACATAAGCTAACCTATAAATGTTGAGTACAATGTATGTGTCGAGCCAAAATCCTTATAGGTGTTGAGTTACCTTTGGTGCCGAGCCAGAATCCTTATTGGTACCGAGCTACTTTAGGTGTTGAGTGTGCCTCTTGTGCTAAGTGATCAATATGTGCCAAGTCACAGTTGATGTCGAGAAACTCAGTGTGTTTAGGTGCCATAAGAATCACATTTCTTGAGTGATCTACATGTGCCATGCCAAGTTACTTCAGGTGCCAAGTGTGCTTCACATGTCGAGTGATCAATATGGAGCTGATGTCAAGCTAGCCAATATGCCATATGTGCCAAGTATGCCAGATAGTTTCATGTGCTATGTTATATGTGCTGAGTAAGACAAAATACTACATAAGCTAACCTATAGGTGTCGAGTTACCTCTGGTGTTGAGCTAGAATCCTCATTGTTACCAAGCTACTTCAAGCATCAAGCATGCCTCTTGTGCCAAGTAATCGATATGTGTTGAGTCACAGTCAATGCCGAGTAAGCCAGAATGTTATATGTGATGAGTAAGCCATCATGAACACTCTGACATCACTCGATGGTCACCGAGCACTATCCAAATTGGGTATTGAACATTCATTGACACCTTTCTAAATAAGGCTCCCATGCATGAGATTAGGGTAAAATTGTGCTAAATCTTCTTCACTAAGAATAATTTTGTTGGTTGATGTCACTAGAGTATGAACTCATCTTAGTTTGGCCATGTGGTACTTTGCATATGGAAAGATTAAATTCAACACATATGACAGTAGAACAATTTTCTCATCCTTCAATTTTGGGGGTGGTAGTTTTGTACTCTGCCCTTCTCAAATTGCAAATGGGCTCTGATTTAATGGCATCCTCTTTATTACACACATGAGTGTAGGTACTCCACTTCCTGTGTGCATATGTTGAGGGATTTATTTAAATGTGTAGAATGGACCTCTACTATATTCTTCATCTTTCTAGCTTGTTGTGCTTCCCATCTAATTTGCCTCCACAATGTCGCTTCCTTAAGAACCATGCTTAAAATGTGACTCTTGTCACCAATTCCATTGTACCATTCTCCCAAAAAATGTCAGAATCAAGCTTCATTCAACATTGGATGAAGATGCCCTTTCTCATACTCTTGATGATGCAACTCTGGACATTATGTTCATCATGCATTCTCATAGCATTCATCGTGCAATGCGAACAATAATTGGGGAGGATCTCTTCTTTGCATCCACAAGAAATGTGCTATATCCTTCAACTTTGGTTTCTATTTTCCTTTCTAACACCATGGATCTCCTCCAATCTACATCAAGGTTGGAAATTATCGCTTTCAAGGTGGTTTGGCTAGAATTCTGGGCCAAAAATAAGTTGAAATGTGCGATGTAGAGTTATGACCTGTGGTCTGGTAATGCCTTGCTTGGGGGAATATTTTCTAGAACCATGCTAATGAAGAACCACGAGGTTATAATGACCTTTGAAGTGATGCATAAGACATTTGAAAAGCATAATCCTTAGTTTTTGACCAAGACTCTGGAATTCACGACACGTGCTCTAGGTTATCAGCTGACAGAGGAGGTGAAGAAAGTTGCATTTTCTATGATTGACATTTTGGGTATGCAAATCTCTAATGCATGAGAAAAAGCTGCCCAATTGAAGACACCTTTGGCTACTCCAACACATTCAGTTAGTGAACCAGGTGCTTGGTCATTCTCAGCTTTTAATGTTCTTGAATCTATCCATCATGTCTCAAATGAGACTTCTCGGCTTCCCCACTCAGATGTCACCAAACCAAGTGTGTGGGGTGTGCCATCTTCTGCTGGCATTTCTACTAGTACTTTAGATGTTGTTGCTGAGGGTTTGAGCTTGGGTTGGGATGTTGCTCCCCTATCATGTCCAAATTTTGGATGGGGATTCTTTGTAAATCCCAACATGACATTCATCCCTACTTTCGATGCTTCAAGCAAGTATATAGAAGAAATATAGCTTAGCAGTTTCTTCCTCCCTTCTTGGATTATTTTTCCACACTTCAGGCATGTTTTACAAATTGTTGAAAATATTGTTTCAACTAATTTTGAGTCCTATCCTTCATGCCTAATGTGTGATGTCATTGTAAAATTTGACAAACTTCGAATTTTGATGGTGTTAGTGTTTTTCATTGATATAGCAAGATTGTAAATATTGATGTTAGTTAATTATAAATATTGCGACAATGTTGGGTTTTCTTTTTGGTTCTTTTCTAGTTGAGCTCTTGAAATAGTTTTTTATTTTTTTTATATATATAGTGGCTCGTCCACTTTTGCCAAAACAAAAAAAACAAAAAAAAAACATTTCCAAGTGGTTTTGTTATTATATTCTCAAGAGAAAATGAATATTTTTCATTCAGTATTCCCTATATAGTATGGTCACTAGATTTAAGTGTATTAAGATGAATTTTGTTAATTTTGTATTTTTTCACAAGTTATAGATACTAATAAAAGTGAAAATCATGTAAAAATTGTGGAAGCATCGCCAAGGCAATTAAACTTTTCATTAGCATGTTGTGTATCCACCCTTCTTCCCTAGACTATTTGCATGTAGTATGGTTGTGTGCTAAAATGTTGACACACTTCTATGAGTCATTATATCCAAGATTGCTCAAGAATGAGATCTCAAATAGTGACTCATAGCTCTCTATTCATGGAGTGCAAGGGTTTGTAATGAAGGCCCTCAGTTTGACCTAGTTTGTGCCCATGAAAGTACACCATAAAATGAGAGATTCAAAGATCAAAATATGCATGCAAATGGAGATACAAGCTAATCCAAATGATAACAATGCAAAGAAATGTAAGAAATTAAATCTAATCTATGAAAGGAAATAACAATGCAAGATTAATCTATGAAGCAAATATGACTCTAAGCAAATATGAAAATGCAAGGATGAAGCATGACAATGGAAGTCATGGATGCATGAGAGCAGAAGATAAGAAGAGAGAAGTTACAATGAAGCTCTAATGTCCAAACCCCAAGGCTCAAACTTCTTCTCCAAAATCACTCTCCAAACCTGTAGCATAACAATACTATAGCAACTAACATCTATCCAAATGAGAAGGAGAGGGTGCCTTATAAAAGAAATTGTGGAGGTGGAAGGCTTCTCACAAGAGCAATGTGGGATAAACCCTTAAAAAGACAAGTAAGAGGAAAAATCTCACTATTTAGAGATATGTGCAAAAAAAAGGAACCTTTATTTGATTTATTTCCCCTTTTCATCAAAAAAAGAGCTTTAAGTGGGGATTTATTTATTTAATTAAAAGAGAGATTTTCTTTTAATTAAGTAAGATAAGATTATTTAATTAAAAGGGAGATTTTAACTAAATAAGATAAAATTATTTAATTAAAAGAGAGATTTTCTTTTAATTAAATAAGATAAGATTATTTAATAAAATGAAAGATTTTAATTAAATTAGATAAAACTATTTAATTAAAAGAGAGATTTTCTTTTAATTAAATAATATTATTTTATTTATTTAAAAGGATGTTTTCTTTTAATTAAATAAGATAGGATTATCTAATAAAAAGTAAGATTTTAATTAAATAAGATTATTTTATTTATTTAAAATGATGTTTTCTTTTAATTAAATAAGATTATTGATGAAATGATCATAACTTAGGAAATATTGAAATAATTAAATTAATTGCAATTTGATCAAGGAAAATGATTTGAATTGATTCAATAAAATATTACAATGCATTGATTCAGGAAATTGATAAATTGAACAATTGGGGCCAATAGTTTAGGCAACCATTTCAGGGTGTATACATTTGCCCCTCTTTGACTAATGTGTGATCATTTTGGGAACACATGTAATTAAAGAATGTAGTTGAAGTGTGAGGTTGATTTGGGATCAGAAAACAACACAAATGTGTGGTCAACTTAGGAACACATAACAACAAAGAATAAATTTTTTGATAATTTTTTTGTCATAAAGCTAAATCAAGGATTGAAGTTTAATAGGTACTACCCCCTTGTGATCGAAATCAAAATGAAATAGAGGAGAAACAAAAAATTGATAATTTTGATCAAATCAAACTAAAGATAAGGTTCTTGATGTAAGATGAAAAATATAAGGACCAAAGAACCAAGGTAGATCATCAAGCATGAAAGATTATGCCCTAGAGTTGAATTAGAAGAAAAGAAGTGGGGTGAGAGAAAATGGAAGATAGAAGTTTGAAAGAGGTGGAAAGAAATGGAAAGAAGAAAGAGAATTTTCCTCAAGAAAGAGAATACCTCAAAATCAATCAACTTTTTAAGATAGGATATGTTAATTGAGATCAAGAAAGAAGATAAGGAAATGAAGATCAAGACATGACCACAATGATTAAAGGTCCACAAGAAAGATGAAGGAAAACCCTCTCAAACTCATAATGCAACCTAAAAATGAAGTCTAATAATGCAAACTACATGAAAATACAAAGGTGTACTTGCAATAGAGTAACTAGAACATAGGATTTTGTGGTCATCATTCATTAGAGAATGTTAAGGAATTTATTTTCATCATTGGGCCATTATTAATGGACATCAAAAAATCACATAATCATCACTAGTCTCAAGCGCAACTATGAAAATATGCATGTGATTTATATCAGATTGGAATGTAGAAAGATTCTAACATAAGTTTCAAAGGCATAAAGGTTAGGATGACTTCAATGCTATCTTATCCAATTTAATGTAGCAAAACTAACATCGCATCAAGGCATAGATGTCAAGATGACCATAAGAATGGTTGTGCAAAAATTATCAAGGATGATGTCTCAAATATCCTAAGTGTTTCAAGGGGACTACAAGAGACACTCTAGAGTTTTAAGATGACACCCACAAGCATAAAGCAAAGAAAAATATGCCCCATGTCCCAAGTTCTCTAGCTATACATATCAGAGAGACTTTTTAGAAAAGAACACTCAACGAAAATCAATAATAGTCAGCACACAAAGAAACAATCATGACATAGCTAAAGCATTAAGTGTCTGTGTTTAAAAATATAAGTGTGTTAATTGATACTAAGTTCCAAGGATAAGGATCAAATTCTTCTGAGTAATTAAGATCACATGAAAATTTTGGGCAAGACCAAACCAATAAGTGTTAAAACAATACTCGATGTTAGGGGTTGTATTGAAAAATACAGCTGGGGTGGTGTTGAAGAATACCATTTATGAGGTGTCCTAAAGATCAACACATCCAAGACACCAAATTTAACATAGTTATGCCCCCTAGACAAAGACAAAGACCAATTTCAAACCAAGGAAACAAGGACAAGGAATGATGGAGAAAGGCTAAGTGTCGAGGACATACGCTAAGAAATAGGGGTACAAAGGCCTCAAGTAGCATCCTTTTCCAGGTTTTCACCACTTGGATTTTATTGCAACTTTCTTTTTCATCATTTTTTTGGAATATATAATTTTTTTTGGAGATACATCAAAGCGCCTATTGCTAAGTTTTCACTAAGATGATCATTTTTTTAGGATATCTTTTTATTTTAAATTTTTTTGATAATATATAATTTTTTTGGATTTTTGAAATATATTTATTTTTTGGATTTTTGAAATATATCATTTTTTTGGATTTTTTTAGGATCAATAAATATATACAAAGGATGCCCCCAGGCATCATGGATAAAAATTATTCAAGTGCAAGACATTGATAGGATCGAGGAGTTGCTCTCCATCTTCTGTAGACAGTAAATAAGCACCAGACCCAAAAGTTGTTGTAATGATGTAAGGTCCAAGCCAATTAGGTTCAAATTTCCCCTTTTGATCTCTCTATTATTGGTTCTTAGGATTTTCACATTAGGCAAGATCTCCCACCTGGAATTCTCTAGGGTGAACTTTTTGTTGAAGGCTTTGGACATGCACTTTTAATAAACCCTCATATGGTCAAATGATGCTTTATGTTTCTCATCTAGAAGTTCTAACTCATGAACTCTCATGGAATAGTAGTCTTCATTTGTAACTAAACCTTTGAGAGAAAATCTAAGTGAAAGAATCTCAACCTCTAAAGGTAACATTGCTTCAATCCCATATGTGAGGGCCAAAGGAGTGGCCCAAGTAGGAGTATGAATAATTGTTCTATAGGCCCACAAAGCCATATTTATTTATAAATCTCAATCTCTACCACTCTTATGAACTATCCTATGGAGGATCTCCAAGATGGCCTTATTTGATGGTTTTGCTTGACCATTTCCTTGCAGAAAGTAAATGGAGGACCAATGTTGTTTACTCTTGAATCTCTTGCAAAGTTGTTTAAGGTCCTTATTTTTAAATTGACCTCCATTGTCAATAATAATTTTGGAAGGCACTCCATATTGACAAATCATATGACTCAGAATGAATAGAGAGACTATTTTTCCCGAGCCAACAAAAAGTGGTACAACTTCTACCCATTTAGTAAAGTAATCAATAGTAGTGATAATAAACTTGTGTCTACCTGATGAGTTGGGATGAATCTACCCAACAAGATCAAAGACCCAACATTGAAATGACCAATGAGAAATTGAAGAAATGAGCTCCCTACCTAGAGCATGTACCATGTTTTTGATGCTTTTCCCGTGACATTGCAAAACCTACTACATCAATCTGCATTGTGCACCAAAAAATGTGTACGAAAATGTTGACAAACTTCTATGAGTCATTATATCCAAGATTGCTCAAGAATGAGATCTCAAATGGTGACTTATAGCTCTTTATTCATGGATTGCATAGGTTTGTAATGGAGACCCTCAGTTTAACCTAGTTTTTGCTCATACAAGTACACCATAAAATGACAGATTCAAAGATCAAAATATGCATGCAAATGAAGATGCAAGCTAATCTAAATGATAAGAATGCAAAGCAATGCAAGAAACTAAATCTAATCTATGAAAGGAAATAACAATACAAGATTAATCTATGAAGCAAATATGACTCTAAGCTAATATGAAAATGCAAGGATGAAGCATGTTAGTGGAAGTCATGGATGCATGAGAGAAGAAGACAAGAAGAGAGAAGTTGCAATGAGGCTCCAATGTCCAAACCCTAAGGCTTGAACTTCTTCTCCAAAATTGATCTTCAAACCTGTAGCATAACAATACTATAGTTGTAATGGGCCTAGACTATGACACTATTCTAGGGTGTCATTTCAAGGATTGACAATACAATCTAAGTAGTTTTGACAAAGCTAAGGGAGTGAAAGTGTTAGAATGAATAGATTGGGATAGCTTGATCCTTTAGTTGTCTAGGCAAGCTAACCTTGTCTTGGTAGATGAGTGCATGAATTAAGTCTTTCATTGGGTGGTGCATTAGTGCATTAATGCATTGGAATGTGGCCAACTAAGGTGACTGTTGAACAAGGGTAAAATAGGGTAGGACCTATTTTGCACAATGACTAGTTCTTTACCCAAGGTACTCCTTTATAAGGGGGCCAAGTGCTTCATTTTGAACAAGTAGAAGTAGAAGACATAAGTCAGGAGGAGACAATGAAGGTGGTCATACTAAGCAGCGAGTAGCGAAGTATGATGAGCAAGTTGAGCAGCGGAGGAGTAGAAGTGGCGACTATGTGTGAGACAGTCTTGGCTAGGCTAGCTTGACTTGAATTTGAGCTTGGAACTCTTATTGTAACAAGACCTTGGTGGTTGATTCAAATTATATCTTGAGGTGATCTATATTTGTGAATACAAGATCTAACTTTGTATATTGAGCACACATATACTAAAGAAGATCTAGGCAATCACCCCCACTTATATCTTGTTGGTCCATGTTCTTGCATCATTGATTGAATGTTTTGTTTCATGGTATCTTGATCACACTTGGGAGATAATCAGTTCATGCATCCTTAATTCACTTTCGCAAGGCATCTTTAGGGGATAGGCATAGTCTAGGACCCTATTTTGGCTTGTATTTTGAGCCAAGGTAGCCAGTACCACATGGCTTGCTCCTGAGGGCCGTGACAGATGGTATCAAAGCTGAAATTTGGCTTAGGGTAACATTTGTGATCTACGTTGAAGAAGGAAGATCAACATGAATTGATTTGGAGTGATTTGAAATAAGGTGACATCATGGCAGAAGTGGATAGCTAGTTTGATGAAGAACAACCCTAGCATCAGGAAGTTGGGTAGACAAAGAATATAGTATTAAAGCATAAGGATTGGCTTCATTTACATGAGATGAGGTTGAATTCCTTAGAAGAATCAGATCTTGATGAGCATTTGAGGGAAGAGTTATCCAATATGGAAAATCAAATGAGATTGCTTTGTGAGGAAGTATTCATCATAAAAGAGGGACAAGATCTTTGTCAAGCATAGTTGCAAGATGGAAACTTTGGGCAAAAAGATTCAGTTGAGATTGGGTCTAATGATGGAGAACGAGATGACAAGATGTTGAACAAATTCATCTGGGATGTGGAAGAGTATCTAGCCATAGTCCCTGATCTACTTGAAGAGATCAAGTTAAAGAAGGTTACAACATATTTAATTAGACGTGCGAAATTGTGGTGGATAACACATCAGATTGGTGAAAGGGTAGGCAAGCCAATGACACCTATTTAGAATTAGGCTTATTTGAAAGAGGCATTGCATGCACAGTTCATACCTAGGAACTCAGACTAGTTGATCTGCCAACATTTTAACAAGTTGAAACACACAAGCACCTTGAGGGAGTATGTGAGTGCATTTAAGATCTTGGATTTGGAATGTACAAAATTAAATGACTTTGAGAAGTGGTACTTGTTTACGAGTAACTTGCAGCCTTGGGCACAAGAGGAGTTATGACATCAAAAAGCATAGACATTGGCTAATGCGATCTTAATTTTGGACTTGATATATCATGTTTGTGAGGAATCAACTAGGTTCAGAGATGAATGATCTGACCAGAGTGACAAGCAATTCCATCCCAAGGAAGAGAAAAGGAATGGATCAGAATGCAATGATGAGTCAAAGGGGAGGAAAGTGAAGTCGAGTAAAGGTGAGTTGAATCTTGGTGAAATGGACAAGAGAAAGAAATGGACTTGCTTCATTTGCAATGAGCCAGGTCATTTTACAAAAGATTGTCCGAATAGATCTACTTTTGGAATAATGGTTGGAGATACAAAGCCCACCAAGATTAGAACTTTGCAAATGCTTAACACACTACAACAAGTAGGTAGTTCAAAGATAGATACTAACACAAAAGGCTTGCATGAGTTGAACTTTTTTAAGGAAGCTTTTGGAGAAAGGAAGTCAATGCACTAATAGACTCAGGTGCATCCCACAATTATATCTCAACAAATTAGGCTAGAAAGATTGGCTCATGGATAGATCTAAGTGAGGCATCATTAAAAGCAATATAATTACTTCCACAGAAGGTGGTTGGTGGAATTTGAGGCATGATCATGCGAGTTAGATTATGACAGGACAAGGTGAACTTGGTTGCTATTGATTTGGATAGGTATGAATTGATCTTGGGACAAGACTTCTTGAGACAGGCCGAGGTGATGATTGCACCACACCTAAGTTGTGTCATGATAATGAAGGTTGGGTAGTTGTGTGTCGTTCAAACATTTCCTAAGCATGGATTAGGTATGGTTCTCAACATCTTGACACATCAAAAAAATGACACACAATATCAAGAAGAAGAGTTTGAGGATTGTTAATATGGGAATATGTCTAATTAATTTGAAGTTGCAATATCATATCTAATGGAAATGAACCAAACCCTAATCAAGAAGCTAAAATCAATGAAGAAAGAACAAGAAGCTTGATATGTGAGAATGTTTGAAGTCCTCAAACACAAGAGGAAAGTTGAGGATGAAAAGAGAATGGGAAAAGAATATGAGAGTCACATGACTACAAGAATGAATGAGAAAGACATTGAAATTCAAAGATTGACACAAAATCATGGACATGGAAAATTAGCTACTCAATATTAATGAGATTGGTACAAAGATGGAAAACATTGTTGGATTAAGGTTGGAGAATGGAAATTTTAGGAATGAGAGGAAGGTTGAGAAGGCTACAAGTGAATGATTGAAGATATCTAAAGAAAGTATAAGAAAATTTGATCAACAATTAAGAAGCCAAAAAAGACTAAGAAACACCACTAGGCTAGGTTATACCGAGCATTCTACAACTAAGCAAGGAGATTCATCAAAGAAAGTTGAACAAAGGATTTTTATAAAACTCCAAAATATAAGAATCCAACATGCTATCACTATGGAAAACCTGGTCACATGTCCAATATCTACAGGAGAAGGGTCAGTAAAGCTACTATTACTCCTAAGTTTAATGAGTATTGTTACAATTCTACCAAGTACAGACATCAAGCATTTGAGTACATATCCAAATTCACTAGTAATCCTAAGAAACATAAGTTTGATCAATACTACTACACATGCAATAAACATGGGTAGAAGAAACAAGATTTTAAATCACAGGAAAAATAAAGATGGATACTAAGTAGACAAGGTAATACATCTAATTGGGATTACAAAACATGGGTTACATGTAAAAATGTGAAAGATATGGTCATATTGTATAAAACTTCATGAGGATACACATGAGAGGAACATCTTGTACTTAGAATAATTCTAGCATGGTATGTTTTGATTATCATCAGGTCAATCACCTAAGCAAGAACAATAGATATTGAGCATCAACACCTAATGATTAAGATACCAAGGAAAGGGAAAGATAAATATTGATGACATCCACAATAAGATGGGAAATAAATGGAGAAAGAAGTCAAAAGGTGGTGAAACTACAATTGAATCAATTGCTAATGCCTCATCCTCCAAATTAGGTGAATCCTCAATAAAAAAAATTAGCCATACAAGTGTGTATGGGAATTGCATTTGAATTATTAAATCATTTATTATTTCTTTGGAATCATGTAATGGCATCCATACTATCGTATGCAAGATGAAATTGGATAACCCATGTGAAGTTAAAAGTTAGCAAGGTTGGTGAGCTCAACCGAGAAAGATAACAAGTCAATAGAAATAGAGTGTGAACTAAGCAAGAGTTACATAAACAGTGAGAAAGGTGGTTCATGTGTAACCAAGTTGAGAAATATAATTTATTGTACCCTGCCTAACCCCAAAGACACTTTACCTATAAATAAGGATTCAAATAGTTCATTATTTACCTTGCATACGAGAGCTGCTTTGAGTGAATTTGAGTTATTTGTGAGCACATTACAAAATTGAGATGAACCTAACAAGATTGTTGATAGATTGAATAGTTTGGTAGAAGATTTGCGAGCACCCAAGCTACTACACTATTATTTATTGAAACCCTAGTTTTTCAAACTACAAAAATGGCATCTAGTTCAATACAATCCAAGGGAACAAAGGTTAGCAAGGTGAAATTCTTGAGAAAAAAAGACTATGAAGAGCCAAATTATAAGCTCTATCCTGAGGTAGTTGCAAAACTAATGAGTGTTATCATATGTGCCTCCTAGGGTTATCTTGTTTCATAATATTCAATCTACATTCACTATAAAATTAGAGAAGTGGGAGATTATGAGCTAAAACAAACTTATACAAAATTTTGTGAGAATGGTTAGCTAAAGGAAGAACATAAGCACCTAGAAACCAAGAGTCTAACACATGTCCTATAGCTCCCTAAGGTTTAAAAAAATGAATGGATTAAAATCACGCTTAGATGAGTTCATGGTCAGATAATGTGGTTGGACAATTTGTTTTATATCACCAAGGATGTGATGTAGATGGTTATAGGTTATCCTATTATGAAAAAAGTAAAAGAATAAGGACTTTACCAAGAGCAGTCATAGAAGAAAATATTGGCACAATTTGGGATGACAAAGGTCTTTAAGTAGCAATAATATGGGATTCATACATAAGTTTCAATATATATGTTGTTTCCTTCAAAGTATATCAAGAAAGCAAGTTGAATAATGTTCCTTTTAGTGTTGTAGACCTAACATACAAGATTGTGAAGAAAGGGATCAAACTTGATCTCATTGAGATATTATTAAAGAAATTCAAGAAGAACATGAAGACAATTTGAGTATTGAAGACCAACATATTGTAGTATGGTTCATTGTTGGTATGTATATTTTCTTATATATAGAATTTATTTCCTAGAAAAAAACTAATGTGAATTGCAATATAAATAGATCAACCATTTATCAAATTAATGAATACATCAATGGTCTTGGTGAGAAATCTGAAAAAGTAATGAACAAATACTTGATCAATTTAAGGCCAGGATGCACCAACGATTCAAGATACCCCCTCAATTAGTAGAAAACTATAAGGACACCATATATTTATTTTGTAGTACACATGGAAACTTGTCTAATCAAAGGATTAGAACCTAGGAGTGTATGGTTTGAACTAGCAAAGTATGAACTTAATATTGATCAAGTCACACAAGAAATCGAAGCATTGTTGAATGAACCCATAGATAGAAAGGCCACACCATTTGGAACATATGAACATGAAAAGAAGAGAATCAAAATGGATATCCTGGTTTCTAAAATTGAGAAGAAGTCTAGAAAAATGATATACATGCTTGAAGGACAATTTGGCGAAAGGGAAGAGAGATAAGAGTCAATTAATGAAGAAACCAAAGATGATGAGGAGGTCAATAGGAAAAAACCAAGGAGGTAGAATAAACTAAACTGAAGAATGGGAAGAAAAGATAGATTACAAAAGTACAGAGTCCTAAGTTTACTTGGGCTAGGCCTAGAACAACCACAACATCCAAAACCCCTATAAAGAAAGGAAAAACAAAGGACATCCCACCTAAAAAGAACTGACTAAAACTTATTAGAAATGAAATAACTCTCAATAGTCAGTGTTAAAGCCATTGAAGAAACAAAATAAATCTAACAAGGATTATGATAGTGAAAAGAGATAATCGGATGACATTAGTATATTCAAAGTGGTTTTTAATATAGTTCCCAAGACTATGGATGAACATGCAGAATTAATAAGGGAAATTGGTGGATTAGGATCCACAAAAATTTTGGAATAGCATGCATTGAATGATGATAATAAGCTGAAAATTGAAGAGGCTATTATTTATTCTATGTATGCACATGAATTTGTTCTTATTGAAATTTCTAACTATGTTCCAGATGATATATACAACAAACTTTCTACTGGATGGAAATATTCCTTAGAAAATGAGAGGAAAATAAGAGAAAGATCACTTGTTGTGACAATAATGAGTCTCATTGTACAAGAAATTGATGAAGCCATGAAGTTGTATACTCCATAATTCAAGGTAAAGATTAGAGAATTAAAGATAAAGATGGGGAGGACACAAGTAGTGGAGGAAGAAAGCATAAAACTTTGGAAACTTATACATAAACTTGATAAAGATCAGGAAGAGAGTAATAAACCAGTTACCAAGCTCCAAGAAAACAATTAGTTGGACAATCAAGATGTGAATCTCATGAACACAATAAATAAAGTGATACATGATATACCATAAATGGTCAAAAGGACAAGTGAAAGAGTTGAAGTTGTTGACATTCATGATGATGATCTAGATGGTAATGTTAACAAGTATCATGATGTAATGGACTCTACCAAAAATCCTAATGATGATACACCATGTACTGAGTCATCCACAATACAAAGTAAGGAAGATGCTACAGTTCTAGAACAAGTTTAAGAATATCCACCTATTAATCCATCTGTGTATAATGACAATGTAAATAATGATTCTTTTACTAACAATTTTGAATATTGATAATTTTATGAATAATCCAAAGGATAGTGATGAAGGAAATCAAGAACCCAAGAAATAGGAAGATACAAATAAGGGTGATGCACAATAGGAAACTGAGTAAGAAAAGAGTACCAAAACTAATGAAAATAGAGGTATGGAGCAAGAAAATGATGGAACTACTAAGAACATAATAGACACATATGATTGTTGATCTCAGATTGGTTTTGACAAGTGAGTGTCTATACACATAAGTTATTTACTTAGATCATGTTGAATAAGAAGTATATGCCAAGCACAACATGTATAAGTTAGAGCATGCCATGTCAACAATGAGTGTCGAGTCACTCATGTGTTGAGTCACTCAAGTGCCAAGCAGATAGTATATGTTGAGTGATTCAGGAGCTGAGAAAGTAATGCATGCTGAGTCATAGTATTGGAATTAGTATATGCTGAGCATCAGGGACTACAGATGCCCAATAACACAGTTTTGTCATAGTTGTTTGTATTGGCACAAACTACTATGTAAACCATTTTTGAGCCAACTTATAGATTGTATTATGATATTTTGGTGATTAGGATGAATCTTAAATTGGAATCCCTATGCATTACATGCATCTGATTAGGTAAAGGGAAGGTTTAAGTGGCAATATGGGTGAATCATAGCTATTGATTCATACCTAACCTGAAGTCACCTAGGTCTTCTTAAGGAGGAAAAACCCTAAATTTCATGAGAGTGAAAAATGGAATGAATAAATGGTCAAGGAGAGTTTTGCATGCACAAACCAAGACATTCATGGTGACCAAGGTATTATGATTTGAAATTGCATTGCAATATCAATCAAAGGAGAAAAGAGGATGGAAATAGTGAACAATAGAGAGACATTTGATCAAGAAGGATCAAGTATACATTAGTTTAGAGCTGATTTGTCATCAAGCAACAAAGTGCTAACCACAAGATCAAAGCTGAGACATTATAATAGGTGAATCAGTTAAATCTCTTAACAAAGTAGTCATAATAGATTGTATTGAAATCCTCTAACATGGTGCTTACTTAATTGTGAGTTGAAGTTCTTTAACAAGGTACATGTTTAATAGGGTGTTTAAATCCTTTAACAGGGTAAGAACTAATAGTCTGTGTAATCCTTTAATAGCACAAAACTTTCACAGGGTAGATTGTGTTTCATGATCAAACATTGTAACTGTCATTGGAGATAGTTTATTACTACACTAGTGAAGATTTGTGGGTGTCATCCCCACCCTAGTTTTACCTTCTAATTGGAGGGTTTTTGGAGGGTTTTTGGTTAATCATATCTTGTGTTATATGTGTGAATTCTTACTTGTTTACATGCTTTAGATGTACATGCTTTACATGGTATTTCAGTTTACTTAGGGCCCGTTTGGTTGTTGGAATACAATCGAAATAGGAATAGGAAATTAGAATATGATTTGTATTCTTTGTTTGGTGCATGCAATAGGAATAGGGAATAGGAATATGTATTCTTATTTTAGCCCCAAAATGAGCTTTTGTCCATTCCAAAAAATACCTGTAATTGGAATTGCTATTCTTGCATTCATTCTAACTTTTTCAAATTTGATTAAATTTTCAAATCCGCTTTGACCTGGGGTGAGTGCTGGAACTTTGTTTTCAATATTTTCAAATATTTTAGCGATTTTCCAGTGGCGCCATTGCATCTTCAAAAATATTTTCAAATGGCGCTGATTGCAAGTTAACCCTATTCCAATTTAAGCTTGCATAACCAAACAAGGGATAAACAAGATTGGAATGCATTTTTTCATTCCTATTCTTCATTCTCCATTCTCATTCAAATTTTCTATTCTAATTCTCAATTCCTACACTTGCAACCAAACAGGCCCTTATTGAATATGTGAGATGGATGTGTGGTGAATATTTTATGGGTTAAAAGTTTGAAGCATTGATTCACCCCCTCTCCCTCTCAAAATTCTACCTTTCCTATTGTAATTCCAACAATTAGTATCAGATCCTAGTTCTCTGAAAGAGAAGCTTTGCAACTTTGATGAAAGATCTTGGAAATGGAAGTCTACAACTTGGGAAATATCATTGAGAATTAGGGAATTAAAATACAACTCATTCTACATCAGTTGAATGAAGCAAGAAATGACCTAAAGAAATCACTGAAAAGAAGGAAGGAAATTTCCATTAAGGAGAATGAAACACAATACAGAGAGATGGACACTAATAAGTTATTTGCAAATGGAGACTCAAATAAATTTGATGTAGCAATTCTAGATCTAATGGAAAAGAATAGAGCCTAAGCTAAAGAAATCAGAAATCTCAAGTTAGAGCAACAATCACAACCCATATTACTATGTGTAGTGACCGAACAAAAGAAGAAAATAGTGGAAGACAAAGCCATGATTGAAGGTGATAGTTTTGACCAGCAGATTGGAAGATAGATCATCAGAGGTAACCAAGATTACTAACATGCACTTAGAAACGTTTGTTTAGCTGATGAATGCCAACCATGAATTGAATATCAAGGACATTGAGATAACAACATTGAAGTTACAAAATGAATAGTTGAATAATGACCTAAAAATGGAAAAGGAGTTTGTTGAAAGTTTCAATAAACTTAGTAAAGCCATCAAGTACTTTGAACAATTGATGAGATCTCCTAGATCTAACAATGATACATTTGGACTAGGATACACAAGTACTAAAGAAGGAGAATCATCCAAAAATGCTGAAGAAAAGAGCAATAAAGGTAAGAATTCCAAACCTACTTCTCATAATTGTGGTAAGAAAGGACATACTACTAATGTGTGTAGGAGCAAAACTATAAATTAGAATGATAAGAAAAAGAGCATGGGTCACTGCCATAAGTGCAACAAACAAGGTCATCAGGCATAGGAATGCAGAACCAAGACCATGCACACTCAAATATTTGAAGGATATTGTTACAACTATTAGAAGTATAGACATAGAGCTTTTGAATGCAGATCCAACTCAATGTGGTCATCAAAAAAACAAGCAAAGGTAAAGAACAATGTCAACTTTTATAATTGGGACTATAATATAATTGTCACTACTGTCAAGAGTATGGACATATTCCTAAGAACTATATTAGAACACACTTCAGGAGTGACTACAAAAGGTGGTTGAGTCAAACCAAATGTTTTAGCTATTTGAATATTGGAAACATCAGCCGATATTGCCCAACAAGGACAAAGGCACCAAGTTGTGAGTTAAATAAAGGAAAAGGAAAGGAAGATATCAAAAATTTTAGAAATGAAATGAATAAGACATGGAAGAGAAAGGATGATTGCAACACATCAAGTGGATAAGGGATCACTTCACCCAATGGGTCAGGTGATCACACCTCATCAAATTAAGAAATGAAGAGGTATGTGGGAATGATATTTAAAAAGTTTTACCATACATCATTTCCAAAGGATTTAGTTCTAAAAATATTACATAAGCATGAATAAAGATGCAAAGAGTTAGTAGGAACGAAAGAAAATCTTTAAGCTTTTCATGTTACTATCGGGCATTAAAGGTTTCCTATGATTGGCAAGTGAAATGCTATTGGATGTCAAGCTAATTGACTAGCTAGTTGTTGTTGAGCTTGTAATAGTTTTCAAATGAATGGAAAGACAGGTGGATGCCAAGTGAGCCAGAAATTAGTTGATGTTGAACTTACAACTGTGTAAGCACTTAGCATTAATTGCAGTATCTTAAGGGGTATTTGATCAATTTCTACTCATTTAACATCATTCTAATTAGAGAGAAAGAAAGAAGAGCTAAAGGCAATCTAGAAATTTCATCCGAAGCATTTTTAGGAGATTTGAACAGCTATTTGACATCATTTTATCAGGATTTACAAGGTATTTATCATGTGTCGAGCTACATTATTTCAAATTTTGTAAACCCTAGATTTCTAAAATGGCATCTCGTTCTTCAAAAGAAAAAGGTGTAGAGGGAAAAGAAGTTTTAAATGTTCATTTGGTTAGCAATGAGGTAAAACAACCTATCTATAAGGCCATTCTAGACATAGTATACAAACAAGATCCCTCTGGTGTGTTGTCTATGATACCAATGAAAGTTTTAATGATTCAAGATATCAAAAAATTTTATAATTGTAAGATTGGTAGTATTGGTGACATGGAAATCAAAGAAGCATATGGAAAACTATCTGAAAGCAGTGTGTTAAAGGAAGAATTTAGGATTGTAGAAAAGAAAGGGTTAACTCTTGCCCTAGATTTCCCTAACATTTTCAAAACTAAATGGATCAGGAATGTTTTGAGTAGAATTCATGATAGTTTAGTGTGGTTAGATAATGGACCAATAAAAATCCAAAATCACAAAGAAAATAATTCATAGGGTAACACGATATCCAACCCTAGATTGGCCAAAGACTATGAGAAGTGAGTCCAAAGAAGTCATTGAAAAGAACACAGGAGTTGTGTGGAACAAGAGAGGAATGACCATAGACACCATCATAGATCTTGTGATAGATTTTGCATAAGAATAATTGCACATAAATTTTATCAATCAAGCAAATTGAACAGTGTACCCTGCATTGTAGTAGATATGGGCTATAAGATTGTGAAGAAGGATCATACTTATGATCTTGTCGAGCTGCAGCTACAACAATTGATTGAAAACCTAGGAGTAATAAGAAAAACAAAGAGTGCTCAGCATAAATTCAGATCTATTTTGATATGTATCTTCTTATATGTATAAAACACATTTCCTACATTTGGTATTGTTGCATGGAAGACAAATAGGTCTATTGTTGTTCAAATAGGAGAGTTTATTGAATAGTTAGGTGAAAATTTTGAGTCAGTAATGACTAGTTATTTTGAGTATTTCAAACAATCCATGAAGAAGAGATTAAGGATTCTAATATCATTAGTGGAAAAATATTTTGATGATGTTTGTTTCCTAGTTGATGTTGATCACACATTTGTTCAGGTAGCAATTCCTAGAGTAAGATAGCTAACGCCATTAGGTTATGAAATTAATGTTGATGAGGCCTCTACAACAATAACAACATTACTTGCAGAAGAAGTAGAAAAAGATGCCAAAGCCTTTGGTAACTATGAGATGGCCAAGTCAAATATTACTATGGAGTTGAAGACTACCTTTCTCATCAAAAAGAAGGACAAACTGGTAAAGAAACTAAAAGAAAAATTTGGTGAAGGTGCCAAGTAGGAAGATGAAGAGGAAGAGGATGAAGAGGAAGAAGACACTCAAATTCAAGCACCACTTGCATTGACACAAGGACAAGGTGAGGATCAACAAGAGGAAGAAATAGAAACTACATAAGGTATCAAGGAAGAAGAAGCCAAGGAAGCACCTATTCCTACTGATCAGAAGAAGAGAAAGGCTAAGGAACAAGCAATGACAAGACCTATGAAGGTTGCTAAACCAAGCTAACCCAAACAAACAAATACTACCACAATGGCCAGTACATGTGTCATTGCACAAAAGGCTAAAGAGAAAGCCAAGCCTACAGAGCAGGAAGGTGGAGCACATAAAAGACCAAGGAGAAAATATATTGCTCGGGTTGAAAGTGATGAGGAAAGAACTGAATCTTATGATAACAACCAATTCCAAGAGGTGAGTCATAATACATCCTTAGATCTAGACAACTTATGTGAGAATGTTAGAAATAATATGGATTTATCAAGTTTTTCTCACATTGATTTTGAAAATCTTGGAAAAGTTGAAAAGAATCAAGTGGAGGAGGAAATATATGCCATGATGGCTACTTTTAAGAAAGCTCCTCTAGAGATTGAAAAATCCATACCTAAAAGCCTATATGAAAGAGTTGAGAAAAAATGACACTATTGTTTAGATATAGAAAGGAAAATTAGGGAAACAACCCTTGCTCAAGTTATGCTAGAACATAGCAAGGCACAGATAGCTAAAGCCATAAAGAAATAAAGCCATAAAGAAATATGTTGTTAGATTTGTTCCTAACTATAGAGCATTTAGCATATTACAGAACAACATAGAAGATGTTGTAAAGAAGACTACACAAATATGGACAATAACATATGGGCTAGCCATAGTCAAAGTTGGAGAATAAGAGCCTATTAAGGTTAAAGATGATGAAGAAGATGACAATAATGAAGGAACAAATGAGGGAGGTATTAAAATGAATGTAGATTATCAGGCAACATCTGAGAAAGAGCAGCAACAAGAATAGAGTGTACAAGATACATAAATGTTGAATGTCAGCCCTTCACAGATAATAAGTGTAAGTACTAAAACTGTCATAGTAAAGGATGTTTCTAATCTCACTATTCAAAACATCAATCCCGTAATAGAGGAAGACTTGAAAAGGATACTTGATCGATCTACACTATAGGCCAAATTGTGTAACAACCCTGTATTGGTGAGTGTAGATGAACTTTAGAAATTAGTGACTAAAACTACAAGGGAGGAGGTGAAAACACAAGAACCACCTACAATCACCCTCAAGTCACTAGTGTACAACCTTCAAAAAATGTACCAAAAGTTGCACCAAAAAAGGTTGAGACAATTGGAAAGGATAAAATGGAAACACAAGTCACTAATGAACCATAGAATCAAACAGGTTAGATAGAATCATCTACACCTCCAACACAAGTTGAAGGTGCAATTCAAAGCAATGAGGTAGAAAAGGACAAGCCTAAAGAGATTGAGTTGACAACAAGCTGAAGTAGCAAGCAAGAATTTAAGCGCTTGTAACTTTACCAACATCTGACACTCCTTCCAGTCACACTCTTCAGAGGCTGAGTACATATGCAACACCCCTGTAATTCTTAGTGTCTAGTCCAAGTTCATCTAAGACAAAAGAGGTAATAACCTATTGAGATGTTAGCCTAGATGAAGAAATTATACATATGGGTATACTTCAAGAAGCCTTGGCTAGAAAGAAACATCAAGAAATGCTCAGAAAGAAGCATAGGTAGAAGCAAGCTTTGCTTGACATTAAAGACATCTTCTTGGATGCATTCAGTCTGCCTACTCCAAATGAAACAAAGGCACTTATTGAACAATTAACTAACATAGTGGAAAAGGTAATTGATGCATACCTTGATACTACTAAAAAATTATTAGAATGGTCTAAGAAGAAGTGTCAACATAAAGTGAATGAGAAGATATCTAGTGATATAGCACTTACACAAGTTGCATTGGCAACTAAGATAGCAAGTGTAAAGCAGGTACTAGAGAACATTTTCTCTCTGTACACCAAACTAAATAATCCTACACTCTTCACACAAGAAATAAGGAATCACATCTTGATCTTGGAAAGTCTAATGCAGTCATCCAGAGCTAAATTGCCCATGAATCTAGCTCAAAGTGAGAAACACTTCAGGACCCTATGACAAACCTAGAGTCAGTTAGCAGCACTATTTGTAGATGAAGCCAACATAAGGGCTAAACTGATGAGGATCTAGACTACATTGACTCCTCACATGGAGATTTTTCATAAGGAGTTAGGCTATGTAGAAAATCTTATGAAGAAAGACCCCAATCTTTCTACATTAGATGGCCTAGTCCACCTTGCTACCAAGCTGACCATCCAAATTAAGTCTTTGGAGGTATCTTGTGATAATTGGGATGTTGCTCTTAAGATTATTCTTGAGGTCCATAAATCTTTTTTGGACAAACACACTATTAGTGTATAACCCATTGACATCAATGTCAAAAAGGGGGAGTAAGAGCATTAGAGAATAAGAGTATGGGGGAGCAAGAGTAAAGGGGGAGTAAGAGCAAGAAAAAGAGTATCAATTGAGGAAAATCTACTTTGCAAGAGTAAGATCGATATTGAATAGACATAATAGATCAAACAACTCAGGGGGAGTTATAATATTTTTGAGGTATAAGTTGTTGCAAATTTTTGATATTTTGGAATTTTGTATAGAAGCCAAATAATCAGTTATGTTATGCTGGTAAGAATAAGAATATTAATGCATGATCAAGTGTTTTTGACACTCCTGTCAAAGGGGGAGATTTTTGATCTCAAATTGGTTTTGACAAGTGAGTGTCTATACACTTAAGTCATTTACTTAGTTCATGCCGAAAAAGTAGTATATGTCAAGCACAACATGTATAAGTTAGAGCATGTCTAGTCAATAGTGAGTGCTCAATCCCTCGAGTGTTGAAAAGATAGTATATGCTAAGTGATTCAAGAGCTGAGCAAGTAGTGCATGCTAAGTCATTTAGAATCTAAGTCACAATATTGAAATTAGTATATGTCGAGCATTAGGGACAACAGATGCTGAGTAACATAGTTTTTTCATGGTTGTTTGTATTGGCTTAAACTACTATGTAAACTATTTTTGAGCTGAATTACAAATTATATTACGATATTTTGGTGATAAGGATGAATCTTAAGTTGGAATCTCTATGCATTACATGCATCCAATCAGGTAAAGGGAAGGTTTAAGCAGCAATTTAAGTGAATCATAGCCATTGATTCATACCTAACCCTAAGTCACCTAGGTCTTCTTAAGGAGGGAAAACCCTAAATTTCATGAGAGTAAAAAAGGGAATGAATGAATGATCAAGGAGAGTTTTGCATGCACAAACTAGGAGATTCATGGTGACCAAGGTATTATGATCTAAAATTGCATTGCAGAATTGGTTAAAGGAGAATAGAGGAAGGAAATAGTGAACAACAAAGAGACATTTGATCAAGAAGGATCAAGTACACATCAATTTAGAGGTGATTTGTCATCAAGCAGAAAAGTGCTAACTGCAAGATCAATGCTGAGACATTCTAATAGGCGAGTCAGTTAAATCTCTTAACATAGTAGCCCTAACAAGTTGTATTGAATTCCTCTAACAAGGTGCTTACTTAATTGTGAGTTGAATCCTTTAACAAGGCACACTTTTAACAGGGTGTTGAAATCCTTTAACAAGGTAAGACTTAACGGTCTTTGTAAGCCTTCAACAGGGAAGATCTTTCATAGGGTGTCATCCACACCCCAGTTTTACATTCTCATTAGAGGGTTTCTGGGTAATCATATCTTATGTTATATTTGTGAATGCTTACTTGTTTACATGCTTTAGATGTACATGCTTTACATGGTATTTTAGTTTACTTATTGAATATGTGAGATGGATGTGTGGTGAATATTTTGTGGGTTAAAAGTTTGAAGCACTGATTCACCCCCCCCCCACCCCTTCTCAAAAGTATACCTTTCCTATTGTAACTCCAATAGTTATTGGCATAGATTTAGCTGCATAGACCCCAACAAATGAAGAAAATAAGAAGGATGAAGAAGAGAAAGAAATAGGAAAGGAGAAAGAAAAAGAGGTTCCTAAGAAAACCACCAAGCAATGGCATCATCAGCAAGACACAAACACAACACAAGTTACTAGCACCAAGGCCCTTGCACAAAAAAAGGAGGATAGGAGGAAGGAAGGTAAACCTTCTAATGTTGATCTGAAGAAGAAAAATTAGGAGCAACAGGATCCAGTATGACAAAAGACATTGTTGATCAAAAGCTCAATCACTTCTTAGGATAAGAAGAAGAAAAATAATAAAGATCATGTCACTTTAGATGAAGTGATATTCACACTTCAATGTGACTTGGCTAAACATGATCCTGAAAAATCAACAAAGTATGGTGAATTGTGTAAGAGGAACATTTCAAAATACAAGTTGAAAGAAGAAACTAATCATCACATGGTCTTATTTGATGTTAAAGTCATCTTACTTGAAATTGTTCCAAAGAAAAAATTGGATGATAAATCACTCTTCTTAGATCAACTTGCAACAATTGTAGAGAAAGTGAATGCCCCAAATGTAGATGCACATGAAAGACTAAAGGAGAGGAGAAATAAGAAGATGAAGCAAAAAATCATGGAAAAGGTGAATGATTCTATCGTAATTCAACAAGTTGAACTTGATACTTTGACCACCAAGTTAGAGAATATATTGAAAGATATTATCCAACTTTTCTGAAAGTTGTTTAATGTACCTCACTTTATACAATAAATATTAGATAAGATGAAAATATTGAAGAGGAGTTGAAGAAAGTATCAGATAAGTTAACCAAGGAACCTTAATCATTATAGGTTCATTATCAAAAGATCAAGGAATTTATGGGAATGCAATTAGAGTTAAAGAGAGAGGAGGATAAGCTAAGAGCAGAACTCCTTGAGTTCTAGGAACTCCTATACCACTATTGGAAGTGATGTAGAAGAACATCAAGAAGGATAGAGATATAATAGAAACACACGAGATATCTATGATTGATCGCTTACTTAAACTCTCATCACAAGTACACACATGGTGTAACTCTACCCTAGGGAGTGCAAAGAGTACACATAAAGTTTTGTTTGACAAGATGTAAGTATAAATTGTATATAATTTCAGTTTTGGCATTATTGTCAAAGGGGGGATAGTATGTAATATTATGAATAAAGGGGATAGTTGGTGAAACATTTGAAGGAGATATAAGGAGATGATAAAATTAGTGTGAATAAAGGGGATAGTCGATGGAATATTTCAAGGAGATATAAGGAGATGGTGAAATAAAAATTTGGAATATTATTTTTTGAAAAACTCAAGCAAACCAAGGAGTATAGGTTTAGGGGGAGGAGTCCAAATTTTCACTAATTATAGTTTTGAGTTTTGAGCACATGGAAGGGTTTTTGTCACTAATGCTAAAGGGGGAGAATATTACTCCTAAATTTATTTAAGTGTTATCATTTGTATCATGTTATGTTGAAGAGTAAGGTTGGTGAATACAAGTTAGAGAGGTTGGTGAACTTATTCACTGAATAGATACAAAGTTATCAAACAATGTCAGATACAAAGTGAAGTTTAGTAACCAAGCAATATGGTAACCGAGTATAGTTATGGCTGAGCATGGATATTACTAAGGGACAATATGTTTACTGAATAGAAAAGTTAGTATTTATCTAGTGACACAAAATGAATATTAGAATTTATAATTGCACAAAATTTTATGCAGTTGAATCCTGTTGAGCTAGGAAATGGTTTATAAAGATTTAGGAGATGATTAGATGAGAATTATTGGGATTGATGCATGATTTCAAGGATCCGAAGGCATAAGGGTAAGCTAATGAAATAATTACTTAATGTTTTTTATGATAAGGATCAATGTGGATCATTGATTTAATTGATTGAGCATTCTAGAGGGTTCCAAACCCTAATTAGGTCACGTATCAAGCAAGCCATGTGATATCTATATGTAGATGGATGGAGAAAAACTTAGAATTTGTTGGAGGAATATAAATTTGAAGATCTAGCTAAGACAAAGGAGGAGAAAAGTTACAAAGCAAAGAACAAGGATAGATTGGGTGAAAGCCATCATAGGAAGGTGATATATTAGTATAGATAAAATCATATATGAACGTGAAAAGTAAGTTTCATATTGTCATATCATATCACTTTATTGTTACATTCTTGCCATTGTAGCATAAAATCTCCTAACCTAGTGGACTTAACAATATTATTGTAAAAATATCCTAATAGAGTGCACACTTAAAGAGTGTTGCAAAATCCTTTAGCAAGGTAGACTTTAACAAGTCCTAATGTATTACTCCTAAAATGGTAAGTTTCCATAATTGACACCATTATATGCTCTAAAAGAGAAACCTTATTACTGCAATAGTAAAGGATTTGTGGGTGTCACCCCCATCATAGTTTTCCCTCTAGCCAAGGATTTATATGAGACCAAATACTTGTGTAAAATGTGTTGATAGATGTGTGTGTTATGATTACTATTACAATTGTTGAATCTAGTTAATTTTATTTCAAAATTTAATTTCTAAGCATATGCATGCAAAGCAAGATACAATGTTCAAAGGTTGAAATTCTTTTGACGGTTAAATGGTTTAGGAGGTAATGACCCCCTTGCCCCCCATCACCACCTCACCTTTCCTAAAATTCCCAACACAAAGAAGATGACAACAATGTCAAAACCTGAAATCAAGTTCATTCCATACATACCATTTGAATATATTTGATTCTCTTCAAACAAGGGGAATTCTTTCTAGTTAAAGTTGTTTTCATATATTCTTTCATTTTTCTTGCTTCTCTTTTCATGCACAAGGAAAGGACTCAAGCTCTACATATCCCTTGTTATTGGTATAGCATTTTATTTCTCTTCGATGTTCATTATTTTCTTAATGTGTTTCATTAATAGAACTCTTGCTAATATGTTCCTTTTTATGACTCGTTGTGATCACATGTCACTTTGTTGATACTTTTGGAAATGACTAATGATTTTATAATAAAGGCACCTTTTGTTCACCTAATTTTTAATTCCTTTATTGGTGAAAAAAATGGAATGTTTATTCAATATGATTGAAATAAGAACCATTGGAGTAACCTATACAGTCAAATCAATCTTTATGTTTTTCATCTAATGCTTATTATTTTCCTAATATGATCATTAGTGAAACCTGTGTTGATGGTATATCAAAAAGAAGACTTTAGAGTAACACATATACTTAGACTAACTTAATATTTCTACTCTAATGGGAAATGTTCCTTTGATGACCTTCTGCTATAAATTTAAATTCTTTGATATAGTGACACGAATTTTCCTTCTTCTAATAAAAAATCAATCATCATTCTTAAACTCCCATCAAAATATCATATGAATTGATCCACTAATTTTTTTTGACAACCACTTCTATTCATTTTTCCCATTTTTTTATCCTTTTAATCAGTGTGAGGTGAGTCATCTCCTTTGATATATTCGAACAAAATTTGAATAGTATATAATTTTGAGAGAGAATTATTTCATACAAGTAAACATGTATTAATATTATGAATCTCCCATAGTGAGATAGAAACTTAAATTGGTATACTTATTTTGTCCATGATTATTTCCATTTTTCTTTATTTACCCCTCCATTCTCACTTAGAATCTCCTTTTTTTTAAAAGTGGGTTCCCTTCACTTCTTTACTTTTTAGTTTCCTTATCTAATTTTTGGTTTGCTTGCTTTTACAATATTATTTACATGTGTACTTGTCTTTTGTTGGCCCTTCCTATATATCGTTACATGTCCTTTCTTATACTTTCACATTTCTCTATTAATAATTACTTCCCACACTATTAAATATCACTTAATACCTCCCTCTTATTAGTTGGGAGTCTTTATATTATCCCATCCTCTAATGCAATGACCTTACCTTGTTCTTTTTTTCCATGTCATTATCCTAGACTTTCATCTCGATTGATGTAGTCTATTCTTCTCCATGTCACCTTGGTATCTTTGCTTCCCCAAGTTATCTTCTTATCCCCTTTTTATTTGTTGAAGCTTCTTCCCCACCCCCGCCCCCAACAGAGAGAGAGAGAGAGAGAGAGAGAGAGAGAGAGAGAGAGAGAGAGAGAGATGTATATAAAGCCCACAATGTATATATCTTCCTTTTTAACTACTTTCTTCTCTTTCATATATATATATATATATATATTGTTGATCTTAGATTGGTTTTGACAAGTGAATGTCTACAAACTTATGTCATTTACTTAGTTCATGTCGAACAAGTAGTACATGTCGAGCACAACATGTATATGATAGAGCATGTCAAGTCCACAATGAGTGTTGAGCCACTCATGTCTTGAGCAGATAGTGTATGTCGATTGATACAAGAGCCAAGTAAGCAATGCATGTTGAGTGATACAGATGTCGAGTGAATAAAGAAATAAATATATGCTGAGCATCAAAGACTTTAGATACCAAGTGAGACAGTTTTGTCATAGTTGTTTGTATTGGAAAAAATAACTATGTAAACCATTTTTGAGCCAACTTAAAGATTGAATTATGATATTTTGGAGATAAGGATGAATCTTAAGTTGGATTCCCAATGCATTAAATGTAGCCAATCAAGTAAAGGGAAGGTTTAAGTGGAAAAATGGATGAGTCACAGCCGTTGATTCATACTTAACCCTAAGTCACCTAAGTCTTCTTAAGGAGGAAAAACCCTAAACTGTCTAAGGTGTATGAAGGAGCAAAGAGAGAAGTGTAATGCCTACCCCTACTTGACTTTTCTAATTTATTTTGACTGGATTCTTTTAGGCCTGTTCTATTATTATGTCTTATGATTAGCGGTGTTGGATTACTGGAATTAATTAGTTGTATTTCATGTATATATATATGTTGAGGTACTTAGTGCCAGTTATTTTAGTTATTGAATGATGTTAGTTAGACAAATGATTTTTATGTGGTTTCTAGGGATACTTACCCCATACTTGCATATGTATGGTGTGCGTGTATGTTTTCTTTATGTTTGACGTTTCTAATGTGGTTGAAGAAGGGAGTCGTAGTCACTTGCTAGTTAGGATCTACATGATGAACCACTTCCTGCCATTGCCTGTTTAGTTTAGAATATTGTGTTTGTACATGTGTGGATTTTATGCAGATTGTAGGTACCAAGCATCGACTTTCCTAAATTGCCAAGATGAGCGTACCCTATCACATTATTTCAATGGTATAAGTGAGGAGATAACTCTTGAGTCCAAATCCTAAACCCTAGGCTAATTGTCCTAGAAAATATGACAAGTATCTAAGTTAGTTTACCCATCTGAATTCATCAAGTGACGTGAATTCATGATTTTGACCCTGGAGTTTGATTATGTTATTTGCCTTCAGTTGAGTTGTCATTTTTGGTTTTGTGGGTATGTGGTGATTTCTATTATAATTAAATCAAATTAAAAGATAATTTAATGATTTCTATTATAATTAAATCAAATTGCTTAAAATTGTTGCACGAAACTTGTATATAGAAAATTCAATATTTAATTATATTTAATTAATTGAAAAATTAATTAAATAAAAGAATTAAATTTAAAAGATTAAATTAAAGTTCCAATTTTAGCATATTTATATTTATTTAATTTAATAATTATTATTTAAGAGTTTTATTTTAATAATAAACTCTAAATAATATTATTAGTTGAGTAATAAATATTATTTGATTAAAAAGAAAATATGTAAATATGTAAATATTTGATTAATTAAAAACTAATTAAATTTATGCTTTAAATAAAAAGTCTAAATTAGAGGTCTAAATTTAGAAAATTGGTTAATGAAAGATTAGAATATGATGTTATTTAATTAGTTAAAAATCAATTAAATATGTACTTCAGTTTAAAATATTTTAAAAGTCTAAATTAAGAAGTTGAATAAAAATAGAATTAAAATATTAAAAGATTAAAGATTTAATATTATTTTATTATGATTATTTAATTAATAATTATTAAATTAGAGTTGCATTTAAATTATGAGCTTCAATTATTCTTATTAATTTAAATAATAAACTATGCTTTAAATAGTGCTTACATTAATTAATAAGTGGAGGAAAAGAAAATATAAAAGAATATTTTAATTAAAAAGTTCTTTAAATGTGCATGAAAGAATTGAATTTAAAAGATTTGATTAAAGTTCTAATTTAGGCGTATTTATATTTATTTAATTTAATAATAATTTAATTAGGAGTTTTATTTTTAATAAACTCTAAATAATATTATTAGTTAAATTAATAAATATTATATTAAAAACATCGCATGATTTAATAAGGAGGAGAAAGCTTTAATTTAATTAAATTTATTTTAATTAAATTGCATAAAGTGTGTACATGAAAATTAAAATATAGTAACTAGAGACAAAGGGTTTTTGCATGATTGCATGATCAAAACCTTGATTTGGGGGAAGAACTCTTTATTAAGGAAATTAGAGCTCATTTCTAGATAAATAGATTTGGAGGAGGCAATTTTTGAAAAGAGGGTTTTTGAAGGAAAAGGAAGATTCTTGTGTGTTTGTGCATTCATTGTTTTAGCATTAGATTTGAGTAGGATCTTATGGGTTTGTGTAGTAGTTGCTCATTCTTTGAACTCCTATCTTCTTTGTGTTTGTTGTGTTTCTATTTTCAAAATTTCTCTGGGTTGAAACCTTTCTTTGAGAAAATTGATTTCCATTATAGAATTGTTATGATTTAATCTGAAAACCTTTAGTAAATATTAAACTTTAGGGTTTTCAAAACCTAATAAATTATAAGATTCACTTTTGTATGTACTTTATGTAACATGTGATTTACTGGTGTTGGGGTTCTTAGGTTTGACTTAGCTTTGGCCAATTAGGATTTTTACCATAGGCTCAAGAGTTTTGTTTTGTGATGTCATGATGATGTTTTGATCTTGATCTTTTATGCTCAACCATGGTAATGTGTCTGGTATGCTCTATGAGATGTTTTGATGCATTGATTGTTTGCTTTCTAGTGTTCTTGTGTCAAATTGAGGTGAATGGTGTGACCTATCTAATATAACCTTTGAGTTTTTGACCAAATTGTATTTGGATTGCTTTTCAGTTGCTTGTACAGGACTGAGGTGTTTGTATGATTTGTGCTTGGTGATGTCATGTTATGACATGGTTTGGTTTATGTATACTTGATTTTGGGATCAGTCCTATTAGGATGATCATATTGGTGGAATATGTGATTATGATCGGTGTTTTTCAATACTTGTCAGTTGCTTGTTTAAGAACTAATGTATGGTATGTGGTCTTTTGTGATCTTTTGATTTTATTAAGCTTAGGGTAGGTTATCTATATGTGATGTTGGGAATTGGCTTGCAATGGAGGTTGGGGCCCAAAGTGGCTGCCAGGATAACCCATTGTAGGTTATTTAATAAGTGATAAAATTTCATTAAATGGGTTTTAAATGAATTAACAAGATATTGGTACCATAGAAAGTCACTAATGGGCTTGAGGATTAAAAGACTAGCCGGGTAACCTTAGAGTTGACTCGTTAGTATGCCTTGTCACTATGAAAGGATACTAGTGCCACATAGAGTCACTAGGGGGCTGGAGGATTAAAAGACTAGTTGGGTAACCCTATTTTGGTTCGTGTGATGATACTTGCCCACTTGCATAGTAGATTCTATATGTGTCCGTGTTGCCTCTAGGATTAGTTGATACTCGTGTCTTGGTACCCTTTGAGATAGTTTTCTTTCAAGTGATTCCTTGAACCTAGATATTGGGTTTTTACTTTTGAGTTTGTTATCCTGTTTGGGACTTGAGATTATCTCTTTAGCGTGGTGGGAGTGGGCCATTTAGGTTCTACGAGGTCGGGTGGTAGTGTTTTTTCATATACCATTGAGATCTAACCACTGGATGTCACTGCTAGATGTGTTTCTGCAGATGTTCCTTTCTATCTGTTCTTGTATTTCTATGATGGATGGTTATACTTAGTGTATTGTATTTGATTTCATAGATCTTAAGAGATGATGTAATTTAGTTCATGATGTATATTGTTTCAGCCTTTCATACCATGTGACCTATACAGTGGATGATGGTGCATTATGATTATTGCCAAGTGGCATTCAAGATCACTATATATTATTTAAATGGATTCATACTTGTATATTATTATTTGATGTGGATTTATTATATATTGGATTTAGTTTTAATTAAAATTAAATGTGATTCACCACCATGGGATCCTTAAGAATTGTAATTTGTTTTATGGTATGTGTTTATGTGAATGTTAATTGCTTCTGTTATGTTATAACTATTTTTGTTAAGTTGTTATCTTTAACTTTAAAAAAAATGTTTGACAAACATACTAAAACTTTAGGTTAACTTCTTTTGGGTCACATGATGGGGCATTACAAGAAGTTTGCATGTGCAAATAGAGCATTCATTGTGGCTAAGGAATTATAATCTAAGATTGCATTGCAAAATTAGTTAAAAGAAGAACAGAGGAAGAGAAGAGCATACATTAGCAAGATATCGAATCAAAAAGGATTGAGAATACATCAATTTAGAGCTGATCTGTCATCAACCAACCAAGTGCTAACAATAGGATCATTGCTAAATTATTCTAGCAAGTGAATCAGTCAAATCTCTTAACAGAGTAGTCCTAACAGGCTATATTGAAATCCTCTAACAAGGTGCTTACTTAATTGTGATTTGAAGTCCTTTAATAAGTCACACTTTTAATAGGGTGAGATCTAACAATCTTCGTAAGCCTTTAATAGGGCAGACCTTTCATAGGGTAGATCATGTCTCATGATTAAACATTGTAACCTTCATTGGATACACTTTATTACTGTAGTAGTGAAGATTTGTGGGTGTCATCCCTACCCTAGTTTTACCTTCTTATTGGAGAGTTTTTGGGTAATCATATCTAGTGCCATACATGTGTGAATGTTTACTTGTTTGCATGATTTAGATGTATATGCTTTATATGGTATTTCAATTTACTTAGTGAATGTATGAGATGGATGTGTGGTCAATGTATGGGTCAAAGTTTAAACTACTGATTCACCCCCCCGCTAGAAATTTACCTTTCCTATTGTAACTCCAACAATTGGTATCAGAGACTTGTTCTTTGAAAGAGAAACTTTGTAACTTTGAGGAAAGATCTTGAAATGGAAGTCTACAAGTTAGGAAAGATCATTGAGAATCAGGGAATTGAAATACAACTCATTCTACATCAACTGAATGAAGCAAGAGAAGAACTAATAAATATTTGAAGAGAATGAAGAAAATTGCTATTGAGGAGAATGACACACAATACAGAGAGATGGACACTACTAAGTTATTTTATAATGGAGACTCCAATGAATTTGATGTAGCAATTGTAGATCTAATGGAAAAGAATAGAGCCCAAGTTGAGGATATCAGAAATCTCAAGTTAGAGCAAGAATCACAAGCCATACAATTATGTGAAGTGGCTTAATAGAAAAAGAAAGCTATGGAGGACAAAGCCATGATTGAAGAAGAAAAAATAATTTTGAGCAACAAAATGGAGGAGAAATCACCAAAGCTAACCAAGATTTCCAACATGCAATTGGATACTTTGAGTCAAATGATGAATGCCAACTATGAATTGAATGTCAAGGACATTGAGATAACAACATTGAAGTTGTAGAATGAGAAATTGCAGAGTGACCTAAAAAGGGAAAATGAATTTGTTGAAAGTTTCAATAAACCAAGTGAAGCCATCAAATACTTTGAGCAGTTAATGAGATCCCCTAGACCTAACGATGACACACCTGGATTGGGATACACAAGTACTGAAGAAGGAGAGTCATCTAAATGTGTTGAAGAAAGGAGCAACAAAGGTAAGAATTCCAAACCTACTTGTCATAATTGTGGTAAGAAAGGACACACTACTAATGTGTGTAGGACCCAAACTACAAATTAGAATGTCAAGCATAAAAGCATGGTTCACTGTCATAAGTGAAACAAACAAGGTCATCGAGAACATGAATGAAGAACTAGGACCATGCACACACAAAGATTTGAGGGATATTGTTATAACTGTCTGAAGTATGGACATAGAGATTTTGAGTGCAAATCCAAACCCATGTGGTCATTAAATAGGCAAAAAAAGGTAAGGAACAATGGAAACTCTTATAACTGAGATTATAATACAAGATATAGCTATCATTATTGTCAAGAATATGGACATGTTCCTAAGAATTGTATTAGGACACACTTCAGAGGTGACTACAAAAGGTGGTTGAGTCAAACCACATGTTTTAGCTATTTGAAGACTGGTCACAAAAGTTGATATTGTCCAACAAAGTCAAAGGCACCAAGTTGAGAGTTTGATAAAGGCAAAGGCAAGGCAGATGTTGAAATTTTAGAAATGAAATGAACAAGACATGGAAGAAAAAGGATGATTGTAACACATCAAATGGAGAAGGGATCGCTTCACCCAATAGGTCAGGTGATCACACCTCATCAAATTAAGCAATCAAGAGGTATGTGGGACTGGTATTTAAAGGTTATATCATACATCAGTTCCAAAGGATTTAGTCTTGAAAAGATTACATTAGCATGAAAAAAGATGCAAGATGCTATTAGGAATCTATGAAAAATCTCTAAGTTTTTCATGTTATTACCGAGTATGAAAATTTTCCTATGATTGCCAAGTGAAATGCTAGAGGATGTCAAGCTAACATACTGGCTAAGTTGATGTTGAGCTCGCAATGGTTGTTGAATGAGTGAAATTCTAATGGATGCCGAGTGAGTCTAAAATTAGTTGATGTCAAGCTTACAGTTGTGTAAGTACTTAGCATTAATTGTAGGTTTTCAAAAGGGTATTTGATCGATTTCAACTCATTTTACATCATTTTGAAATCGAGAAAGAGCCAGAAGAGCAAGAGGTAATCTAGAAATTCATCCAAACTAATTGTAGAATATTTGAGTAGTGATTCAACACCATTTTGTTAGATCTTGCAAGGTGTTTATCAAGTGCTGAGTTACACTATTTATATTTTCATAAACCCTAGTTTTGCATAATAACATCTAGTTCTTCAAGGGCTAAAGCAGTAGAGGGTAAGGAGGTTTTGAATTTTCAACTGGTTAGTAATGAGGTCAAACAACTAATATTCAAGGTCATACCTGACATTACTTACAAACAAGACCCCTTTGGTGAGTTACCCATGATACCATCGAAAGTTCTAATGGTTCAGGGTGTCAAGAAATGTTACAATTGTAAAATTGGTAGTATTGGAGATATGGAAATTTGGCAAGCATATGATAGACTTTGTAAAAATGTTCTATTGAGGGAAGAATTTAAAATTGTAGAGAAGAAAGGGTTAACTCAAGCCCTAGATTTCTCAAATGTTCTCAAAATAGAATGGATTAGGATTATATTAAGCAAGATTCATGATAGTTCACTTTGGTTAGATAATGGACCTATCAAAATCACTAAAAGGATAATCCATAGGGTAATAAGGTAGCCAACCCTAGATTGGCCTAAGACTCTAAGGAGAAATTCAAAAGATGTTATTGAGAAAAATATAGGAGCCGTGTGGAATAAGAGAGGAATGACAATTGACACCATTACAGATCCATTGATAGACTTTGCAATCAAGGTTATTGCTCATAAGTTTTACCAATCTAACATATTAAATAATGTGCCATGTATTGTAGAGGATGTTGGTTACAAGATTGTGAAAAAGGATCACACATATGATCCTGCAGAATTACAATTACAATAGTTGATTGAGAACCTAGGAGCTATAAGAAAGACAAAGAGTGCTCAATGTAAATTTGGTTCTATTTTGATATGTAGTTTATTTTATGTTCAAAATACATTCCCTACATTTGGCACTATGGGATGGAAGACAAATAGGTTAGTAGCAATATAGATTGGTGAATTCATTGAATAATTGGGTGAGAACTTTGAGTTAGTTATGACCATCTACTTTGAGGACCTTAAGTAGTCTATGAACAAAAATATGTGAATTCTAGTATTATTAGTTGAAAAACATTATGATGATGTTTGTTTCCTAGTGGATATTGATTACACATTTTTTCAAGCAACAACTCTAAGGGTAAGATGGCTAAGGCCATTAGGCTATGAAGTCAATGTAGATGAAGCCTCTACAACTATTACAACTTTACTTGTAGAAGAAATAGATAAAGATTCTATTGCATTTGGAAACTATGAAATGGAAAAATCTAAGATTACCATGGAACTCAAGACTACCTCTGTTATAAAGAAGAAGGAGAAGTTGGTGAGGAAATTGAAATAAAAATTTGGTGAAGGTGTCGAGCAGGAAGAGGATAAAGAAGAAGAGGATGAAGAGGAAGAAGACATTCAAACACAAGCATCACTTTCACTAACTCAAGGAATGGAAGAAGATCAGGAAGAGGAAGATATAGAAATTGTAGAAGGTGCCAAGGGAGAAGAAGCCAACGAAGCACCTACTCCCATTGATCAAAAGAAGAGAAAGACTAAGGCCCAACTAGTGACAAGGTCCAAGAAGACTATCAAACCAAGCCAACCCAAACTTACAACACCTACTACAAGGGCTAGTGCATGTGTCACTGCACAAAAGGCCAAGGAGAAAACCAAACCAGCAGAGGACGAAGGAGGAGCTCAGAAAAAGCTGAGGAAATACATTGCACAAGCTAAATTTGATGAAGAAAGAATTGAATCATATGACAATAGACAATTCAAAGTGGTGAGTCAGAGTCCATTATCAGATCTTGAAAACCTATGTGAAAATATTAAGAATAGTGTAGATTTGTCAGGATTTACTCCTGTTGATTTTGATAATCTTGGTAAAGTTGAAAAGAATCAAGTGGAGGAGGCTATATATGCCATGATGGAAAATTTTAAGAAAGCCCCACTAGAGATTTCCAACTCAATGCCTAAAAGCTTATATGAAAGAGTTGAGCAAAAATGGCATTATTATTTAAATCTAGAAAGACAAATCAGGGAAACATGACTTACACAAGTCATGCCTGAACTTGGTAAGGCACAAATTGCTAAGGACATGAAGAAATATGTAGTTAGATTTATTCCAAAATAGGGCCTTCAACATTTTGCAAAACAATATTGAAGATGTTGTGAAGAAGTCCACACAGATGTGGAAAGTTACATATGGACTAGCAACAGTAAAGGAAGGTGAAAAAGAGCCTATAGAGGTTAAATATGATGAAGAAGATGATAACAATGAAGACACAGTTGAGGGAGGTACATAAATGAATGTGGATGAACAGGCAATAGCTGAGGCAAAGCAACAACAAGAATAGAGTGCACAAGATACACAATTGCCTAATGTCAGCCCTCAACATGTAACAAGTGTAAATACTAAAATAGTAATAGTAAAGGATGTTTCTAATCTCTCTACTCAGAACATCAATCCCCTTATAGAGGAAGATCTAAAAAAATATACTTGATCAGTCTGCACTATAGGCAAAACTGTGTGATAATCTTGTATTGGTGAGTGTAGATGAGATTCAAAAATTAGTGATTGATACTACAAGGGAAGAGGTGAATACACAAGAACCACCTACTATCGCCCCTCAAGTCACCAATGTACAACCTTTAGATAGTATACCAAAAGCCACATCAAAACAGGTTGATACAATTGGAAAGGATACAATGGAAACCCAAGCCACTGCTAAAGAACAAAGTCAAACAGGTTAGATAGATTTATCTACACCTCCAACACAAGTACAAGGTGCATCACAAAGCATTGTGGAAAACAAGGATAAGCCTGAAGAGACCAAGTTAACACCAAAGGTGAAGGAGGAAATAATAATTTAAGCCTTGGTAATTTTACTAGAATCTAGCACTCCTTCCATTCACACTCTTCAAAAGTTGATAATAGATGCAACACCATTGCAAATCTTAGTGCCAAGTCCAAGTACATCAAAGGAAGAAGAGGTCATACAATATGGAGATATAAGCATTGATGAAGAGATTGTGTTACCAAAATATGATTATGACACAATGAAAATTGAGCAGATGGGCATACTCTAAGAAACCTTGGCCAAAAAGAAGCATCAAGAACTGCTCACAAGGGATCATAGGCAAAAACAAGCATTGCTAGATATCAAAGACATAATTTTAGATCCATTCAATCTACCTACTCCATATGAGACCAAGCCACTCATTGAACAACTAAACTCTATAGTGGAAAAGGTTAGTGATGCAAACCTTGATACAAATGCTAAATTATTAGAATGGTTTGAAAAGAAATTCCAAAGAAAAGTGAATGAGAAAATATTAGGCGACATAGCACTCACACAAGTTGCATTGGCAACTATGGTAGAAAGTGTAAAGAAGGTACTTGAGAACATTTTCTCACTATACACTAAACTGTGCAATCCAGCACTCTTCACACAAGAGACAAGAAGTCACATTTTGGGTTTGGAAAGTCAAATTAATGCATTAGGTACAAAACTGCCCATGACACCAGCTCAAAGTGAAAAGCACTTCAAAACTTTGTTGCAAACCTAGAGTTAGTTAGCAACATTATCTATAGATGAAGCCAATATAAGGGCAAAACTTATTAGTATCCAAACAACATTAACCCCACAAATGGAGATTCTGCAGAAGGAATTAGGTTATGTTGAAACTCTTATGAAGAAAGACCCAAATCTTTCTACATTAGATGACCTAGTCCACCTTGATGCCAAGCTGGCCACCCAAATCAAGTCTTTGGATGTAGCATGTGAAAATTGGGATGCAACTCTCAAGATTATACTAGAGGTCCATAAATCTTTTCTGGACAAACACATTATCAATGTACAACTCATTAACATTAGTGTCAAAAAGGGGGAGATAGAGAAAAGGGGGAGAATAAGAGCAAAGGGGAAGATGAAATGAAAGAGTATCAAACAAGTCAAAGAAGTCAAAGAGTTAGTTGAGACACATTTACTCAACAAGAGTACAAAATTTTGCGTTTTGGGTACATAACTAGACTTATCAACTTAGGGGGAGTATAAGATTTTGAGGTATATATCTTATTACAAAATTTTGAAATTTTGAAATTTTGTACATAAGCCAAATAAGAGACATGTTATGCTCATAAGGATAAGGATATTAATGCATTACCAAGTGTTTTTGACACTCATGTCAAAGGGGGAGATTGTTGATCTCAAATTGGTTTTGACAAGTGAGTGTCTACACACTTATGTCATTTACTTAGTTCATGTCGAACAAGTAGTACATGTTGACCACAACATGTATATAATAGAGCATGTCGAGTCCACAGTGAGTGTTGAGCCACTCATGTGCCGATCAGACAATGTATGCCGAGTGATACAAGATTCAAGTAAGTAGTGCATGCCGAGTGATACAAATGCCAAGTTATAGTAAAGAAATCAGTATATGTCAAACATCAGAGACTTAAGATGTCGAGTGAGAAAATTTTGTCATAGTTTTTTGTATTGGAACAAACAACTATATAAATCATTTTTTAGCTGACTTAAAGATTGAATTATGATATTTTGATGAAAAGGATGAATCTTAAGTTGGATTCCCAATGCATTAAATGCATCCAATTAGGTAAAAGGAAGGTTTAAGTAGTTCATACCTAACCCTAAGTCACCTAAGTCTTCTCAAGGACAAACCCTAAACTTTCTACGGTGTATGAAGGAGCGAAGAGAGAATTTTACATACACAAACAAAACATTCATGGTGGCTAAGGAATTATAATCTGAGATTGCATTGCAAAATCAGTTAAAAGAAGAATAGAGGAAGACAAGAGCATACAATAGCAAGACATCTGACCAAGAGGGATTGAGAATACATCAGTTTAGAGGTGATTTGCTATCAAGCAACCAAGTGCTAACCACAAGATTATTACTGAATCATTCTAGCAGGCGCATTAATCAAATCTCTTAATAGAGTAGTCCTAACAGGCTGTATTGAAATCCTCTAACAAGGTGTTTACTTAATTGTGAGTTAACAAGGCACACTTTTAATAGGGTCTTGAAATCCTTTAATAGGGAGAGACCTAATAGTCTTTGTAAGCCTTTAACAGGGTAGACCTTTCACAAGTTAGATCATGTCTCATGATCAAACATTGTAACCTTCATTAGATACACTTTATTATTGTAGTAGTGAAGATTTCTGGGTGTCATCCCCACCCTAGTTTTACCTTCTCATTTGAGGGTTTCTGGGTAATCATATCTGGTGTCATACATGTGTGAATATTTACTTGTTTGCATGATTTACATGGTATTTCAGTTTACTTAGTGAATGTATGAGATGGATGTGTGGTGAATGTTTGTATGGGTCAAAGTTTAAAATACTGATTCACATACCCCCCTCTCTCAAAAGTTTACCTTTTCTATTGTAATTCCAACATATATATGTTAAAGGGGACTAACACGGCATTTTATGTGGAACCCACTTGACCCAAGGGTATCAGGTTTATTTTATTATGTAATCAATCACAACAAGGTTATTATGAAATCAATTAATATGATATCCATATTGGGATTATATATTTGTTGGTCAAATAAATAGTATTGACAAATGAGTGTCAACACACTTAACCATTTTCACTATGTATGTCGAGTACACAATAGATGTCGGGCCAGAATTTCAATAGGTGCCAAGTCACACCTAGTGCCGAGTAGATCCAGATATAGTATGTGCTAAGTGATCCAGAATTGTTCATGTGCCAAGTAACAAAATCATTCAGATGCCGAGCAATTCAAAACAGCATATGCCAAGCAATACAAGATATAATAGGTGTCGAGCAAACTAGAAAACGTAGTTGATGCTGAGCAATCCAAAAATACTATGTGCCGAGCATCAGTAATACTTCATGTGCCGAGCAATGTAGGATCAACATAAGAGTTTGTATTTGCACAAACTAAGATGTAAACCATTTTGGAGCCGACATAAAGAGATTTTGAAAAGGAAAAAGGATAAGAACGAATCATTTACATTCCCTATGCAATCTTCATGCAACCATATCAGAAAAATGGTGAAGGCATGTAACCAATAAGAAAAATGCAAAGTATGAGTGAGAATTTGAGATTCAATATGGATCGTAGGTCTAAGTCTTCGCACTCTTTATAAGGAGAACAAATGCACCATTGTGTGTAGTGGAAGAAAATAGTAAAAGGGGAGATTATAGCCAAATTTTAGTGTGAAGAGAAAAAGACTTAGTGGAAAGGACAACATTTATACATCCAGTTGATCAGAACATAATAGGGGACATATTCAGAGATCAGATCAAGCAAGGATCAGAAGAGGATGAGCAGATCTAGTGCCTGAACCTAGCAATTTGAGATTATATTCAATCAAGTTTAAAGTTCTAATACTCTCTCACAATTGTATTAGAGGTTGAAATCATATGGTGATAGGTTAGCTTAACAGCTAGGAGGAAAACCTTTGGAAAAGGTCAAGGAAATCCTTTGTATTAGGTGGATTTAACAGCCTTGTGTAAATTCTTTAACATGGAGACACTTCATGTAAAGTGTTTGTAAATCCTTTCAACAGGTCACATTTAACAGTGTGTTGTAGCCTTTAACAAGGCAGGCCTTTAACAGGGCAAACCATCAAAAGTGGTTGAACTCATTGCTGTAGTGTTTTTTGTGGGTGTCATCCCCACTGCAGTTTTACCTTCTTATTCCTGGAGGGTTGCTAGGTTACCAAATCCTTGTGTTATGTGTTGATGCATGTTTTCATTTCATGTTTGTTTATATGTTTACATGCATGCAAATTGTTTTTTCAGTTATATGTTATTAAGGGTTTGAAAGGATAAAAATTGTGTACTTCTAATTCACCCCACCCCCCCGTCCCCTTGCCTCTCAAAATTACTCTTCCCATTGAGCATTCCAACAATTGGTATCAGAGCATTGGTTCTCTCAAGAAGAAGCCTAATAGCTTGGAGAAAAAGATCAAAAGATGGAAGTTTTCAAACTTGGGAAGATCATTAATAATTAGGTGATTGATGTGCAACTAGCTCTACACAAAGTAGAGGAAGCCAAGGAGGAACTGAGAAAATCTTTGAAAAGAAGAAAGGAGATAGCCATAGCTGAAAATGACATACACTACAAGGAGATTGAAACCTCACAAGTGTTTTCTAATGGAGACTCCAAGGAATTTGATGCAGCAATAGCAAAATTAATGGAGAAAAATAGAGCACAAGCTAAAGAAATTAGATTACTCAAGCTTGAACAAGAATCACAAGCCATAATGCTTTGTGAAGTGACTAAACAAAAGAAAAGAGCTATTGAAGACAAGGCTATGGTAGAAGATGACAAGAGGAATATCATCAATAGACTGGAAGAGAAGACAATTGAATTTTTGAAAAGATTTCAAACATGCAGTTAGACACCTTAAGCCAGATGATGAATGCTCATCATGAGCTAAACATGAAGGATATTGAGATCTCTACTTTAAAGATATAGAATGAACAATTGCAGAATGAATTGAGGAGAGAAAAGGAAATAGTAGAAAGTTACAACAAACCCAATGAGGCCATCAAGTACTTTGAAAAATTGTTGAAATCACCAAGGGCTAGTAATGACACTACAGGACTTGGCTACATCAACACTAAACAAGGAGAATCATTCAAGGCTCTAGAAGAAAGAAGCAAAAAAGGTAAGAACACTAAACCTACTTTATCATTTCTATGGTAAAAAGGGACATACCTCTAATGTGTGTAGAAGCAAGAATAGTCATCAGCATGATAAGTCTACAAATGCAAATTTCTACCACAAATGCAAAAGGTAAGGACATCTAACACAAGATTACAGAACCAAGACCATGAGGACACCAAAATTTGAGGGTCACTGCTATAACTGCAAAAATTATGGACATAGAGCATTTGAATGCAGATCAAAGCCTATGTGGACACCTAGTTAACCTTCAAGAGGAATCAATCATGCACATCACTACAATTGGGATTATAACACCAGGTATAGTTGTCACTATTGTCAAGGGTATGGACACATTCCTGAAAAATTGTTTAAGGAAACATTTTAAGGGAAACTACAACAGATGGTTAAATCAAACTACTTGTTTTAGCTGCTTGAAGACTAGACATGTCATCAAGAACTATCCAACAAAGGTCAAAGCACCCAAGACTAAAGGTAACAAGGGCAAAGAAAAAGTTAACATGGAACACATCAGGGAAGATATGAAGAAGACATGGTAGAAGAAAAGTGAATGCAACACATTAAATGGAGAGAGCACTTCACCTAAGAGGTCAAGTGATCACACCTCATCAAATTAAGCATTAGAAAGGCACATTGGGATGATACATATAAAAATGTATCATACATCAGCCCAACAGAACATAGGAGCACTTCAAAGAAGAAATTAACATAAGATAAGATGTCAGGATAAAAGTTGGAAGATAATGCTGAGCTACCTTTGGTCGCCTAGTAAAACTCTAATACATGCCAAATTGAACAGTCTAGTAGCTGCCGAGTAAGACTTGATAATGGCTACTGAGCAATTAAAAAGATAAGTAGATGCCGAGTGAAACAAGATAGTAACTGCCGAGTGAATGAAATAGAGTTGATGTTGAGTTAGAAAATCCTTTGGAAGCCGAGTGACAACTGTAAGCACGAATACAATAAATGCTAGGTTTCAAGCCTAATAAAAGTGAAAAGCATTCATTTTTTAATCATTTGAACAAAGAGTAAAGACAAGCAGAGTTATTAAGCAATTTCCCAATGATCAAAAGACAATTTATAGTGATTCAACAGCGACCTAACTTCGTTTCATTGATTTACCAGGTATTTCATTCAAGTGTCGAGTTATGCAGTTTGAAAAGTTTGTTTAAATAGTAAACCCTAGTTCGGTTAGAAATGGCATCTGGTTCTAAGTCTGCAAAGGGAAAGGAAGGTTTGGAGATTCAATTAGTTAGCAACAAAGTTAAACAACCCGAGTTCAAGCCAATCCCAGAGGTTGCCTACATAAATGATCCCACTAGTGGCCTATCTGTGATTCCTATAAAGTAGTAATGGTTCAGGATGTATGCAAATACTACAACTGTAAAATTGGAGCCATAGGAGATTTGGAGATTTTCATTGCATTTGATAAACTCTGTGAAAATGGGAAACTTAAAGATGAATTCTCCGTAGTTGAGAAGAAGGGTTTAACCAAAACCCTAGTTTTTCCTATTGTCTTTAAAATAGAATGGATATGCATTGTGTTGAGCAGAATCCATAATGGAGCTTTTTGGTTAGAAATAGGGCCAATAAAGCTCACAAAGAATACTGTACATAGGGTTACTAGTATTCCAACCCTAGATTAGCCCAAGACCCTAAGGAGTGATAAGAGGGAGGCAATTGAGAAAAAAACTAGTGCCAAGTGGAACAACAGGGGTATGACAATTGACACCATCAAAGACCCCCTACTAGATTTTGCTGTAAGGATTATATCTCACAAATTTTACCAATCTAGCAGGTTAAACAATGTACCCTACATAGCAGTAGATGTTGCCTACAAGTTAGTGAAAAAGGATCATACTTATGATCTTGCAGAGTTGATTATGCAGCAAATCAATGAAAACTTGGGAGCCATAAGGAAATCAAAAGGGGCTTAATGCAAATTTGGTTCAATTTTGATATGCATGTTTTTCTACATTATGAAAGAATTCCCCTTAGTAGGGAAGGTGAAATGGGATCCAAATAAGACTATTGTTGACCAAATAAATGGATTCATTGATCAAATGGGTGAAAATTTTGATGCCCAAATGACTAGTTATGTTGAGGACTTCAAACAATCGATGAAACAGAGAATGAGAATTCTAGTTTCATTGGTGGAGCAACATGAAAACGACATTTGTTTTCTAGTGGATATTAATTATACTTACATACAAGTAGTCATCCCTAGAGTTAGATGGCTTAGACCACTGGGTTATGAACTTGATGTGGATTAGGCTTCAGCAACTATTACAACATTGCTTGTAGAGGAAACTAATAAAACTGAAAAGTACTTTCAGACATATGATTTTGTCAAATCAAGGGTGGTCACAGACCTCAAGACAACAACAGTAGTCAAGAAGAAGGACAAGATTGTAAAGAAACTTAAGAAGAAATTTGGGATAGATATTGGAGAGGCAGGCACTGCAGAAGAAGTAGAGGAAATAAGTGATGAAGAAGAAGAAGATGACAATGAGAAAGATGAAGATGAGCCAAAGCAAGGGCCACCTCAGTTAACCCAAAGCCTAGGTGAAGATGAGAATGAGAGTGCCAAGGAAGAACAAGCCAAGGAAACATCCATCCAAACTAAGGTAACCAAAAGAAATGCAAAAGCACCACCTGCTCCTCAGCCCAAGCCAAAGAAAGTGGCAAAGCCTGCACCTAAGAAGCCTACTACTAGAGCTACTACAAGAGCTGAAACACAAAAGGCAAAGGAAGAGGCAACAAAGAGGAAGGAATCCACTAAGAAGACTGAAGAAGAGCCAAAGAAAAGAACAAAATTTATGGCTCAACCTTATTCAGATGAAGAAAGGACAGAATAAGAAGACCATAGTTAGTTTAAAGTGGTAAGTCGTCCACCTAAGTATTCTATTGACAAATTATGTGCTAAGATTAGGAATGGTGACATGAATGACTTGAAGAATGTAGATTTTAATAAACTCACAAAGGATGAGTAGAATAAAATAGAGAAATTTGTATATAGTATGATGGCAGAATATAAACATACACCTCTTGAATTGGATAGCTCATTGCCAAAGGAATTATATAAGATTGTAGAGGATAAATGGCATTTTTTCTGCAAATTGAGAAGGAAATAAGGGAGTCTACCATAGCAAGGATGTTGCCTAATTTGACTAAAAGTCAAATAAAAAATGCAGTCAAAAGGCACAATAGTAGATTTACTCCCAAATACAGGGAATTTAGCATTTTGCAAAATAAAATTGAAGATGTTGTGAGAAAAACCACAAAAGTATGGAAGATTATTTATAAGAAAATTGATGATGTATTTGATGAAGAATACAAGGCAAAAGAAAATACCAAAATAAAGGAGATAAAAGAAGCAAGAAGGAAGAAAATAGAGGAGAAGAAAGTGGAGGAAGAAAAGAAGGATGAAGAAGAGAAGGAGGAGGAAATGAGTAAAGAAGAGAAGAAGGGGATAGATGAGCAACAAGAATAGAGTGTGCAAGACACACAACTACCACCTCCTAGCCCTCCTCATTCTACCATCACACTTGCAGAGACAATCAAGATAAAGGATGTTATTGACACTTCTAGTCAAAACATTAATCCATTAATTATAGAGGATCTAGCAAAGATCCTTGACCAATCAACACAAGCAACTAGACTATGCTTAAGCCCAATATTGGTCAATATTGATGAGTTGCAAAAGGTAGTAGTGAAATTAAAGGAAGTAAGGATGCAAACACAAGAACCACCTATGACCACACAATCTACTAGACTTCTACTCCTTCCACCTCCATCTCCGCCAAAAGTAATCACATAAGCACTTCAGGAGCTGAGTGCAGCAGCAAGGGATGATAAAGACAAATCTGTACAATCATCAGGTACACCCCTAGCCAGAATGACAACAGAAGAGAAACAAACTGAAGAGAAAGAAGAGATAAAAGATAAGGAGGAATTTGCAATATAAACTTTGGTTGAACTACCTAAAATAGGTACTCCTACAAAAAATCTTCAGTAGCCGAGCACTGGAATGCTAGAATTGCAAATTAGAACACCAGGCTCGAGCTCAAGAAAAGTAGCTAGGAAACTTCATTATGGAATTCCTAAGCTTGATGAAGAAATAAATTTAACCTATTATGAATCCAACACTCTCATAGAAGAAAAGATGAATGAGATACAATGTGCATTGGATAGAAGAAGGAGACAAGAGGCACTTAGAAAGGATTATAAATACAGGAAAGCATTAAATGAAATCAAGGATATATTTATGGATGCCTTCAGCCTCCAGTCTCTAGATTAATCAAGACCAATTATAGAGCAAGTATCAGATATAGTTGATCAGGTAACAAATGAGGACCATGACACCAACGCTAAACTATTGGAATGGTCAAAGAAGAAATTCCAAGGTAAGGTCAATAAGAAGATATCAAATGATATCATTTTGGGACAAGTTGACCTAGCTAAGAAATTAGATAGAGTCAAAATTGTACTTGGAAACACATTCTCCCTTTACAATAAATTGTGTGATTTTTCCAATTTCACACAAGAAATTAGCCAAAAGATATTGAGCTTGGAAAGAAATCTAAAGATTTCTATCATGCAACTTCCTACCAAGCTAGCTCAAAGTGAGAAGCATTTTTCTCAGACGCTTCACACTCAAAGGGAACTAGCTATATTACCAACAGAGGAGGCTAATGTAAAAGCCGAGCTAATGCAAATTCAATCCTCCATCACCCCTCACTTGGAAGTAATTCACAAGGAGCAGATGTATGTAGAGACAGTCCTGAAGAAAGATCCCAATCTTTCAACACATGAAGGACTTGTAGACCTAGCAGTAGAGCTTGCACTCCAACACAAGTCATTGGATATTGCATTAAACAATTGGGATGTAGCTCTAAAGATACTTCTGGAGGTTAATAGCTCATTTTTGGCTAAACATGGTATTACTCCATAGAACCCTTTGACATCAGTGTCAAAAAGGGGGAGATATATTATAGGGGGAGTAAAGAAAGGAGGAGATATGTAGATACTATGGGTAATTACCACATTTTGACAAATTTTGATCATTTTGATTACATTCTTTCAATCCATTCTTTCATTCATTTTGAGAATAAAGTGGAATGATTGTGATTAGCCAAAATCGGGGGGAGACAAGGAATAAAAGGAGTGAAGCAGAGATGTAAAATTTTGGTAATCACATGGAATACAGAGACATCACACAGAATTAGATACAACATATAGGCTCAGAATGTAGAAACAGGTCAAAGGACAGGGAGGATTAGGCACATTGGTACATAATTTCAATTTCAAAGGCATAATCAACTCAGGGGGAGTCATAAGGTATATTGCTACTCACAATTTTTTGAAAATTTTCATGTAAGTTGAGTAAGTGAAGAATGTACTCAATAAGGATAGGATCACTAATGCTTAGTTAAGTGTTTTTGACACTCATGTCAAAGGGGGAGATTGTTGCTCAAATAAATAGTATTGGCAAATGAGTGTCAACACACTTAACCATTTTCACTATGTATGTCGAGTACACAATAGATGCTGAGCCAGAATTTCAATAGGTGTTGAGTCACAGTTAGTGCCAAGCAGATCTAGCTATAGTATGTGTCGAGTGATCCAAAATTGTTCATGTGCCAAGTAACATAATTATTCAGATGTCAAACAATTCAAAATAGCATATGTCGAGCAATACAGGATGTAACAGTTGTTGAGAAAACCAAAAAATGTAGTTGATGTCAAGCAATCCAAAAATAGTATGTGCCAAGCATCAGTAATACTTCATGTGCTGAGCAACGCAGGATCAACATAAGAGTTTGTATTTGCACAAACTAAGATGTAAACCATTTTTGGAGCTGACATAAAGAGATTTTGAAAAGGAAAAAGGATAAGAAAGAATCATTTACATTCCCTATGCAATCTACATGCAACCAATCAGAAAAATGGTGAAGGCATGTAACCAATAAGAAAAATGCAAAGTATGAGTGGGAATTTGAGATTCACTATGGATTGTAGATCCATACCTAACCCTAAGTCTTCACACTCTTTATAAAGAGAACGAATGCGCCATTGTGTGTAGTGGAAGAAAATAGTAAAAGGGGAGATTATAGCCAAATTTTAGTGTGAAGAGAAAAAGACTTAGTGGAAAGGACAACATTTATACATCTAGTTGATCATAACAGAACAAGGGACATATTCAGAGATCAGATCAAGCAAGGATTAGAAGAGCATGAGCAGATCTAGTGCCTAAACCCAGCAATTTGAGATTGTATTCAATCAGGTTAAAAGTTCTAATACTCTCTCACAATTGTATTAGAGGTTGAAATCCTATGGTGATAGGTTAGCTTAACAGCTAGGAGGAAAGCCTTTGGAAAAGTTCAAGAAAATCCTATGTATTAGGTGGGTTTAACAGCCTTGTGTAAATCCTTTAACAGGGTGACACTTCATGTAAAGTGTTTGTAAATCCTTTCAACAGGTCACATTTAACACTATGTTGTAGCCTTTAACAGGGTAGGCCTTTAACAAGGCAAACCATCAGAAGTGGTTGAACTCATTGTTGCAGTGTTTTTTGTGGGTGTCATCCCCACCCTAGTTTTACCTTCTTATTCCTAGAGGGTTTTTGGGTTACCAAATCCTTGTGTTACGTTTTGATGCATTTTTTCATTTCATGTTTGTTTATATGTTTACATGCATGCAAATTGTTTTTTCAGTTATATGTTACTAAGGGTTTGAAAGGATAAAAATTGCGTACTTCTTATTCACCCCCCCAACCCCTCTCAAAAGTACTCTTCCCATTGAGCATTCCAACAATATTATTATTATGTTTATAATTAGATAATAATTTGATATTACTATTATCTTGAATACACTATGAGTTTATGATTAAATTGAATAAAATAGATTATAAATATATATTATTATATAGTTTTCGATAATATTATTTTATCACTTAGTATTGGCTCTTTTTTCATGATTAGAGAATGTAATGGTCCATAGTATAGTTAATGTGTTGTAATTGTAAGGTTTTCTCACTATTGCCTAACCATCTTTGTAATTTTATTGACTTGATATCACATGTGATGAAAGGAAATACACATGTGAAGTATACATACTAATGCATGAGGACACAAAGTAGACACATGAATGCATGAAGGCACAAAGTATACATGATGCAAACACATAATTCATATATTTGTGCAATTCCTTGATGAAGTCCTATAATTTACATAGTTAGGGTTAGAGAAGAGATTTACAAGATTTTACTTGTTATACTTTCTCATTGTGACTCATGTAACCACAACGAAATCATCAATACATACATATATATAGATTTCAAAGAAAGGTGTGTCATGATAGATAGGTCCAAGCTAGTTCTATACTAAGCCAAAGAGCAAAACTTTGACCCCCTTGACCTTGGTGGCATATGTTAGGCATCCACACAAGGTAGCCTACTTAGCATGATGCTTGTTTTCTTCCATATTTATACTTTATCCCAATCTAAGCCCAAGGACATGACTTTGACCCCTTTGGCCTTGATGGAAAGTGTTTGACATCCATCAAGGTGGTCTACTTAGATAATTAGTACATTATTTTTTAGTTTTTTTAATCTAATCCCAAGGGCAAGAATTTGACCCCCTTGACCTTGATAATAGGTATTAGGAATCCATTAAGGTGGTCTACTTAGATGACAATGTTTGATTTATATATAATTGCTTCTTCTTATTTATCTTTCAAGTTTGAAATTCTTGTAATGATTGTTAATAATCTTTAGTAATTCATACCTAAATCTTTAGTGACTCTTCATATATGATCACCATATAAATCCATAATGCTCCCCTTCTCAATTGTGTTGTGAGGATTTTTATTCCTGATAAACCAGTCATAATATTTATTTATTTTATTCATGCCTAGTTTGTTTATCTTATCTTATCTTTATTTTCATATGCATATTTATGTTGTATTCTTACCCTACAGAATGATGGGATCATGCTCTGATACCACTTATAATGTCCTTTTTTGGATATAATTGCTTCAAATTCCTATTTGGGGTTTGGAGTAGATTATGCTACATATGAGCTTGAATTTATTATTTTTCTACGTGAAAATATATGAAATTTATGTTTAATTCAAAGCTATACAAACTTTGAATAGTATATAAATTTGAGAGTTAATTATTTCGTACAAGACAAAATATATTAATATTATGAATCTCTCTTAGTGAGGTAGCAACTTAAATTGATAACTTATTTTTTCCACTATTATTTCCATTTCACTTTATTTACGCCTTAATTCTCACTTGGAATCTCCTTATTACATAAGTGGGTCCCCCTTACTTCTTTACATATTAGTTGCCTTATCTAATTTTTGGTGTGCTTGCCTTTACAATATGAGTTGCATATGCACTTGTCTCCTATGCATCCTTCCTATATATTGTTGCATGTCTTTTCTTATACTTTTGCATTTCTTTGTTTACAACTAATTCCCACTCTATTAAATCTCACTTAATAACTTCTTTTTATTAGTTGGTGGTGTTTATATTTTCCCATCCGCTGATGTGGCGGTCTTATCTTGTCCTTTCCATGCCATTTATCCTATACTTTCCTCTTAGCCCATGTAGTCTATTCTTCTCCACGTCACCTTAGCATCTCTACTTCCCCAAGTTATCATATTATCCTCTTTTTATTTGATGAAACTTCTTTAACTTTTATATATATGTCTATGTGTGTGTATACCTACACACACACACACACACACACACACATGTATGTATGTATTTGTGTGTGTGTGTGTGTGTGTATATATATATATATATGTATATATATATATATATATATATGTATATATATATATATATGTATATATATGTATATATATGTATATATGTATATATGTATGTATATATGTATATATGTATGTATATATGTATATATGTATATATATATGTATATATGTATATATATATGTATATATGTATATATGTATATATATGTATATATGTATATATGTATATATATGTATATATGTATATATATATATATGTATATATATGTATATATGTATGTATGTGTATATATATATATATATGTATATATGTATATATATGTATGTGTGTATATATATCTATATACATATATACATATGTATATATCTCCCCTTATAATTACTTCCTTCCCTTTCCTATATTTGATTTACCAATAGGAGGAAACATACACAAACACACACAAATATGTATGTGTGTGTGTGTGTGTGTGTGTATCTTTGTGTTCTATATAATATATGTGTGTGTGTGTGTGCACCAAAGGGGACCGATGTGACATTTTATAATGAACCCACCCAACACAAAGGGTATCAGGTTTATTTTATTGTGTAATCAATTATTAATAGCAAGGTTATATGAAAATGGTTAATATGATATTTATATTGGGATTATATATTATTATTAAGTTTTATAATTAGATAATAATTTTATATTACTATTATCTTGAATATGATATGAATTTTTGATTAAATTGAATAAAATAGATTTAAAACATAATTATGTGTAGTTGTCAATAATATTATTAGGATCACTCAGTGTTGACTCTTTTTTTATGATTAGAGAATGTAATGGTCCATAGTATAGTTAAGATGTTGTGATTATAAGGTTTGTTCATTATCGACTAACCATCTTTGTGAGTTTATTGACTTGATATCATTCAATGATTTTGTTGCCTCTTTAGGGTACATTTGAATAATTATCACTCAAACATATGTAAATTATAAATTAATAATCACTTTATATTTATATTTTAATCATGCAGCATATTATTATTCCATTATTATTTAGTATTTTAAACATTTATAATAGTTGGATTCTATTTTGGAAGGAGACATGACATAATGGCTTTGGGATATATCAAAGATAGTAATATAATTATTAATGGAAAATAATATAGGATATTAATTTTTTTACAGCCTAAAATAATATAGGATATTAATGAAAATTTTGAACTAGTAACCCTACATTGAAAATCAATGGCAAAATTTAAGAATTTAAGCATAGTGGATTCAACCTTTGTAAAGGTTTCACCTACTTGATCAAATACAAAATCTTGGTGATGACTTGTGGAAAGTGGCTATGAAAAGTGGTTATTGAAGGACATTTAGTGCTATTTTATTCTTAGGAAACACCATTTTTTTCCAAAAATTATTTTTCCAACACCCTTGTCCCTTTTATTGCTTGAGGCTCCTCTTGAGCCTATTGGGGCATCTTCCTTCTGGATGTACAAAATTATGAAAATGAAAGTAATTTATCTACATATATTCATGTGAAGCCCTCCCCTTTTTCCTTTTGTATTAAAATATATTATTAAATCCAATACATCTAGTAGTCAATGTAAGTTATCCATTTGCAATAATCTCTTTGATGAACTTTCTAAAGTCTAGAATAAATTTGTTTATTTTAGTGAGACCTCCTCTTGTTTATTTGTGTATTTTAGTGAGACCTCTAATTTTTTTTTTTAATGCATCTTCTTCTCTCCTCTATTTACTCATCTTCTCTATCCTCCCTTTATTATTTATATAAACATAGAGCTGTAGAATGAATAAGAATCTTAAATCTATACCTTAATGCTTCACCCCCCAACAAAGCCTCCTATGAATCCCAATCTTCCTTAACATAGTCTTTCAAACATGCAGCCTATTTTTCCTTCTTATCTTTTGAATATTTGTTTTGGGGGCCCTCTCTCAAAGTTTTTTTTTTTTTTAAAATTTCTTCATTTGCAATTATAGTATATATCCCCTCGCAAATTTTGTCATTTGATTCACTAAAAACCTCTGGCACAATAAGAAGTGTAGGGATGTCCATTTTGTCTAGCATCTATTAGACTAATTTAGAATAACTAAGAGGGGGAGGTTGGGGGGTTGAATAAGTTATCCTCAGGTCTAGATGTACCACTTCAAATTTCAATAGCTTCAAACAACCTCATTAAATAGCTTAGTCTATATAGCAATATATCAGCTATTTAACATCTTTTAACTTTCAGTTGAATCTATATGTGTGCTGACTTCAGGTAAAATAAACAACTCTAAGAATAATATGCATAAAGAAACATCCACACACGTAAATAACACTTTGACACCAGGATTTAACGTGGAAATCTAATTTGGGAAGTACCACCAAGTAACATGCTACCAATGTTTTACTCTTTGAAGTGAGCTTGGTTAAGAGCCAACCCTATTAAAGGTTATACAAAACATTGTTAGATGTGATCATGTTATAGGATTTAATCACCCTATTAGAAGTGGCCTTATTAGTGAACTTTGGATCATTCCATTAGGATGCCACCTTGATTATAGGATTTACAAAATGACTGTTAGGTCAACCTTGATTAAGGATTTTGACTGTCACAATGGTTAGAATAATAGGTTTGATCTTTAAGATACAACTCACTTTACAAATTTAGATCTCCATCGCTCATCTGTTGGTTCATTGACTCACCTCCATTATCATCACCATCATTAATCTGCTTGGCATCCCTTTAAGAAAATATACTTCACTAATATCTTCACACTTCTCTTCTACTATTGTGTTCTTCATAGGTTCTCCTTAAGATTGCCAATCAATAATGAACAAACCTTAGAAAATATTTCTTAGGCCTCCTTAAATAGGTAATTTCAATCTTTTATCACTTAAACATCACTATAGATCTTAGGGTTAGGTCAAATTCATCAAATTCTTCCATCATTTTGTTTTCTTCTCCTTTCTTGATAATTTTGATCAAATCATTTCCCTTGTGTTGGTTCCCAAAACCGCAGATTGGAAATCCAAGAGCTTGTCACTTCTCCGATAGAACTTCTCAATTAGTTCTAGCCAACGAATGAGAATACTTTTTGATTCCCCTACAATTCAGGCTCCGCTACACCCAGGCAGGTAAACCTTCACCTCAAATGTTGAATGTCTGGTGCAAGACTTTTCTATAGCGAATTTAAACTTCTAGAGTTCTCCGGCTGGCAAGGTCCTCGAACTCAATTAAAATAAAAATTGGATGTTGAGTGTGAATTGAATGAATTGTATAAGGTTTTAATAATAGAGCTGATGCTTATAGAAGGAATATATAGATTTTCTGACTTGACTAATAGAAAGACCAGTGCCTCTGCTCATCCGGGCAATCGGGTCAACTTCAATGAATTTTCACGTACAACTTCGTAAAATTCTTATGCACTTGAACAACGAACAATTTATTAATCTAGATGTGCCATACCAAATATTACATAATCTTAAATTAGTCCAGATTGAGTTTTAACTCCTCTGGTAGAGAGACAAAGTGGACACAAATACAGAAATGATTTAATATTTTACAATATCTATGATAATCAAATTTAAAATGCTAAATGACAATGTCCACTTATCCGATATTTAAAATATATACATAATTCCAAAAAATAACAATTGACGATTCATCTACAATTTAAATCTCCATGTCATTTAAAAATAAACAAAAGACATTTTATTTTATTATAAAAATAAAATAATGAAATTTATATTACAAAGTCATTATTCCTCCTTATTCCTCCATACAATAAATGTTTTTGTTCTTATAAAAGATATCGAATATGTCTCTTTCATTGTGAGTATCTTCCTATTTATATCTTAATAATGAGAGAAGGTGACTTTTCAAACTTTAAAGGTTGTGTCTTCAAAAATAAATCAAAAATAAATCAGGACTTCTCATAACACAATTGTTTTATTCGTAATTGATTTCAATCTTTTTAATATATCTTAGGCAAAGACCCTGACAAAGCTGCTCCCGATGTTTGATGTTTATTATTGATTTATTCATTCTTCTCAGAGTTCATCGTATTTTCCTTAATAACCAATCAATTCACTGATGTGCCAAACTTCTACGGTAGCTGTGGTCTTTTTCATCAAAATTCAATCTCAATCGTAGCTTTCAAATAAATTGATGATATTTAATACTTAGTTGCGAGCTTATACGCCTTGCCCAGTTTGCTCTCTCTTCCCACACATGGTATCTGACGTGGTCGTAGCTGCTGCTTGATATATGCGTCATCAGTTTCAGTTCAAGTACTTCTCAGAGCCATTGTGAATTTGTCTGAGATTCATCTGCTGGTTCATTTAGTTTTATTGGGCACCATGTTTTATTTCGTTTGGTTGGGCCTTGCGTAAAGCTCTGTAAGTGAGTCATTGGGCATGGATTCTTATGATACTATAATTCCTCACACCTATGTCTTGCTGAAGGATCGGTTCCATCCATACTGGTCATGACAGAATCAAACATGATTTGCACGTGCAGGCTAAATCACGGGAAATGAATCATTCAAATGATTATGTCATACTCACGGAAAAATAGATGATGCAATTTGGTAGTGCTCGCCTTTACTTCGTGATGGCTTCTCTTATATAATACTATCGGGTTGCCTCATGAATCTTGTCTTCTAATTGTTACGCACTCTCGACACTCTTAGCCTTTGTTGCCGTGAATAAGGTTGAAATGAACATTTCTTTTGATAAGGATATCAGCTAAAGCTCACGGGAGTTTATTCTCTCAATGCCTTTCAGAAGATGGTGACTGAACAGCTTTCTTTATTGGCCACTCTTGGTCATCATTATGATAGTTATACCAGTCTGCATCAAGTTCTGGACATTTTTCATCTTGCAACAAAGCATCATGATCATCTATACTTGATTTATTAGTTTCCAAATTCAGCTTCGAATTCATATTTCCAACATCAGCAACCTTTCCTTTCTGAGAAGCCAACACATTAGTTTGCTTTGTAGACTTCTGCAAGTTCGTAATAATTTTGCTCATTCCTTAGCATTTAAATTGTTGGATGCTGTAGTCATGATTCTTGTTTTGTAACAATTCTACATTAATCCACTGACTGTAATGCATAGGATCTGCTTGGAATAGGAGAGTATAAACCAGGACTTAGTAAGTCTCATTGATAGGTCCAGTGAGGATGTTTGAATACTTCATAAGTTCATAGGATGTGAATACCAAGGAACAAACTCACAACAAGGTTTTATGTTGCATCTCTAATTTAACCTATTCAACTTTCTTCATAGGTTCAACTAGTTTTCCAACTCTCTACCCAAAATTAGTAGTTAGCTTATGTATCTCAATATTTAGAGAGACAGAAATATAACCCTGACCCACAAGTTCTACAATGAAGTTACTTAAGGTGGTTTTTTTTAGTGATGCAATAGTTTTATTTGCTTGTAGATCTACCTCAAGCCTATTTGTCATCAAATGATATCATCAAGTCTTCCACATGGTTCACAAATGGAGGCTATATTTTTTTAGGAAACTAAAGCTCCATCACCTTGGTCATATGAAAAAATATCTTCATGCATTAAATATGCTAGCTTATCAATCCTTTTCATTCTCGTGCTTTGACAAATTCAAAAAATCATCTGTGTCTGCATCAAACTCAATCCTTTTACAAGTTGTAACATTTTGTTATCACTCAACAATCACTATCTTCTTCTACTCAGTCATCACTATATAGATCAACATACACTATTCTATTCTTTCTTGGTATCTACTACTACCCTCAGTCACTACCACAATTTTCTCAGCAATAACTATCACTCAGCTTAAACTATTTGTTCGACTTCTACTTAAGTTCCTTAATCTTATGTTCCAATTCCTTCATTGACTAACCAACACTGATACTCGATCAAGCTTAGAGTTTAACTAAACTCTTGTCATTTCACTCATACATCAATTTCATTTGTCTTCTTCACTTCATGTATTGATTAAAAAACACATTATCTTGTTAGTGACTAACTCATCAAGTGCCCATTAAAATTCCATAATACTTAAAAATATTTCTAGCTCACCTTGCTATCTTTTCTTTTCGAATCCTCTTCATCAATCAACACTCGTACAATGTTAGTAAATGACACTCGTACAATGTTAGTAAATGTCTCTCTAGTAGGTTAGACAATGTCTTACCAGTAGGTTTGACATCGATGACAACATAACAATTGTTCCAATTGTAGTCTCCAACAACATCACCAACCCACTCTCTTTTTCTCTTGGTCATTCACTTTCTTCTTTTGAACTTCAACTACATAGGGTTTTGATGGGCTAGTATTAAGTTTTGTAGCCCATTTATTTATTCTCTTAAGATGATATTTGTACTTTTCTTATTTGCGATCCTTCTTTCTACTTCTTAAGAAAACTGACTTCTCCTTCATTTTTTTGTTTTTTTTGTTGCATATCCCTATTAATTAAATCATACATTATGTGTATGTATATGTCCATGTTTGTATCTATGTATATACATAGGTGCATATGTGTGTGTGTGCGCATGTACACACAACCCAATCTTCATATTCTTCTCCTATTTCTTTGTTAAATATTTTTCTATTATGTCACCTACTTATCTCTTGAACTTTATATCTTAAATTCACCTAATCTTATTTAGCATCATTGGCTTCCTACTCCACATTATATCTATGACTGTATGTGTGTGTGTGTGTGCGCACACACACACACATAACCCAATCTTCATATTCTTCTCCTATTTCTTTTTAAAATATTTTTCTATTATGTCATCTACTTATTTCTTGAATTTTATATCTTTAATTCACCTAATCTTATTTAGCATCATTGGCCTTGTGCTCCACATTATATCTATGGCTACTTGTAGTGGGTCTATTGGCCCATTTACTCTGTTATGATCTTTGTTGTAGTTTTTGCTAACAATCACATTAGAAAAATATTTATTGTTGTAGGGGGTCAAAAGAAAATATTTAATTTCGGGGCTATGGTTTTATAAGCTCATGGTTTTGAGATACATGGTTTATATGTAGTATTAGAGATTTTGCACAAGCTTATATAATATTAAAAGCAAGCACATGAGTTGTTGTTGAGCTTGACTTCTTGAGCCTTTGGCTCGTCCATTGGAGGTTGGATTAAGCATCTCTTGGATATAGCATATATGATTACAAGAAGTATGAGCTCAGATATATGGCTACATGGTTCTCATTTTCTTGTTCACATAGAGGAATGTAATTGAGGTGTTTGGTACTTTACAAGACTTGCATGGAGATCATGAGTGCATTATAATCTTGTTCATAAGATAATAAATAGAGTTTATGTAGATACTTATGAAGGTCATATTTTTCTCAAAGGTTTTTTTTTGGGTTACATATGGGGTACTTGTTTATAATCTTTGTTTTTCTTTTGCACTATAGATTTTGTATCAAATTCACATATTTTTTATTCTCCCATTGTGAGGCAACCCAGAAGGCCTCACAACTAGGTATGTAACTTTCTTTATATGTGAAGAGAAATAATTGCATCTATTAATTGTTGCAAGTGGCCTTTGGTTCCTTGTTGTTTATTTGAGTAAAGCTCTCATGTGTAACTCTTAGCAAGGGGTGTTAGAAGGTTTAGGTTGGATCTATTCCTCCTTACTCCTATCTATACATTCCTTCTTGCGTCATCATGTCTTTATCATATACATGTTTTACATCAACAATTTTGATTCCATCATATTGTTACATTAGCAAATACCAATACCCTAGTTTTTGCACTAGACCATTTTGTCATCTAGTACTGTCATAACTACACCATTTTAACTCTTTATGCATCAATTGTATACATACTTGGTGCATCTTCCAAGTTTTATTAAAAACATATTAAATTGATCAATAAGGTTTGACTTGACACACAAAGGAAAGTTGATTGGATTCTTGCACCTAACATAGCATATCCCAATAATTTTCCTTAGCATCATCTTTAAAAAAAAATCATTATAGATATTGACGTTTCTTTCAAATATTAAGTCAAAATTGCATTTTTATAGAGCTAGGTCCAACCTCATGGATGTGTATTTGATCGAAGTTCTTATACTATTATAGATGTCAAACATTATCCTATTTGTTTGTTCATTTTCAATCAAATTTTTAACGTAAAAATTCTCCTCATACTAAGCTAAGAGATTTTCACAATCCATGTGAATGTTCATATAAGCTTTTTAGATTTGATTAAGTAATTTTTATTTTTATTTTATCATCAATGTTTCTCCTTTGAATGCAATCTTCTCCTTATACTCTGTTGCATCCTAATAATACATCATATAATATGATCTAAAACATTAATAATAATTATTTTTAATTAATCAAATCTATAAACTTTAAAATCCTCCCTATAATCAAAATAATAATTTGTAATTTTTTTATCAAATGTTTTGAAATTAGTGTTCTAACCCCTTTCAAATGAGGTGCGAAACTGACAGATGGAAGATCCCTAAAGAGAGGTGGGAGGAGATAATTTGTAGGTTTTGCAACAAGGCGTAGTGGAGATGGAATGACTCTATATCAAAGAGTGTATGACATACAAAGACATCCGGTACAATTCATAGACACGATACAAGTGAACAGTATAAAAGAGCTTTTTAGGGGCCAAGACTTCATAAGATGACCCGTTTTGCTAATGCAACTCCACAAAAGAAGTGACAGCCTTGGAGAAATCACAGCAGAATATTTAGTGGATCCCCTTGCGGTGCCATACAGCTTAAAGCTCATTTCATTTCATTTCATATTGTCAATCAACACATTTTTCTCTAGTTCTCATACATTATGGGGTTCTAACAGCAGCTTGGAAGATATCAGAACGATGAGAGTTTTCACGAACATGCGGTAAAGATGATGCGGGACCTCCATGTTCATATCAACACTCATTCATAAAATGTCTTCTATTGCTGATTTCAATCTCAAGCTCAGAGCACTCTGCACGCAAGATCGCTTGAAGGATGCAGTGTTCCTTCTGCTTAATACATACAACGTTCCTGCAGATACTTCTACATATCTTCACCTATTGCAAACCTGCATTGACAAGAAAGCTCTCTCAGAGGGTAAAAAAATCCACTCTCACATCAATGGGAGGCTGCCTACGTTTCCAACGCACACATTTCTACTGAATAAAATTATCAGTATGTATGACAAGTGCGGAAGTGTGGTGGATGCTCGCAAAGTTTTCAACATAGTAACTGAACCAGATGGAGTCTCATGGAATATGATAATTGCAGCGTACAGAAGGCATGGAATTCCTCAAGAGGCACTGACATTGTTTCATCAAATGCAACAAATGCCTGTTCAATTCGATCAGTTTACGCTCTCTGGTATTCTCCCCGTGTGTGCCAAATTGGCATCTTTAAAGCATGGTCTGCAAATCCATGGAATAATTGTTAGGCGTGGATTTCAGTCTGATGTTGTTTTGATGAATACCCTGGTAGACATGTACATCAAATGTAGAAGCATACAAAAGGCACGCAAAGTGTTTGACAATATGCATTACAAAAGTGTGGTCTCATGGACTGCTATGATCACAGGATATGCACAAAATGGTATCCTTGATGAGGCGTCGAGGCTTTTCAAAGAAATGCCTCAACCAAACGCGGTCTCGTGGACTGCAATCATTTCTGGCTATGCACAAAATGATTTTTCTGAAAGGGCCTTGGAGATGTATAAGCAAATGCAATTGGAATCTGTAACGGCAGATGAATCCACGTTTGCATGTATCCTCTCCGCTTGCGCCAAGCTTGGAGCTTTGGAACAGGGTACTGGAATTCACCAAAAAATAATAGAAAGCGGTTTTTCCCAAGACCTTGTAGTTTTGACTGCACTGGTAGACATGTATTCAAAATGTGGAAGCATAAAGAAGGCTCACAGACTGTTTGATAAAATGCCCCAACGAAATATAGTCTCATGGAATACAATGGTTGTAGGATATGTACAAAATGGCCTTGTTAATAAAGCCGTTGAGGTTTATAAGCAAATGCAACTGGCAAGGGTGATGCCAGATGAAGCAACTTTTGCTAGCATCCTCCCTGCTTGTGCCAAACTTGGAGCCTTGGAACAGGGCATGGAGTTCCATCAGAAAATAATAAAAAATGGGATTTTGTCGGACCTGGTTACAAATGCTCTGATATACATGTATGCAAAATGTGGTAATATGTATAAGGCACGTGAATTGTTTGACAACATGTCTCAGTCAGATATAGTTTCATGGAATGCAATGATTGAAGGATATGCAATGAACGGCTTTAGTGAAGCTGCCCTCAAACTCTTTGAACTAATGAAACACTCTGGAACCAAGCCTGATCGTGTAAGCTTCCTTTGTGTTTTATTTGCATGCAGCCATGCAGGCATAGTGCATCATGGCTGTGAATACTTCAATTGCATGAGTGAATCTTATTCCACCATACCTACAGTGGATCATTATGTATGCATGGTTGACCTTCTTGCTCGTGCTGGCTATCTTAACGAGACTCTAAACTTCATTATTAAAATGCCAATAAAACCTGTTGTGGTTGTGTGGATGTGTTTGCTTGGTGCTTGTAGATCACATAAGAATATAGGTTTAGGAGAATTTGTGGCAACATGCGTCTTTGAGTTGGATCCGAAAATTATTGCACCTTATGTTCTTCTGTCAAATATTTATGCTGAAACGGGCAGGTGGGGTGATGCTCAAAAGCTAAGGAAAATAGTGAAAGATAAAGGAATGAGAAAGGTTCCTGGATGTAGTTGGATTGAAGTTCATAGATTGGTGCATGCTTTTTGTGTAGGTGACAGATCACACCCACAAACAGAAGAGATCTATGCAGAGTTGGAGAAATTGTCCTGGGAGATGAAGGCAAGAGGTTATCTGTCAGATACAAAACCTGTATTGAGTGATGTGGAAGAGGAGGAGAAGGAATTTCTTGTCTGTCACCATAGTGAGAAGTTGGCAATTGCATTTGGGTTAATAAACACCCCCCTTGGAACAACTATTAGAGTTGTCAAGAACCTCCGAGTATGTATCAACTGCCATACTGCAACCAAGTTTATTTCAAAGATTGTTAGTCGAGAAATTGTTGTCAGAGATGCAAACCGTTTTCATCATTTCAAGAATGGACAATGTTCTTGTGGAGATTATTGGTGATTGTAAAGGAAACAAGCCATAAACACAAGTTCACACTATAACAAGGCATGGCATCAGACTTGTAGTGGTAAAGTGAAATCAGGTTCAGTTTAGGATTTGAAAATAAAATTTTGTTTCTTATTATTTGGAGAGCTACATTGCGAGTTTGTTGATGGAATGATATTCTATAATGTGCAATTGCATCACTGCCTACATAACATATATGCAAATAAGATAATTGTCGACACCTTGTTTTATGATACCATGACAAGTCATAACACTGAGCCCTTTTCTCAGGAAGCTTGTAAATGTCTGGACTGAAAAGCTCAAGGAGGCAGAAACTTGAGAAATAGAGAGAGGAATGCATGGATAGATCCTCTGAGTCAATAAGGAATCTGAGATAAGGTCTCACATCAAGCCAATGCTGGGATACACAGATAAGAGAATCTCTTGATTGGTATGTAGTCTTTAACTTGTGTTCTTTTTTGGTCCAAACCAATTGTCTTATCTTGTATCTACGCTATGCATTTGACCTGAACCCATATATTAGTTTATTTACATATGCACACTTGTATTTATTGTTGTGGATTTCATTTTACTTATGACAGAATACCAAAGCATTCTGCAAATTAGCCCCTCTCATAATCAGGTTAATTGCTATGAACTAGTGTTGGAGTTTCTTAGTGGAAGTATAAAAAATTGCTCTATCAATTGTCTTTAGTTTATGTAAAATAAATTTTGCCCCCAAGATCCTCCTATTGTGTTTTATTATACAAATGTAATAATTACAAATCTTAAACAAGACTGTTCTTACTTTAATATAATATAATTTATTTTCTTGTCAGGACATTGCCTTATATGCCTTTATAAAACCCTCTTTCTAAACATTTTGATCTATCGTTTGCAAACCACACGAATACAACAATATTGTTATCCACATCATTCCTGTTACTGTTAGGAAAGATGTCTCAACCTTGTATCTTAATGTTAAGAACACAACAAAATAAAAAATGCAATTTTCAGGCTATAGAAGTCATATATTTCTCTAGAAAAATATCACAACAACTAGAGCAAGCCGATCACAATAACATGGACCTCTTTGATACCTTCAATTTATTAATAAGGGGACTTAATCTTTTTTCTAGATCAAAAGCTATGGCCTTTGGAAGTTGGGTTTCCCACATTATGAAATATAAATGTAAGAACATATATGATGCATAAGAGAGCTGTAAAAGATATTTATATTTGCTGACCAACTTATAACATATGTTACGGCACATGATTAAACAAACTTTTAAATGAAGATAATGAAGCCAAAATGAAGACTGAGTTGGTGAGTGTATTATGCTATTTTGAGCTTGTCAGGTCATTTTGGGATTTGAGCAATGGATTTTGACCAAAGATTTGAGAACCTTTTTTTGGGTGGTTTTAGCTCATAGTTTCCTACTTACCACTTAATAGTTTCATGTATTGTTTCTCCTATTTATTGGATGGTTGACATGGGCATTCCATAGTGAGTTTTGTTGGTATTGTTATTTGCTAGAATTGTTCTAGTTCTCTTGTTAGGATACCCCAAGCTTTTACCCAAGACCTTAACAGACAAAAAATGAACAAACAATTTTTCTCCATTGCTAATATGACATCAATATTCCAGATTGCACACCTACTTGTACAAGGCACTATCACATCAACAACACGCAAGACACACAATTGCCAATGTAGCAAGCATAGTGATACAAATCAAAGACTTACAAAAACATGGGTTTAAATTACTGCAACAAGCTCAAAACATAAGTCCTAGCAAAAGTGAAGAGCTTACAAGAATATTTGCAACTTTGGCAAAACTTTTGAGCCCCCTTGCTTCTTGGCAGCTTGTGAAATACAAGCCTATTTCTGATCCAAACAAGTCTATAGCTTCTGGAGCTTTGAAGGCTGCAAGTACCTCTGCAATGTGCAAATTGCATACCTACCCTTGAACCTCATAAATCTGCCACTTGATAATTGCAAAACTTCAGAGCTTTGGAGCATCTTTGCAACCTTTCCTATCTATGAAATCCCACAACTTGCAAATTGAACTCCAGAGACCAAGAGCATCCTTGTAAATTTGAAAACTACAAGTTTGCTTCCGAACTTGCAAGTCCACCAGGACTTGCAGAACTTTGGTATTCCAAAGCAAGTTCACGCACCTACAAACTACTCAATTTCTGTTGATCCTTGTAAGCCTACTACTTCAGACTTGTGAAACTTCAGAGTTCTGAAGTGACTCTGCTCACCTGTAAATTGCTCAACTACCTCTAACCCTTGCAAATCCACAACTTTGGACTTGTAAAACTTTGGAATTCTGGAGCGATTCTGCACATTTGCAAACTGCCAATTGCCTTCAATAGTCACAAGCTTGTAGCTTCAGAATTCAAGAACTTTGGAGTGTAAGAGTAACTTTGTATATTTACAAACTACTCAATTGCCTCCAGTCCCTACAAATCAGCAATTTTAAACTTGTTGAACTTTGAAGTTCTAGAGAAATTTTGCAAAACCTTTACATGTGCAAACTGCCTCCATAGCTCTGAATTTTGACTATTCCTGCCCTTGAAACTTGAAGGTCTATCAGAAGTTTTACACCCTTGTTTAAGTACAAGCCCAAAACAATGAATGAAAAGACATACCTCTCTCATTTTGCATGTTGTACAAAAATGTTAGGCTCTTCATTAGCCAAAAAAGAAAACTCCAAGGACACAAAACCTAACAAACCCCAAAGACAATATATTCATACCTCAATGGGTTTACACATGCTAAGGTAATGCCAAGGCATGAAAGGGACAAAAGTGTAATTTCGCCTTTTTGGAATGAGATTTAATAAATAATATAGTATACTAAAATATTAAAAAATAAAAATATAATATAATATAATAAAAAATTATTAAGTTCAATGAATGGTCAAAAGGCATGACATGAAAGTTTGTGTCTCCCTCAAAGGTAAGATATAAAAAGGAGATTATTTCCTTGGGAGAAGATCATAGTCTCAAGGAATATAATAAATCAAGGAAGAAAGAATCGACTCTGGAGCATATGAATTAAATTGCACAAATTCAGAAGGTTGTACTATTTCAAAGAGAGATAACTGTGAAAGATTGTGACTCTTGCAAAGGGTGGATGTGATGAAGAGGCGACTTCTCTCTCACTTTTGAAGATATAAGGGGAAGAAGGTTTCATTTGAGGAGGACATGGCAAAGAGGTCAATTTGGAAAATAAATTATTATTCTCAAAAGGCAGCAATAGAGGGTGGTGACTTAATTCTTATGAAAAGCAGTGTCACTTTCACCCATAAAGTATAGAGGAGAAATCATTCCAAGCACTTAATGGATAAAATTGTAATGTTTCCTTTTTGCAATGAGATTTAATAAATAATAACAGTAAGCTAAATATTTAAAAATAAAAGTATAATTTAATATAACTAAAATTGATTAAGTTCAATGAATGATCAAAGCCATGAAATGAAAGGTTGTGACTCCCTCAAGAATAAAATAAAAGAAGGAGATTATTTCCTTGGGAGGAGATCATAGAGTCAAGGGATATAATAAATCACAAATGGTGAATCAAGGAAGAAAGAATGGAGCATGTGCATCAAGAAAAGATATAAAAAAGAATCGGAAGAAAATAAGGAAGTGACTATTTCAAAGGGGACATTATGGAAGGTTGTACTTGTTGATGCAACATTTGTGCAGGCTTGTCAATAGTGTTTGAGATGAACTAGATGTGCACACCGACCAACTCTGCTTGAAAGAGAATGGAGAAGAGTTTTCCTTCCTCCCAAACACTTAGTTATCAGGTCATGACAGAGTTGGACTAGCTAAGTTGGACATACGGCTGTTTGTTCAAAGGGCCTGCTGGTTTTGGGAAGGTTCCGCCATACATTAGGTATCTTGTAAGCGAACACTAGAGCAATGTTTCAAAGAAACTTCAAAGATCATAAAGGGTTAGAGAAAGCTAAATCTACCTATAATCACTTTACCATCAAACCATCAAACTATACTCAAGAAAACAGTAAAACTACCAAACATACACGATCATCTATTAGTATATGCAAGAGCAGATAAATTCATCCCCAATAAAACACATATTCTTCATTCCACATTAAAGTGACTAACATCCAAGTATAGGACAGAAAAATGAGTAAATGAGACATTCTTTACCAACAACTGAGTGTTTAAAATAGTAGCGAAACAGTCGATCTTCCTCTGATTATTAGTAATAAAATTCTGCCATCACTAGTTAGTGCATACAAGGTTCTAGGGGAGCATAAAGGTAAATGCTAAATGCTAAGAGTCTGAGAGAAAATAAACTTTCTAACTTCTATTACTACGGTGCCTCAAAATCATCAATTTTACATACCCTTGGAATGGCCCAGAACTATAAATTTATAGGGATTGCACCTTGTACAACCTTTCTACTACTATTTTAAATTATCTAAATGTATGTACAACTTCTATAATCATTTACAAATCCAAAAGGGAAAGAAAGAAGGAAAGGGGAGAATAGAAGAGGACTTCAAGTCTCTAGATCATGAGGGAATGTCCACAGTGCGCAAGTCTTTAGCTGTCAGGTGTACATTGTCTGAACTTGGGACTTGCTTCATGCAAGTTGGATTGACGGATTGTCTGGTCTTTTGTACTTTGCACTGTCATAAATGGAAGAGTGACACCCTATGCACAAAAGAAGTAGCACCTGCACATCATCTGTCTCTAACACTGCATTTTGCAACACCTATTGCATAGGTGACTGTCTATCGAAATTAGGAGGGTAAGCCCTGATGCGGACATCCGTAAAGAATAGATGAATAAAGAATGAAAGAATGCTGACATTGTACATGTTTGAGATCTGCGAGCTCAGAGTCCTTCAAACTCCAATAAATAATGAATTAAAGAATAAGGGGACATAGGAGTCCATCACACCAATGTTGACTCGGCCTTATACTTCTCGAACCTTTTAATGCATTCATAAATAATATCTTCATCAAAACTCCTGACACATTGTACCTGGACCTTAGCCTCCTTAAGTGCCTCCCCGGCCTCATTTACATGCTCGAGCATCCGGGTTCTAATCTTTTGGACCTTGTGCATATCTATGATGAGTGGTGCACTCATTGATCACCTTTTTCTCAAAATCCTGGGAGGAGCTGAACTTCTTTTGTACTTCTTTCATTAAAATCTATTAATAGAGAATCCAAGGGCATAAACCCATCTACATTATTAGGATGGGGACCTATTATCTCCTTTATATAGTCCGCGTACTTAGTGACATATTTCTGCATCTGTGAGGGAGAATAAGTGACCGTTTTGTGGGCCATCTCTAGGACATTAGGTTTGGATCCAAGCTTGTAGAACATAAGACCTGGGAACTCCAAAATCTCATTGCTGATATGTCAATTTTATTTAGCTCTTCTAGGTCATATTATTTGTTCAAGGCTTTCCATTGTTTGTCATGTCAGTCAATGTGAACTTCCCATTCCAAAAATGCTTCTCCGGTGAGTTGCTTGGTCTTTATTGCTTCAAAATACACTAGGATGGAATCAACGAGAAAGAAACGGTCCCCACTTGCTCAAAGATCCACTAGTCCGCTGCAAGGGATTTCTTATTCACCATCCTTAATGAATCCATCTTGGCCTGCAAAATTGACTCTGGGGTGGGCACTTCAAGTATTTGCGAGGAAATGAGAGAGGCTAACTCCTGCAAAACCTCCTTGTGTTTGGTTATTGTGGCCTTCAACTTCCTATAGTCTATTTTGATCCTCTTATACACTGTTCCAATGGCATCATTGAGGTTACTAAGCTTACTCCACTTATTCCTTTTTCTGAGATTAATCTTGGTGGTCTGGTAATCTGCAGGAGTGATCTCAAAGGCATCCTTATCAGGGGGCAACATAGCAATCTCAACCACTATCTCTTCCTTTCCGTTTCTCCTAGTAGCAAAAATGGTTCAGGCCTTCTTGGCCTTCTTCAAGGTTGTGAGTCCAACCATGATCACTTGCAGCGAGGGTGTGATGTATCCTTCTAGCTGTTTTCTTTCAAATCCCACCATCAAGCATTGTGGTGGAGGCAAAGTATTGACCCTCACTTTTGCTCTATCCTAGGAGGCAAAAATTATACCTCTATGTTATTTTGTTTGTGTGGGAGGAGGCTTCTTGGGATTTGTTGTTATTATTTGTTGAGGATCTTGCTGAGGAGGAGCATTGGGTTGCAGGGGTATAGTTGATCCCAAAGATCCAATTTCCTCTTGTGCCTTGGCTTGCTCCTCCATCCATTGTTTTTTGTTCCTTCTTTTTATGGAAAGGTCTTCTTGCCTTCTTTTCTTCCTAGCCTTGGTCGATTTGTGACGAGTTTCTTCCTGTTTTTCCTATTTCTGCTCTTGCTCAGTCACCTTTTTCTTTTCTTCCTTGAGGTGCTATCTTTCCTTTTTTGCTTCCTTTTTCTTTTGAGCCTCTTCGACATTGAGGCATTCTAGATATTCTTTTGTTGAGCGCAATCAAAATTCCTTCTCTACATTGAGTCATGCCTCCTCTTGTTTTACGCACTCTTCAACTTCTTGCATGGTTTTTTTCTCTTGTTCCTTGGCACAGCTTTCTTCTTCTAGGTGGGCATCTTCTTCTACCTTGGCCTTCTTTTCCTTCTGAACACTCTCCTCTTTGCTAGACATATTGAAATGTTGTTGGCATTGTTGTCATTGATGTCAAAACCTTCATACCAACTACTTGGCGACATCGATTAGTTGTTGGCAGTTTTAGTTGTGCACCCATTAGCTATTGGTATAGTATCTAAAGTTTCGGTTGTGTATCTATTAGGTGTTGGTAATGTAACATCCAGATTTCCTGGGTCTTAATTAACAATTAACATACTCAAAGAAATACAGTTATCACTTCTTCATCATAGGAAGTCAGTTAAATCAGTTTCATTCATATGAAAGGGATTGACGGTTAAAATCAGTTAAACAAAATTTCTTAACTAAAAACTTGAAACACCATCAAATGAAATTACTACAGAAGTTGAAATCCACATACCATGGAAACTAAGGTCGAATTCAAAACTAGTGATGCTTCACTGTAATCATTAGGGCATTTATTACCATTGGAATCTTTTAGGGCTTCTGATACCAGTATTTCAGAAAGGGCTTCCGATACCACGGATTCAATTAGGGCTCCTGATACCACTGTATCATTTAGGGTTCCAGTCATCACTCAATCAATTTCAGATTCCTTTCCTTCCAATTACTTAACTGTGACAGTAACTCATGATTAGAAAATATAATTATATTCGATATTCATATAAATGAAAAACAATCCATAAATCTATCTCTTGCATCTAGGTGTGACGATGAAATAACTCAATTAATCTTACCTTCTTGTATATTAATCATAAAAGTGATAATACCTGTTTCTAACAACCAATTGAATGTATGACTTATCTTTGTTTGATGCACGTCCGATAGTGAAACATTGTCAGGGGCTTGACCACCCAACCTTAGACCAAACCTTATCCCCACACAATCTCTAACGAGAAAGGCCCTCCCTACCTGGAATAGACAGCGGTCATCTTGCCATCCATTGGGCATCTTGGTATTTTAACATACAACTTGGCAATAGGAGATCACAATTCATGCATGAGCTATTAATTGATTCATATTATAAATGATAAACGTTGTTATGTCATAATTGATACTGATTCATGTTTTTGATGATTCCTTTCTCTCACCTCATCACCCATCTCCTTGGCTACACAGTCAGATGAGTCCTAGGTATTCGAAATTCTCAGAGCAGACAACTCTATCAATTATTCAAGAAGATTACATACATCCAGCATTTCACACTCTATGATTACATAATTATGTTCTTTAAAGATTTCAAAATTGAATGTTTAATTAATTAATTTAATCATAACTAATTTATCTTCCGCATTCTTGCAGATTAACTCCACCTCTTCACCATTTCATGGCTTCACTGCCTGTGAATTCCTTGATGTCAAAAGTGTTCTAAATATGCTTGGAAATTTTAATTAAGCATGTGCAATGGTGTGGTTTCATATAATCAATCAATTTATTACAATTACCAATGGATTTCATAAATGATATAACTCAAGAATATTTGGTGAATGATCTCATATACACCTTGGATTACCAATAGCTAGTATTATGGATTGACCACTACTTAATAGGCTTGGCCGGCTATGTATGGATACTCGAATCAGAAAGAGAAAGAAAGATTTAGAAATCATATTTAAATTATTCTCAATCTTTCACTATATATCCGCTGAGATAGATATTGCACCTAGTAAAAACAATTTATTCTTAGCATTGTTTCTATGGTAATCATTCCATTTGACTTATCTTGGAAAATAAAAGAAAGAAGAAAAGAATATTATCAGAAATTGTGACCTGAGACTTGGTTGTATCTTTGCTCTAACCAAGCCTCTTATTCACCTGCAATCCTGCGACTAAATTTGGACTTCAATTCGTTGGCAATAATAATGGAAAAACAACAGGGATTCGGGTATGAGTAAGGAAGGAATTCGGCTGAGAATTCAATAGGAAATGCAGACATATGGAGTTAGGAGAGAACCGGAGATGAAAGGAGGTATATGCATATGGCTCCTTAATAACTTAGTCGAGACTCCTCGGCTTCCATCCATTTCCAAGAAGACTCTTCGAATACATCATAAATTCGAATTGAAAAAGGAGAAAAATAAAGAGGGAAAAGAAAATAAAAAGGTTGGAAGAAAAGTTGGAAAGATTAAGACAATTTGAATTGCTAAATATAAAATTAATTAAAAGAAAGAATATTAAAATGGAAAGAATAGAATTGGAAGATAATAATTCCATTATTATTAAAATTCGAACGTTATAATTCAAGTGTTATTATATTTTGAATATTATTATTATAATCTTATATTTATAAATGTACATCTAATCATCACTTTATTAAATTATTAAAATATAATGATGCCAAATCATTTTTATGTTTATATGTACGTATATAAATATTTATTAAAATAATATGATGAAAGATAAATTAAAATCCTTTGAGATACATTTCATATTTTAACCCAATTATTTTCTCAATTTATTTATTTAAATAACTCATGCGGGTCCTACAGATGTATCCTGTTTCAAGTCACCAGGTCCTCAACCCATTTGCTCAGTGATGGCAATGCTCCTGCCTAATTCTTTTTTGACAATGCTTCCACCCCTTAGACGTGTTTCCTGCAAGGAAATTCTCCATAGTTAAATTATAAATTATTTAATCATAAATAATCATAACAGTTAACCTTCTTCTCAATTCTATGAATTTGTGATAAATGATCAACTAACTTGATATCTTCACTTGAAATTATAACGACAAACTATCTTACAATTTTGCCAAATTATAACAAATTAAACTGCCAATTGACTTCATGTGAGCCTCAACGACTATATTTCAGATTAGGTCAAAAATTGGGATGTAACAGGTGAAGTATTTGAACTTTCGGTTATACTCAAAACAAGTTTAGTACGTACAAATTTGGGTATCTTTACTTAGTTCTACTCATGGATTACGTGTTTTGGTACACTAGTACGCTTCTAGTAATCAAAGTTGCATGGAGTTTTTTGTCACTTCTTGTTGACTTCTATACTTATAGTATTTTTCCAAGTGTTTCTAATAGCTGAACAATCATACAGTTCATTAGATGGTTTTGATATATTGACAATACCATGTTCTGGACAAATTCTATATAATTTCATCTATTCGGTTCAGATATTTTGCAGATCATGTTTTGGTCTTGATTGTGGCGTTTTGATAGTTTCAATGAATGTAATATGCATTTTATACATCTTATGTGCGACCTATATTTGGGTCCTATGATAGTGTGTTGTAAAGTTGTCTTAAGTATATCCTAGACTCCTAGATTTAGGATCGATGACAATTCATTAAATACAATTGTAATATCTTTTAAATTGGGGCTGACACACACTTTTTTGGTGTGGTTGACATATGTATGATATGATATCTATATAAACAAAGAAAACCTTTTGTATCCAATGTAAGAATTTTCATGGCACAAGAGTGAATTGACACGAGCGAGTTGTAGAAACAAATATAGTGCATGTTTGTGGATAAGCACTTGATGGTGATGTATGTGAGCAAAGGATTGTGTGGGAGATTATAGTGAGATCAAGAAGTGCCTTGTCTACAGTGTTGCAGTGGATCAGACAATTGTATATAGTGAGAAGATCGACATTTGGAGCTACTGATAGGTGTGGTAGTTGAGCTAAATAGAAGATTTGTTTCATGCATTTTTAGATGTAACCTTATCAATTCTTGTTTTGTCTATAAAAGATCTATGTTGATACATATTATATATCTATTTGTATAAGGGCAATTAGCCCGACAAGTAGTGAGCCAAACTACAGTGAACAAACCATCAATGAGCCATATGTAAAACTACCTTAGCCAACCTTAACAGATTTTTATTTAATCAGAATTAGTTTCTCCATGGTTTTTCCCAGTTTGGGTTTCCACATAAAATTTGGTGTTCTTTGTGTTGCTTTTGTGTTTTCATGTTTACCACTATAAGTGTTTAATATGGTTACCGATAGAAGAAAAATTAATACAATTATGTTAATCGCTTGTATGGCTTATGAGTTTAAGACACAATAAAAGTTTTAGAAAGTGTTTAGAATAACTATTAACCCCCTGTTAGTTATTTGGCTTGTTCAATACTCTTCCCTCATTTTTTTTTTCTATTTCTTTTGTTGCTTTGAAGAGGAGGTCGTAATCCTTTAGGGTTAGCATGATGTTAGGGTCCTCAAGGGTGGTAGTGTCAAGGTTTTGGAAGTCTTGAACCTATCCTTGAGTAGGCTGATCAAATGACAGAGCCTGCATTTCTTCATTAGGGATCCCTTCTAGAGGGTTAGGGATCCCTTCTAGAGGGTTCGTGCTTGAACTTCCTACTTGACTCTTCTTTTTCTCCCTTGTTCCAAAGATATAGAATTGAGAGCACTATAATGGGACATCCTCCTCCAATGGGAGTTCTTTCTCCACATCCACGTTTATGGGTGTTATTTGTGGTCCCTGGGAGTGACTAAACTTATTGCTACTAAAGAGGGGTAAGTAGACACATGAAGTTCCATAGTCAAGAGAAGGCGACTCCTTGTTGAACCTTAGAGCATACCTAGAATTTACTAGCTAAATAAAGCGATTTAGTAATCCAGTATGCAAGTTTCTTCTCAATTTGGCAAGCACAACATTCCATAATTCCATAGGAGAGGCCTAAAAGGTAAAAGGAATGCCTAAAAATCGAAAAATCTCCCCGTGTTGAATTTGTTGTTATGTGGAGCCTAATCAGACTCAGAGGTTAATTATTCCCTAATTCATTCAATGTGGTTTCCCCCCAGTTTTTTCTATGGGGGTTTGGGGCAATGCCCCCAAGATGGGGTATAGACAATGCCCCAGGTGCACTCCCTATCGCAGTACAGGGCAAGGTCAATGAGCAATGTCCCCACGGGGGTTTTTGGGGCAGCACCCTCGAGGCTCAAATGAAGGTGTCAAAACTTATTTTTCTATTAGATGACTTATTCTAGTCCTAATTTTGTAATCGACAAAAAACTTGTATAAAATGGTTTAGGGTTAGGGATTTTATGTACTATGAAATAGTAGCTTCTTGCTATGGTATTGAGCTGCAAGTGATTGCAGATTGTAATCAAGTTGTAATCACTGGATAATAACAATATCAAACTCACTAGTTGGTGGACGTAGCCTAGAGATTGGGTGAACCATGTTAAATCTTTGTGTCTTATGTTCTCTTTTGTGTACTTTATGCTTTTTTGATACTGGTTATAGTTGCACGTAATTGTTATTTTTGTCTCTTTAATCCTTAATCTTCTTTAGTCGCTCTCTGATTTTAGTATGGACACAAGCGAAATTGAAAGCTCTAAGTGATAGCAAGAATATATCAAAGATGTGGTTGTTCAAAATAAGGGTTTGAGTGGGTTATGATAGTGATTTAGGGATTAATGGATGTTGGAGATTGATTGAAGATAAGATCAGTGGAGAAAGAGGTGAGATGATTTAGCAAAAGTGGAAGTGAGAAGTGGAGAGAGTGAAGAGTTAAGAGGGAAGATGGAAGAGTTAAGTGGAAAGAATGAAGGAGTTGAGTGGTGAGGGAAATTAGTAAGTGGAGTTAGGAAATGGGAAAGTTAGTGAGATAATTAGTAGGTTAGAGTTGAGTGGAGGATATAAATAAACAAGTCAAATTTATTTATCATCTTCCACATGTAAGGAGGTAATCAAATAAATATTAATTTATTTAACTTAGGATATTAAGAAATGAAAAGGGGTTAAATTAATAAATAATTATTTAATCTCTTAGAAGGGTGAGCTTGGTTAGAGAAGAGGGATTAAATAATTAGGTTAATTATTTAATCAATTAGGGTGAATTGATCAAGATATTAAATTGATGATGATTATTGACCGCTTAGGGAAAATGATGCATTAGATTGATTGAAGATCATAGAAGAAAAACAACTAAATATCATTCAATTAGGAGACGCTAGATGAATGAAACTAGTTTTGACGGACTTATGTAATTATTCAACCAGTTTAGATGAACAATTAGTTAAAAGTGTTGTCACAGACAATTGATGATTTTCAATGTCTACAGAAGAAAATCTAGAAATTGATCCTTGTGCAAAAGAATTTCTAAATGTAGATTTTAACAGCAACAAAAATGGAAATTTATATCTGGATGTGGGGGGAAAGTTTGTTGTTGTTGAAATCTTGGCACTTAAAGTTCATTCCATCTATTGAGGCATTTTCAGTTATGCCGATTTGAGTTCACCTTCCAAACTTGCCTCTTTACCACTAGTTTGATTCATGTTTTGCAGCAAATTGTAACTCAATTGGAGTATTAATTTTTATATTTTTCATAGATGAAAAATTAAGGGATTTCGTACACAACCTATGCAAGGATTTCGGTGGAGCTGGATACCACCAAAGATCTTCTGACATAAATTATATTGAATTCCAATGGTAATATCTCGGTGCAGCCATAGGATTACGAAAGATTAATCTTCAGGTGCATGAGATGCTACAAAATTGGGCATATGGCACCTGAATGCTCTGTTGTTAAATCCTCACCAATCTGGGAGGCCTCTTTATGGAAAATGCTTCTCCAAAACATTATACCATTGCAAAGATTTAGGAAAAGAATGCTTTTTCTCCAAAAACTGATACCGGGAAGAGCAACTTAGAGCAGGTTGATATGCTTGCTTTAAAATCAAGGTTTTGCTAAGATTAGCCTCAATAAAATGAGTCTCGCTATCTGGAGCAGGCTATGTGCAGTGGTACAACCTCTCCAAGGCCCACTCCCACTGTCAAATCTAAATCAGTGAATCTTTGGATCCTTCAACATTGATGGAAGAGTCCTGTAGTTGAGAGGTTAAGAGTACTCTTTTACCTCAATCTTCAGAGGTGTCTTTAGTTAATATGGACAACAAGGATGGTCCACTAGTTGAGAGCTGTCTTCCCAAAGCCCAAGATAGACATAAGTTAAATGGAGGAAGCATAATCCACAATGCCAGAGACTTTGAGATCCTCCAAGAAAGGGGAGAAAGTGAAAACATAATAATTTTTATTCAGCGTAGATTAGTTTTTGTTAATGTATGTGGCAACAATAACCTTTTTGTTTTGGCCCTATATGGCATTCTTCTGTTGCACCCTTATTAAAGGGTTGATGTCTTCTTTATTTTCATAATTTTTATATATGCAAGTGGACCCCATGTCGACAACTTATTACACAGGAAAAAGAAAATTATGCCCAACTTATCTTAAGTTTAACTAGTGTTATATTTTTTACCTGGGACCTCAAAGACTCTAACCATGAAGTCCCAAATTTTAACACCTCAAAAATGGTTTGTATCAGGCTGTATGTGGGCTGGAAGGTGTCTATAACAGTCATACATCACCCTGAATCTCTCTCCCAACAGCATTCAAATTCTGGGATGTTTGCACTTAGTGAGCTCAACATGCGATGCCTTTGACACATAAGGTCAAACCAAGAGATATTTTCCATACCTTGGCTGTAATGCTCCATTCTTTTGCTCAAAATCAGAAATTCAATGGCTGGGAAACCACTTTGTAGTAGCTGCCCCCAATTTGTACAAGTAACATCATACAAATTGGGGGCAGATATAAAAGATATAAATATGCAGATATAAATGAGATGTATATGCAATGTAAGAAGAAGAATTATGTAGGAAGGGTATCCATTATCAATTGAGTAAGCAACATTGCCAAGGTGGAGAAGAAGTTTTTGTGTAGAGGGTTGCTCTTCACGAAGACAAAGGTGGGGGTTGGTGCTTCCAGTAGGCCGGTGCCTGGGAAGTGTGGGTGTTGGAGCTTCCAAAGAGTAGGTGCTCATAAACACAGGGGTCAGAGCCTCTAGTAGGTCAAAGCCTACAAATCATTGTAAAAGATCAAGTTTAAATATAAAGCAATTATTTGTCGTGGTTTACTCCCACATTGGGTTTCCACGTACATTTGTGTTATTGTGTGTGATGGCACCCTATTTTTAGGGACTCCATTCTAAGCATTATCCTAGATCTTCTTATTGTTTGATTAATGTGGTTGTTTTGTTTTAAAAGTTTTGCAGGATTTGTGAATCAATCAACTATTTTCACTTCTATCTCAACTCTTTTGTTATTTGTCTACTATAGATGCATCATGGAATTAGGAAATAGGTAGAGTGCCACTTACAGGCTTGCAAGTTTTGATCTAGATTGCAGATGTAATGATATCATCCACAATGAAACAATGTTGTTACAGTAAAATAGCGACAGAGGTAAAAATGGTTTAAACATGCAAAGAAATAATTTTGACAATTAATAACAGGCTAAATCTGATGAGAAGTGAGCCTGAACACCCTTTTTTGAATCAGCTAAGATGTTATCTATACAAGAACACTATCAGTTTTATACAGATTTCAAACTTTTCATATGCAAGAGCTCCAGCAGCAATACAGAAATCTGGATGAGACTTTGCTGGTTCAAGGTTAATATCAGGAAGTAGAGTAAGCGTCAGAACATTGGACATGTTGTAACTTGCTGAAAAAATTGGAGCTACATCAGCGTATGAAGTCTATGAAGATCCTCTTGAGCATCCTCAGGTGGGAGAATATTGGGGGAGTGTTAAATCAATCAGAGTCTGCAATTGCTGTGACCAAGCGAAGTTGAAACTCTAATATTTGGTCGTTGTAGGCAGCATGGCCCAGAAATTAGAATTGCTTGAATATTTAACACTGGTGAGCAACAGATGAACATTGACGATGGTCATTTTGTAAATGGCTTTACTGTCCAAGCACTCTGAGTAGAAGTTGACAGTTCAGGCTTCAAGAGCTCACACCAGAAATCTCATCTATATTTTAGATATTAGTATTGGTTTGATTCTTCTTATGTAAGGAGATCTAACTGAACTTATCAGCATCCGAAAACTGATAGAGCTTACATGTTGGAATTTGTGGAAGTTGTGGGGAAGGCCTTTTTATAGTCAGCATAGCTCAGTGGTAATAGGAAAATGCACCTTCTGTTGTCTGCATTGATGAGTTGGATGCTGTTGGAAGAACTCATGGTATTGTTAAAGGATCTGGAGGACAAGAATGTGATACCACAGTAAATCAACTTCTTACATGCTTGGATGAATTTGAAGGAAGAGGAGACTGTTCTGTTACAAGTGATGATGATTCTGAACTTGACAGGCGATAGCCAAAATTGCTAAGCTGTCTTCAGAGTTTACCTTTGTTATGATTTAGATTTGGCGATGAGTGATCACGGAGGCAGCACCAAAAGCTTAAGCCATTCTTATGCCTTGATTGTTTAAGCAATTTTTATATGAAATCACCGGAAATTTGTTATCAAATTATTTTGAATTTTGTTCATTCATTTTATACCTACTAACACTCTGATTTTGTTGCAGATTATACGCATTTGTGCAATAGAAGAGTTGAATGTCTAAGAGATTCACGATTTGAAGGCACGTCACCAGTATTAGCAACTGAGAATTCAATCTTCCAAAAACTCGAATCCATGGCCAATTGATCGCTCTGCAGAATTTTTAAATCTGAGAAATCCACCAGGATACTGGAGTCACTAATACTGGAAAATGAAGGCAAAACTGTTTCCCGCTGGATAAAGAATCACCGTGGGAGCAAGGAGTCCGAACCAGATCTCTGAGCACACACGGAGGAGTCACTGGTAACATCTGCAGGTTCGAGACAAGGAGATAAAACATTTCAACCCCAATCAAAGAGTCATAGGCATGAAGGAGGAACTCGTCCATCTTGCCAATATTACAGATATATGTGAAGAGGAAGCGTAAACGTTGTACAGGAGTCACCAAGCATGAGGGGAACTGCTTCAGATTCTCGGCTGAAGAAGAATAACTGTGGAGAACGATCATGCTTAGGCAAAATTTAGAGAATCCCCGTTCCTGTACGAACATTCATGGTACCCACTGAAAGCCGTTGCCAAGCATAGTAAATACGTGCATCAACATAGAAGCCCTCAGACGAAGATGAAAACAACGGAGAGGGAACATATTGAATGATATTCACAAGCCGAGTAGAAAAAATAAAATCCAACATGGTAAAAAGGGCCCCGATAAATAAGAAGAATAACTGCGGAGATGTTCAGAAAGTATATCGTCAATATAAAGAGTCCAATATATTTGGGTATATAATCTGTCACACAGCCTGATTGGTTAGTAGCAAATATTATGTCTCCAATTAAAGCATTGATCAATGAGTTGAGAATAATTAGTTTCTTGTTATCAAGGGTCGTGATGTTCTGAAGAGACAACCCACCTTTCCCTCTATTATAAATTCAATATGTAAAAATCAAGAGAGAGAAGAGACGATTCATATTCATTTTTAAAAAATTTTTACAATTTATAAGCAATTGATATATTATATTTTTCTATTGGTGAAGAATGAAATTTTGAACTAAGTTTATGAATGCGGATTATTAAATAAACATATTTATATGCGACTTTGGAGTCAAATGCATTGGATGGATCATCTGTAAGGATTGTCTCCAATGTATTTTATTTCCAGCATGATTAGTAAGAAGTATTTACGTATTTTATTTGTTTAAATTTTTTAGAAGTCGAGAATACTATATAGTTCGTCCTTTATGACCATTTCTTAATTTTATAAATAATTTATTGTTAGAGTAAGTAGATCAAATCAATTGTGGCTATTTGAACTCGACAAGTACAAATATTGTGAAATATTTTAATTGTTTCCTTATTTGTATCTATTTTGTCCTAATAAGGGTTAAAATATTATAGACTGGTTTAAATATACGTAAAAACAATTGATTTATTGCATCCTGATGACTAAACTATTTATAAATTCAATGTACATAACATCATAAAGTTGTATGTGAAAACTTATAGTTCTGACTCTATCACCCTTTGGCACTGGTCTTTATATTTTTTCATAATTCAAATATATAGTTGGCAATTATTTCATATCCTTCCTTTAAAGAATTAATATATTCATTTGTTGCAATCATTATTTTTTATTTAAAAAACATTCATATATTCATTTATTATTCCTAACCCGTAATTTGCAAACTTAAAGCTTTCTATGATTCTTGCCATTTTGAAAGTTTTCATCACATTTGTGTTTTAACCAATCTGCTATAAGGATCTTGGATATAAGGCTATTGTCCAGGATCAGGTACACCTGCTTCGGTTTTGCAAAGCCGGAAGTGCAGGGAACTCGGACCGTGTTGTTCAGTTCCGTCAAGTTGGCCTTAACCAGTTGGATATCCCAGCATCGAGCAGGCAAGGCTCGTAGGATTCCAATCTGTGGTTTTGGGAACCAACAGTGTGCATGTGCATAATTGTTCATTTTAGCATTCAAAGTTAACTGTTATTATACTGATTCTCCCCCCTCTCAGTATAATCGTGTGCTCTTCAGAGGAAGCTTAAAACTGATTTGGAAAAATCCTAACATTAGTGGCATTTAAGAGGAGGTGTTACACTATCAAGAATAACAGGTGTAACACTCCAACAACCACCTTCAAACCGTAGATTTGCGGGACGAGTTCCTACCGCACAGATGTCTTTGCAATGCGCATGCATCCTAAGTCAAAACAATTCACATGGTCATAATTTTAGGTAGAAGCGATGACAAGGCAACTAGGTGAAGCAAAGCTTTAGGTGGAGACTTGTAGCTGGCTAAAGCAAAGGTTGCATGTGAGGTGGAATTGTACGAGGTGCAACTTATGACATTACACTTTGTTGGTAAATAGATTTGTCATTGTGATAGTTTCTTCGAAACCGACCTTGTTTTCCCAATGAGTAGTGACAATAGTCAAAGAGATTGTAGTAAAGGCACAATCTTTCTATACCTTTGAGAGGGGTAACTCCCTTATATGGGGTTATTTAGGATTTTTGTGTACCTTTGACTTGAAAGTACAAAAAGGAGACAAGATAAAACTAAAGAAAAATGAGTAGCAAGAATCTCAATCATGGATCCACGAATATTGATTGAGATTCTGCAATAGTTAATGAGTACAAAGGGGGTTTCAGCACACCATGCAAGGAGGATGAATGAAGAATCACACATCTTGACATATGAAGAGATAGATTACTTCAACACATTCAAACTAAGATACTAAAGCCTAATTGTGTGTCATTACACAAACTTTTCATATTATCAATCTCTTATACATATACATTAAGAGGGACTACTAATTTGATATATGAGAATTTAGCAATGATAGCACATGAATACATTCCAAGTACACAAACTAAACTGCATTCTTCATTATGTTTTTAAATTATACAATTGCAAAGTCCTTTCTGTACACAGTACAAACAAAAATGTTTTTCAAAAAAATTCTGAAAATTTCATTAAAGGTTTCCCTCTATAAGAGTGGACCTCTTTCATTGCAAATAGTTATGTTTTTCTAGGCTTCACAAGCTAATTACCCTGTAACTAACTTGATAACTACCCCCTAACTACCTGTGTACTTTTGAGTTAGAAACTACTCTTCTTTCACACAAAAAGAGTTCAATTAGAAACTTCTAAACTTTTGCATTCTGAAAGTCTATTTTCTAACTTTGACCTAAGTCACTTTTACAAAAAGGAAAGCAAAAACTAGTGAATTTTTCATGTTATAAGTTGGACATAGATATGCATCTTGTTTTCCTCTAGTGAATCACCTTTTCAAATTGAGGTCTATCATATCCACAATTGACACGATCTGATATGAAGAAAACAATACCTCGATAGGAAGGACTTGAGTATCTCCTATCACATAGCTTCACAACAGATTGAATCCTAGTTGTATTCTATGTATCTCAGATAGAATCTATAATAAATTTGTTGACTAGAGGTTTACACAATTTTCAATGGATCTTAGAAAATTTTCAATGGTCTTGTCAAGGAGTGATGCATACACTTGCACACACTTGGGTAATTGAAGATGACGCCTATTCTAAGGTTTTTCTTCAATCTTGCGTATACTTCCTAGTTATTCAAAAGGTGAAAAGAAACTGATCAAAGATTCTAAGTTCCAAACAAATTTTATCCTTGAAATGTTCTAAAGCATTTTTTCTAGTGGAGTGCCAGTTGTTATGACCTTTCCATGCATCCTCCCATTACAAATGGGGACCCTCTCTTTTCACTTGTTAGTTGTAGGTTTTTGGTAGAAGAGTGTCAGTTCTGAGCTCCAAAGTTTCAGGAGTTGTTGAGCCTCAAAGTCTCCAAGGTTGCAAGCATAGACAAGTCTTAAAGGTTTTGAATCATTGGGATCAAAGTGCAAAAGTTGTTGAGTTCCTAGAAATTTGCCTCAGTGTTAGGGTGTTCGATGGGTCATTTTGTCCCCACGAGCATTGATTTCCCATCTTGCCTTCCAATATGAACAAAAATGATGAAATATTGCAAGTAATGCTCAACATATCTATGGAAGTTGACTTTCCACTATGTCTAGAGAGAAAGTCTCTATGGAGATTGAATTTCTACTCCCAGGTAGGGAAATTAAAGTTGAAAAACCATAAAGTCCTTATGGAAATTGATTTCCCCAAAGCAATTAAGTGAAAACAATTCTTACGAAGGTCATTATTCTATTGGGTAAACACTTAGCCAAATTTGGAAATGAATTTGAAAGGGAAAGTCTGTATGGACATAGATTTTCCACTCATCTCTATAAGCATGGATTTTCTACTTGTTTCTATGAAGTCCAAATATGCATTAGACCCTATGACCTTCAAATTTACCCTTTAGGATAAAATGAACAAACAAATGAGGAGTCCCTATGAGAGTCGATTTTCCACTCTCCTCCAAATGTCCAAGTAAAGTCTTATTGGGACTGATTTAGTCCCTATCCCCTTCGATTTTCCACCAGCACAAAATGTGTGAGAGAAAAATGCATGACTTGTTTAGTCCCCATGGGCATTGATTCTCCGCTAAGGGGACTGAAATTGTCCCTATGACTATTGATATTCCCCTTTGGAGAATTGGTCAATTTAAGACAAATTTAGTCACAAATTTCAAGGATGAAATAAATTGTTCCTATAGCCATTGATTCTCCACCAAGACATGAAGTGAAAGAAATTAAAGGAAAAGTGAATATGAAAAGTCCTACATGCACTGCAGAGTTGCAAAGCAAAGGTAAAGCCACATTAAATTGCCATTCAACACAATAATGAAGAAATAGCATGACTTTGGAAGCTGAAGAAAGTCGTTGAGGGAAGATGAATTAAAAACAAGGCAAGAAGAAGAGGTCCGATCAAGAGTATCCAGCATTTAGATAGGGATGAATTTGTGAGGGAAAATCTGAGATTGAAGAGAACTGAAAGTGTGCTTGACGGTGTGAGCTTTGTTTGAGAACCCAAAATCTGATAAAATCCTTATTATTAATGCTGGAAATTTTGGAAAAACCAGAAGCTAATGGAGGCTTTAGGCTGCGAATTTCATAAGGGGAGTCAAGAAATGATATAGAAGACAAAGTCTGTTTAAGTCCTTGTTACCAAAGCCGTGATTTATAATGTCCCCATTTTTTAGCCTTCCTAAGCATCAATTATTTTCAGAGGTTAGCTTATTATCTGTAGTCCGCGTCAGCTAATGTAGTGATTAGAGGGTCATTTGAGGGTGATTTAGGGTTATTTAGCTGACCCATTGGGTGTCTCTTTCAGTATTTTCCATTTCGATGCATCAATTTATTTGTGGTTTTCCTTTTAGAAGTCTTTCAGGCTCCGTGTATACATACAATTTTTAGTAAGTCATTTGGATGTTTGGGTCCACACAAGTTACAATTTATGGAATTTATCTGGATCGTTAGAATATATCATGATTATATTCGAAAAGCTGGTAGACTCCATTGTTGGTTTGATATTTGGTATATAATGGAGTTTAATGATTTAATTTAATTAATTATAGTCTAGTCTAGCATTGAATTTAAAATAATTAATTTAATTAAATATCTTTATGATTAAAGGCGAAATAAGGGTCAAGTTTGCATTTAATGTTAATTTTATGCCAAATGGGGTGCCAACATATGGAGGTATAAGAATATTAAAATAACTTTATAGCAATGAAGAAATTATATGGGGGTTAGTCACTCTATTATTAGTTCCCATATGTAATTAACTTATAAAATTGGGAATTTTGAATAGGGTTTCCAAAAACTTCATGGCAGGATGATAAGAGGGGATTTGAGGAAGTCGTGTGATATGGTTGATTTTTTTTTTTTTTTCCTCTAACAAGTTTGGGAGCTTGATTTTTAATGTAAAATATCTGAGAATGAAAACCCTTGGAGTTTCTCGTTAGTTTGGACAGAAAACCAAATCTTTTGTGTGGATTCATCCATGAATCACCATTGTGCTTATTTTCTGATTGCTGGAAATCTCTTTGGAGAGTTGACAGGATTTTGGCATTGAGGAAGAGCAAGAAATTTCATTTATTTGCAGATCTACAATTGCTACGTTTTGGAGGAAATTTTGCAGAGTTTGACATTACCAAACTGCAATCAACATTATCTTTCAGACCTTCTAGCTATTTACAGAAATTTTAGACTTATTGGAGTCTATATTTGAGTTCATTTGATCATCATATGGTCTTCTACATTGTTTATCTCATTACCATTGGAGTAATGCGTCATCCAGGCATGTTGTAATTGTTGAACACCCAAATACTTAGGGATTGTACTTGCTGTTACAGTCTGATAGAGATTCCATATCAAATGGTCTATTTTTTAATCAGACCTCATATTTCATCAATAAAGGGTTCCTTTGGTATTGTTAAGTCATTTGTTATGTCCTCTCTTATTTCGTACATCTAACTGCAATAAATCAATTCAATATTCAAATAACATAACTCAGAAATTCATATCAAACCCAGAAATCTAGAATTCAGAGGTTTTCATGACTAGTGTTTGACAAAATTTCAAATATCCAAAACTTTAAAAACAGGGCAGAATTAGTGAGGGTTCTTACAAGATTGTGAGAAACCACTGATCAGATCAAAATCATAGCTACCTAGTGCAAATTCAGACAAAGACAAATTGTTTTCTTGGCAAAAATTATGAATAATTTCAAGGAGAAACAGTCAATTTTTAGAATTCATTAACAAGATCAAGTTCGAAATCATATTCTAATTTTCATCGGTTTCCATTTTCAGATTGTAAATTCTTCTGCAAGGTATGTTTTGCAAGGATGATATTCTTATTTTTAAGTTTAGCATTTTGAAATCATAGTAAAATCAAGATCTGCTAAGTTCTGGAATTATCATTTTAAAGTGTTTTGGGGGGTTATTAACTTCAGGCTATCTTCTCTTTTGCAGGGGTGATTACATGGGTTAATGATCAAACAAGGAAGTGAATGAGAAAAACACTTAAAGATAGAGATGAATAAGGATGTAATAATTAAGGCAAGCTTGAGGAAACGTGAAGGTGCAAGATTTAATAACATTGTGATTGAGCTCACAATATGGAAGATTCAATTCAAGATCAATTCATGCAAGGAGAATGAATACATTCTACAAATCAAGGGAGGATTAACATAATCTTGGATTTCGAAAGGAAATCCAAGATCAATATGAAGGACCTAAGCATCACAAAAAGATCATGGCTAAGGAAGGTCTAGTCAAAGGATTGCCATGAGGATGGAGATGACAACAACAATGAAAGCGAAAATCAAAGGATTCAACTATTACAAAATCAAGACATCCAAGAGAAAGAATTCCTAAGGATGAAGAAGTGGAGTTGAAATGAAGATTACAATATAAATATGCTGAGGTGGGTGTCCACTTGTGTTTGACCAACCAAGTTTTTCGAAGTTGGCATGTAGAATGCATTTTAGTGTATTCCCCCAATGAATTCTCTTAGTAGTCCATGTATTTAAAGCAGTACAATCCTCCTATTGGATGTCATTTAATGTTTTTAACAACCCCGATCAGGGTTTCCATGGAATTATCTTTGCCATTGATTTCAAATTAATCCAAGAAATCCATTATATGAGAGACTCCTCTATAAACCCTCCCCCTCTCATTCGTAAGGGGAGATTTTGGAGAAATTGTTGCTAAGACACTCCCAAAGTAATTGCAAATTCATTGTTGTTTCATGATGGATACTTGTATTATTTTTGGAGTGTTGCATGGTTTTATATTATATCATTTGGACTGTGTTTATGATAAGTAGTATGGTTAAAGTTCATTGGTTGAAATGGAGTAATGTGAAGATGAATGATGATAACCATGCCCATACTTTTTGTTACTTATTGATTGTATTATGGATTTGATTAAATATTAAGTTTAATTGTGTGTGTTTGTTTGGATTTCACCAATATTGGGTGTTTGGATGAATGATTACAATATGAAATTTTTTTGCGTTCCCTTTAGAGATTGCACCATCTTTGTGTAGTTGTTTCAATTGGTGAAACAAAGCTTGGTTATAGGGATTCACTCATCTAAGTATAATCCATTGATATCATTGTCAATAGAAACATAGTAGGATTCTCTAAACCCTATATCCTTTTATCATTATTTGAAGTTAGGTGATGTTCCAAGTTCTAGTCAATTTGAGGAAATGGAGTTGATAAATCAAAGGTGAATAGTGTAAGTCTCCAACTGGTTACCAACAAACCACATTATAAATTGAATTGTCTACACTGAAGTTGCAAGTACACAGTTAGAACCTTGGGGTTGTATTAAATGATCACACAATATTCCACATTGTTTAGAATTTGTGGTCTCCTTGTTCAAGAGAGGAATTTATATTTGGTGTTTCATCTTGGAATACTTAGTTTTTAATCCAACACATTGAGTGTCACAAAACTCACATAAACAATACCTCAATTGTGTGGTTGACTATGAATGATATAGGTTCTAAATGGCAAGCTCGATGGCATATAGACCTACCCTTGTGTTTGCACCTTCTATATTGAGAAGGGTCACTTCTAATAGGGAGTTGAGTGGAGGACCATTGGTCAATTATTGAGAAGCACCTTCCCCTCTTTTTTATATGAAGATTATACAAGATTTGCAGCATGAGAGCAAAAATAAAAATTCTCTTCTCTCTCTCATGCATTCTTTGAAAAGATAAAGCTATTGAGTATGTGAATTAGTTAATATTCAAATTCATGTGAAGGTACTCAATTTTGTTAGATGCTTAGTATTTCCATTTGCTATAAAGTAGTAAATCTGTTATTGAATAGTTTCTCATGATCATGCGAAAGAAAATTCATTTCCATTCCAATTATAAATGAAAGGCATGCAAAATTTAAAATGATTAGTTTTTATGCTGAAAGTTGTATTAGATTTTTTATTTTTTATATTTAGCATGTTACATATGGTATCAAATTTACCAAGTTCAACGTTAGCCCTAGGAGCTCACAACTCTTTCACCTAGAAAACTAAAACTAGTTCGTTGGTTTTCTACAAGATGCGGATATGATTCACACCACAAAGGAAAGTTTGTGACCCATGAGTCATTGGTCTTTAGGTGATTAGAACAATGTATGATAACTCAAGTCGTTCACCCCCAAGAGACAATGAGACTTTCGCTGAATGCATTTGACATTGTAATGTCCTTACTATTAGGGTTAGCTAGGGACAAGTAGTACCTACAAATTTATGAGACTTGGCTAAAACCTTAAAGATGTATTTAAATCAAGATTACTAACCCTCTTGAAGATCTCCAAAGCTAAACCATGTAATATTGATTCTAGTACCATCCTCAGTTACTTCTTCGTCTTCTCTAGAGTGCACCTCTAAGGTTCTTCTTAGAAGAAGTGACCTCTATCCAAGGCCCTTATCACATATGCATATGTTGATATGAACAAACTATTCTAATGATGAAGATTTTTATCATCCTCTCTCCTCAAATGGAGACTAACCTCCCATACCGACATTAAGGAGGTGATGTAAATCTAAGATCATTCTCTTCCCCTAAAAGGGACTCTCTTGATCTTTATAAAATATTAATCATCTCAATAACCAGTAGTCATAGGTATATTATTCATTTAGAAAATCCGTGAATGCATGTGTGCGTGCCCGCTGATTGGTTGTGTGTGTTACTTATAATCTGATCTCCTTCTTCTTCTTATTATTCAATGGTGATTTATATCTTGTTTTATTTGTTATATCTTTTTCAAAAAGTCACAACCTTTCACAATAACAATCCGTCGAAAACTCACAACACTTCATAATTACAATCCTTTTGAGAAAATCCACTATACACACACACATACATAGATACATACGTATGTATGTATGCATGCATGCATGTATGTATATATGTATATATAGTTTGGGAAATAACTAATGTTGTCCTTATATATAATTTATACCTTTTATTTACTTTACCTTGCTTGATACTCGAGGAAATCCATGTCTTTGACACTCCACTGTGTTGCACAAGTACTCCATGTACTCCCACATAGGATACTCTGTGTTCTTTGCATTTTATTTTCTTAGGCTCAAATAGTTCTTGATTGGTTGTGTATGTTACCTATAATCCAATCTCCTTCTAATTATTATTCAATGGTGATTTATAAATCTTGTTTTATTTGTTATCTATATGCTTTTTAAAGAGTCTCAACCTTTCATAATAACAATCCTTAGAAAACTCACAATACTTCATAATATAATCCTTTCAAAAATTTCATAACACTTCATAACAACATTTTCAAAGAGTCACAACCATTCATAATTAGAAGCCTTTGAAGAATCACTTCCTTTCATCATTGTGACCCTTTGAAAAAGTCACTTCCTTGTTTTCTTCTCATTCCTTTCCTCTTCCTTTAGGACCCGTTTGGTTGCTGGAATACCATGGGAATAGGCATTGGAAATTAGAATACAATTTTTATTCTTTGTTTGGTCACCGAAATTGGAATGGAGAATAGGATTACATATTCCCATTATAGCCCAAAATGAGTTTTTATCTAATCCCAAACATACTTATAATTGGAATGCCCCTTCCTATTCTCAATCTCACTTTTTCAAAATTAATAATTTTGTTGGTCTGTGGCTAAACCAGAACTCCCACTCATATCATTCAAGATAGGTGCAACATTTTACTAGAGTGATTTATAGCAAAAATTTTAAAAGTTTTGAAAGGTTACAAGTGCAAGGACTAAGTCATTTTGGCATCTGCTCATATTATCAGCATAGACAAATTGTGGGTTGTGGCTGCCACACATAGGGGCTGTGAGAAAGGCCTCCACTATTTCCTATCACAAGAGATCCCTCCACCAGCAGTGTCACCTGCTCATGTCTCTCCTTTGCACCATGTGTTAAGACTTCACCATCTGCCTGGTCAATAGCGTCTTCCACCTTGGAAGCAAATCCCCACTAGCTCATTGTGTAAGCATGAGTCCAAATTTGACAACCCCACTATATTTAACATAATAAAGAGAAAGAGGGTAGACTAAAAGGGATACAATAATGACAGAGCACTACAATTTGGAAGGGTGTGTGGCCATCCTAACGCGTGCATCTTGAGGGATCAATGGAGAAATTGTCCTTCACTTGGCATGCAAAGGAGCAAGAATGGCAGACTGTTACTGTGGAAGCAAAGAGAAAGTGTAGGAAGTCACTACCATAATAAACAATGACCATGGCATAGGTAGAGCCATCACTTGCTAGGTTGATGTTTCCAAGGCCTAAGATGTTGGTGATTTTTTTAGAAATTCATAGTATAAATTTGAGACAAATTTTTTAACAAATTTTTTTAAACTATAAACATAAACTTATTCTAATCCAATTTTGTACAACCAAACAAGAGATTAACATATTCCCAATCAAACTTCAGGGGAACCAAACAAGCCTAGAATTGTCATTCCCCATTCCCATTCCCATTCCCATTTTCACTTCTAATTTCCAATTCCTATGCTTGCAACCAAACAGGCCCTTAGGGCCCATTTGGTTGCAATTATAGGAATGGAGAATAGGAATGCAATATTGGGAATATGAATGGCTATTCCAATAACAACTATTTTTTGGAATCGGTATAAGCTCATTTTAGAGCCAAAATGGGAATATGTATTCTTATTCCCTATTCCAATTTACGAACCAAATAGAAAATAGAAAATATATTCCAAATTTTCTATTCCTATTCCAGCAATCAAACGAGCCCTTAATTCTTCAACTCCTCTCTTATCCTTCTCTTCCCTCCTCTTTCAAATGAACTCTCCTTTTTATATCTTAATTTGAAGGAGTCACATCTCTTTATTACATATCTCTTGACTTTTCATTAGATTTAGTTAATTTATATTATTCTATATTATATTATTCTTTTTCTTTTTTTTTAATATGTTTATTATCATTTATTATTAAATCCTATTTAGAAAAGTAACATATTTTCTACAATAATATCTCTTATATCTAATTTAATTTATTTATTCATTGATTGCAATTTTATTGTAATCCAATTCTTTTAAAGCTTGTTTTAAATATTATTTATTGACAACCATCCATACATGTTATTATTTATATTATAATACTTTTTAAAATTATTTTTTAAATTTTCATCTCAATATTAACTTTCTTTTAAGATTTTATTGTCATTATTTATTAAATATTATCGTATTATCTAATGTGGAAATCTAGTGAAGATTGAATCTCTCTTCCAATCTTCACTTATTTTCCACATTAGTCTTTTGCATGAATTATTTTCCCATATCCTCTTTCACCATAAATGATGATAAAAACTGGGCTCTAATACTACTATAATATCCTTACTATTAAGGTTAGCTTGGGACAAGTAATACCCACAAAATAAATGTCAGAATTAAACAATAATAAGACGAACTATACTATTGTGCTCTCTATCCTAACTCCAAACCTTAAAGACATTTCCAGATTGGGATTATTAACCCTCTTTAGGATCTCCAAGTCCTGAATGATGTAATATTGATTATAGTACTATCATGAGTTACTTTTCCATCTTCTTAGAAATGCTCCCTCTAAGGTTTTCTTGGAAGAGGTAACCTTTATCCAAGACCCTTATCACATATGCATATGTTGACATCAATGGAATATTCTAACCATGAAGATTTTTATCATCATCCTTCAAGTCGGTCAAATAGAGAGTAACCTTGCATAACAACATTAAGAAGGTGATGCAAATCCAAGATCACTCTCTTCCCTCAAAAGAAAGTCTCTTGATCTTTATAAAATATTTAATCATTAATCATAGGTGTTATTTCATTTTGAAAATCCACCTTTACATATACATACATACATATATAAAGTGTATACAAAAATAAGTTCATGGGAAAGAATTAACGTTGTCCTTATATATAATTTATACCTTTCATAGCCTTTGCCTTGCTAGCACTCGGGCTACTTTATGTACCCAACAATTTACATGTTCTGCTCAAGTACTCTACGTACTCCACATGAATGATACCCCACATCATTTGTACTTAATTTTCTTGAGCTCAAGTGGTTTTGATTGGTTGAATGTGTTACCTGTAACTTGATCTTCCTCTTCTTCTTCAATGGTGATTTATAAATATTGTTTTATTTGTTATCTATATCCTTCTATTCAAAGAGTCACAACCTTTCATAAGAACAATCCTTTGAAAACTCACAACACTTTATAATAACAATATGTTCAAAAAAGTGAATGTGTTACTTGTAACCCGATCTTCTTCTTTTTCTTCTTCATCTTCTTCCTCTTCCTCTTCTTCTTCTTCCCCTTCTTCCTCTTCCTCTTATTCTTCTTCCTCTTCCTCTTCCTCTTCCTCTTCTTCCTCTTCTTCTTCTTCTTCTTCATCATCCTATTCCTCCTCCTCCTCCTCTTCTTCTTCTTCAATGGTGATTTATAACCTTGTTTTATTTGTCATCTATATCCTTCTTTCAAAGAGTCACAATCTTTCTTAATAACACTCCTTCAAAAAGTCACACCACTTCATAATTAAAATCTTTTCAAAAAAGTCATAACACTTCATAATTGCAATCTTTTCAAAGAGTCACAACAATTCATAATTAAAACCCTTTTGAAGAGTCATGCTCTTTCATCATTGCAACTCTTTGAAAAAAACTTTTTTTCTTTTTTTTTCTTCTCATTTATTTCCTCTTCCATTAATCCTTCTTTAACTCCTCTTCTCTCATCTTTCCTCCTCTTTACAATTAACTCTCCTCCCTTTAATATTTTAATTTGAAAGAATCACATCTCTTTGTATCTCTTGATTTTTCATTAGATTTAGTTATTTTATACTATTCTATATTATATTATTTACTTATTTATTTTTTGTTTATTATCATTTATTTTTAAGTCATGGTTAGAAAAGCAACCCACTTTCTACAATTTTCTCTCTTGTATTTTATTTATTTATTTATTCATTCATTGTAATTTAATTATTTTAAAACTTATTTTAAATATTATTTATTGATAATAGATCATATATGTTTTTGATTAAGTAAAATAGGTTTTAATGGGTGTTTGAAACCTAATAATAACAAAAGAAATTGACATTAAGTCAAGAATACGAAACATACAACAAAGAAACAACAGGCCAAAGAAGGCCAGAAGAGCATGACAAAAAAAAAAAAAAAACCTCTAAAAGAGCAGGCCAGCCTATCAAACTAGAAACCAAAGGAAAACCTAAGAAGCCAGGGGTTCCAATTAGGAAGCAATATTCTTAACCAGCTCAGCAGCCTTGATCTCCAACATTTCCATAGTCTCAGCTATGCCACTAATCATCTAAATGTCCACAAGAGAATCTTCCCTACTCCTCTTCTTGATGCTCAATCTTGTTCTATTTCTAGGGCCCTCTCCTTGGGGGTGGACCTCCTCTTTTCTATCCCTGTTATGCTCATTTCCCTTCTCCTCTTTAACCCCTGTGCTAACCTCCATCATATTATGTAGATGTTTGATATTATCATTTAAAGATTTGGTAATTTGGAATTTCTGGTTAGTAGTGTTGTCGAGAGAGCTCTCCATTCTATCCATCCATTTTTCCACCTCGGTAACCCTATTATCCAGATTGTTGATTTTATCATTCTCAACACCCCCCTCCATCCTTTCTAGCCCCTGCAACATATTTTTAATCTCCTTAGTCTCATGAAAAATCCATTTGATTGATCGAAAGCTGTCCACCATGCTATTCCTGACATTATTGAGGATATTCATCTCCACTTCACCATGGCCAAATCAATGAGCTCATCCAAATAAATTCTGGCATGATGACCCTCCAAAACCTTGGGCTATATATGTTATTTATATAATAACTTTATTATTATTATTATTATTATATTTTGATATTAATTTTAATATATGATTTATCATCATTATTGATTTGATGATACTATATTATCTAATTATTATTGAGTTCTATCTTAAAATGGGGACATGACCCACTTTCCAAGAGATTGACGTAGATGACCCTATCAAACAAGAAAATAATGGAGAGAAACTAAAAACTCTGATGAAAATGCATTTGAGAACAATATTGTACTCACACTTCGAGATATTGTCTCATTCCCTCTTCTTTTTATGAGAAAGAAGAACCACCACTAATGAAAGTGACTTGCTCATAGAGATCACTTTAATATTTTGTATTATCTATTAAATGAATATGTAAAAGGTTTTGGCTTGAGCAATAAAAACTAAGTTTTGTAAATAATTTGATGTGTATTCTTTCATTTAAGGAATTTAAGTCATTGTTAAAAATTACAAGTAAAAAATGTATATTTTAAATCCCCTTTCAAGGGGCTAAAATTTGAAAAATGGACAACTCAAGAAACAACAATGGGATATATAATAGTGCCAATAATCTCCCAATCAAATTGGGCCAACTTCTTTTAATGATGAACAAGACCCAAACCCCTCTCATAAACTTGAAGAAAATGATAGATGGTCAACAAAGAATGGTAGATGAGGAACACGAGTTGCAATTTAGAGAAAATTTCCATAGTATAGAACCTATGTTGCAAAATAAGCAAGAAAGGAAATTCTATTTTGAAGTTCAAACTTGAATCCTAAGAAAAGTTAGCTAATAAACTTTCCGTTAATACAAGCAATGTCAAACCCGCCCAAGTTTGGAGGTTCCATGTCTAGGGATGTTGTGGAAGAGTGTTTGACATGGATGGAGAAGTGTTTTGAGATCCATTATTACTCTTACAACTCTAAAGCAACTTGTGGGGAATATCATCTGTTTGAAGAGGAACTAGATGGTGAGGAAGTAAGAGAATGAATTTTGGCTTGATTATAACCAAAGTCAAGTGCAAAAAATTTGTAGGGATATTTAGACGAAGTTGTCTTCCATAGTTATTTTGTGATCAAATATTGATGGACTTATAAAATTTGAGACAAGGGTAGATGTCAATAAATGAGCTTCGAGAGTTCACCCAATTACCCAAATATGTACTGTAATATCAACATGATAAGAATTTTAGAATAAGGCAATTCATAATGCATCTTAGCAACCACATAGGAAGACCACTTGATGTGCTATCCCCTCACACTATGAATGAAGTCTACAAGTGGGTAGTACAAGAACTAAAAATTAAGAAAGATGGTGCCTTCAACGATGAAGGGAAAAAGAAGGTTAATTGGAACAATTTGTGGCAAACCTTCAAGAAGGAATACAAAGGGAACAAACATGACTCTAAAAAAGACAAATGGGGACACACTAACTTCATTAGGAAGGAAATTATTTTGGAAAATAAATAGAAATAGGAGGACAACTGTGCCAACCAATGCCTTATCAAGATCCCAAACAAACAGTAATAAAGGAATCCTCTGTTGATACAATAAATGGCTTTTGAGAAATACAAATCATGCAACAATGAATGAAAAACAAGATGAATACCAAATCATGTTGATTTAGATAACATTTATGCCTTATGGGAATCCCATAAATATCTTAATTGACACTAGTACCATAGAATGCTTTATACCTCAAACACATTTGAGTAGAATCCCTAAGAGAAATGGTTAATAAGTCAATATGTATGTAGTACCCTTACTTTCCCATGATGTTGTATTAGGGATGAACTAGTTATGGAAGCATATGGCCAAACTAGATTTATTCTCCAAGATGATAACATGCTTTGATGACCTGAATAACAAGGTGTATATCCAAGGGACTCAACATGAAGTCAAGGTGAGATGATTTCTCCCATGTAATTTAAAAGGACTAACAAGAAGGGTGTCAAGTATTTGCATTTAGAATGGACAAAATGAATGAATTTGAAGAGGTAGCTTACCTTGATGATATGCTGATCTATGAGATGTCTTCACACATTTATGCTTAATGGGAATACCATAATTATTATCTTAATTGACACTAGGGCCATAGAATGCTTTGTACTTCCAAATCTTTTGAGTAGAATTCCTAAGAGAACTAGTTAATATAGGTCAACATGTATGTAGTACTATTACTTTCCTATAATGTAATATTAGGGATTGGTTATGGAAGCATAGGCAAAACTAGATTGTTTCTCCAAGATGATGAAATTTTTTGAGGACCTTAATAACAGGGTGTATATTCAAGCGACTCAACGTGAAGTCAAGGTGTGACAAATTTCTCCCATGCAACTTAAAATGAGTAACAAAAAGGGTGTCAAGTATTTGCGTTTAGAATTGATAAAATCAATGCATTTGAAGAGGTAACTTACCTTGTGATATGGTGATTTATTAGATTTCTTCACACCTTGAGGAAAATGCAAAGGAAGGCAATAATGGAGAAGAAATCTATGCTGAAAAATATCCTTACCTATGAGAGTACTCTGATCTACTCCTTGAAGAATTGTCTAGGCTTCCACCAAAGAGAGTGTTTGATTCCTCAATCAACTTTGGCACTAGAGCCAAACCAATATCTAAAACCTTGTATAGGATGTAGAACATTTAAATTATAGTTTAAACTATAGTTGCAAGAATTGTTAAAAAAATTCTTACTAAGTGTATCTCCTTGGGAACTCCAATTATATTTGTTAAAAAGAAGTATGGGACTCTATGTTTATGTATAGACTATCACATGTTGAGAAAGGTCACCATAAGAAATAAGTACCCTTGTCACAAATTGATGACTTGATTGAGCAAATACGGGGAGCTCCAAAGTTCTCTAAAATAGTGTTGTGTAAGATATCATTAAGTGATATTAAAAAAATAGACACATAAAACCACTCTTGAAACTTGGTATGGGCATTACAAGTTCAAGGTATTAACTTTCAAGCTCACAAATGCCCTAAAAACTTTTATGGACCTAATGAACAATGTGTTTAGAGATTGTTTGGGCAATTTTGTATTAGTGATTCTCAATATCATTCTAATCCACTCTAAGGAGGAGGAAGAACACTCTCAACATTTGCAAATAGCCCTGAAGTGATTGTGAGAGCATAAATTGTATGGAAATAATCCAAAGTGAAATTTTCTAAAAGAATGTGTACTACTTAGGGCACAATGTCTAGTACCCAAAGATATTTACAAGGTAAGAAGTTTTATGGATCTAGTAAGTCACTATAGGAAGGTCTTGATGCATTTCTCACACATTGCTCATCCTATCACCACAATCCAAAGGAAGGAGGAAAGGTTTGAATGAACTGAGAAATGTCAAATGCTTCATGAGATCTAGTACTTTCAACACCAGTCAAATCAACATGCCATGCATTGCTATCATATATAAGAAGACCCTCAATGCAACTGAGAATCTTATTCCGACATATATGATTGATGCTCCTAAGCCCCACAAACAAAAAGGTCATCCACTTTCCCAATTGCTTGTAATATTCTATCGATTCATACTCATAATAGGTGTAATGCCCAAAATGACCAATTGCCACTACACTACCCTTCTAACATGTATCCTAAAATGGTAACTATACTAAAGAAGCAAACTAGCAACATTTTTAGACATGACTTTATCCTTTATGAAGGGAAGTGTATCAAACCTACCACTCATCCCACACATATGCAATAGTCCAAAAAGAAAGTCCATCATAGGTGGGTTGAATGAAGAACCAAATACATCCCAGGAAATGTAGCTGCAATGTGATGCACTAACCACCTACTCTAGAAATCCTCAAGTACCCAAAGATATTTACAATGTAAGAAGTTTTATGTATCTAGTAGGTCACTATAAGAAGTTCTTGATGCATTTCTCACACATTTATGATCCTATCACCATAATCCAAAGGAAGGAGGAATGGTTTGAATGAACTAAGAAATGTCAAATGCTTTACGAGATCTAGTACTTTCAACACCAGTCAAATCAACATGCCATGCATTGCTATCATATACAAGAAGACACTCAATGCAACTAAGAATCTCATTCCAACATATGATTGATCCTCCTAAGCCCCACAAACAAAAAGGTCATCCACTTTCCCAGTTGTTTGTAATATTCTGTCGATTCATACTCATAATAGGTGTAATGCCCAAAATGACCAATTGGCACTACACTACCCTTCTAAAATGTATCCTAAAATGGTAACTATACTAAAGAAGCAAACTAGCAACATTTTTGGACATGACTTTATCCTTCATAAAGGGAAGTGTATCAAACCTACCACTCATCTCACACATATGCAATAGTCCAAAAAGAAAGTCCATCATAGCTAGGTTGAATGAAGAACCAAATACATCCTAGGAAATGTAGCTACAATGTGATGCACTAACCAACTCCTCTAGAAATCCTCAATCAACACCAAAATTTTGTATCTGCATCTCTATACTAAGAGTCATACAATGCACAAACTTGTGTGAAAATTTTACAAACACACCAAGCTCACCCATCCCATATTTACTATATTCTAGCCAAGTGTTATCATCATGCTCAACATCTATGATGATAGAGTAACCATAAGCACCAAATAATTGTGGTGGAGCCCTAGCTATATAAGAAGAATAAACAACCAATGAATTCTCATTTGCACTCTCCTTTCTCCTTATATGCTTCTTGGCCATATTGTTAGCCAATCTTTATCCAAGGCTAATTTGTAATCATCAATATGTCCCTCTATCAAAAGTAACAAGACAATCACCACCTGGTTGGAATTAGTATCAATCTAGGACTCTTGATCAATTTCAAGAGGTGTTCCATCATCCAAATCAAATAGTTGATTATCAAGTATCTAGTCAACATCCATCTCAAAAAGTAAGTTGCTATGCTTCATCTAATCAACATTATGCTAGCTCAAAGCATTACCATCATAAAGATGAATATCCTCATGTCTACTCTCAGTTGTTGCTACATAATTAGCTGACTTGACATGTGTGCTATAAATCCTAAAGTCATCAACCAATGGAATTGATGTCAAAATGCAAGGAGACTCCTTCAAATTCCCAGGTAGCTGATCCATAATTGTCTTTTTAAGTCTTGTGATCCCTCAAAATACCATCAGCTTCATCCCTACTATGCTAACCATATGACTAAGTTTTGTCTTTCTTTTCTTTCCCATAAACCTCAATATTGCCTCTTGTCAAGGTTAGCTTCAAGTTTTGCTCCCATTGTCTAATAACATTGTTAACTACACTACAAGCATCAGATGAAGTAACATGTGTTTGTTTCAATTCAATAAATATGGAAGATAAGAAGCGTTATGAATCATCATTGTGTTCTAATGATTAGAGACATAATGGATTGTATAAAAGCTAAACTATTTCTCCATTGGTCTCTTGTAATGACAATCAAAACTTGATCGAACTTATAAATAATTAAGTCTTCACAACTAGGATCCAACATAATCACACAAGCTTGAAGTTTTGCAACTATTTATAAATTTTTGACTATCTTACCCAAGGATGGATTATGGATATCATTTAATCCTTTAAACTTTCTATAATCAATTGGCATACCATACGATGTTGTTATTCTCATTAAAATGAACAATATAGTGAATGACTGCAAGTCTTACCTCTCTATTAGGATGTCTCAATAATGTTGGATTAACCAAAGGAATCATAAATAGAAGGATGTTCCCCTATTTACTCTTAGAACCTAGTTATTCAATTGTTAATAATCAATTCTCTATTGCTCCAAAATTACAAAGTAATTCATAATTTGGTACAGGTAAGCATGCAATTTTCCTAAAATATGGTAGAGTTTTCCTTCAAGAAAATTTTACTTGTCCTTGGTTATAAATTTTGGTAGTCACATCAACATGTTTTTTTATATCAAGAAATACTATTTCCCACCTTTTTGCCAGCTAAATACTCTTGTAGAGAGCCTCTTCTATGATTGCAATTTTACTCTCCCTTTCACTTAACCTACTGCATTTAGGTTGTTGTTATAAATCTGTACCACCGGTCAACTCAACTGCATGTAATGAGTTCATGTTGCTAGGATTAACTAAGAGACCCAGATGAGATTCAACTAAACAACACTCCAATACTTACAACTCCACTACCTATAACTGTTACACCAGTGTCAGATTCCCTTCCACAATTGGTGCAAACTTTCAATATGAATCAAAAGCTCACTACCCAAACATTTAAACAAATACTCTGCAAGGAGATAAAGTTCAGATTTATCACTTTCTCAAATAGTTTTCTTGCATGAACGTTGTAGTATCATTTGAGAAGTCTTAACTCTATATTTACTTTTCTCCTAGTTAAAGTGATGTTGTCAAAGGAATATTGTGAGTGTTGTTGGGAAGTGATTTAGATGTGAATAGAATTCACTGATACTATGCAACTCCTATCAATTTTGAACTAAATTTTGATTGATATTCAATACAACTTTTAAGTCCTTTTTGTATGACACTTAGATTAGGGACAGCTTAAACATCACTCATTAAGGCTTGATTCTAGGCTAAAAGTGTTAAATATGTAAGGAAACTTAGGTGTGAAAACAACTTCCTACACTAATATCTTAAGGAAAGTATTGTGCAAATTCTTTTAAAATCCTTACAATTACAGATTCGATATTATGTAAAAAATAATATTGCAACCAACCATGAATACAAAAAATAGATAGAGAAAGAAAATACAAACACAAAGATATGCTGGTGGGAAAAAAACCTTTTGGTAAAACAACCCCACCCCTCCAAAATCTGCACAATTTATTATCTTCAACACAAAGGTTACAACACACTTGCAGTGCAAGCTCTTTTAAAACATGGAAGACTTATCCAATAGCTATCAACAATACCCATTCACACACACCTCCTCAACTATCTAAAATCCTCAAAGTGCTTATATAATGCGCTTAGGGCATCTTCCAAAGATAGCTCTTACACGTCATAGGAATCTATCATAATTGTTTCGGTTATGATTTCCTAACACACAATTAAATCTTCCAAAGATAGCTCTTACGTGTCATAGGAATCCACAATAATTCAAGATGCTGACACATGCAAGTGAAGTGACACATTAACATGCCAACTAGACATGTCCACTCACACTTAATTACATTATTTGCAAAAAATACATTTACAAAACAAATAATAAGAATAGGAATTATCCAAGGTTGAGACACCTTGTTCCTAACATTCTCTCACTTGTTGAACACCTTGTAAGAGCAATAGGACCATAACAAGAACTAATTGCTATAGGCTGAAATGCCCATAAACTCTGAACACCATCTGAACTTCTCTGTGCCCACTAGTTTTGTCAATGGATCTGCAACATTCTTTATAGTATCTACCTTCTCCAAATTTACCTTTCCATCTTCCACCATATCTCTCACAAAGTGAAACTGTACATCAATGTACTTCGTTCTAGCATGGAAAGTTGGATTCTTTGCAAGGCAAATAACACTCTTATTGTTGCAATAAATAGTAATTTGTCCTGCATCAACACCAATATCAAAAAACAATCTCCTAAGCCAAATGGCTTCCTTACAAGCATAAGTAGAAGCCATGTACTCAGCTTTTGTAGTGGACAAAGCAACCACATGTTGTTGCTTACTCATCCAACTGATGGCACCACCAAACATAGTGAAAACATAAGCACTGATGGATCTCCTGTGTCAATATCACCTACCAAATCTGAATCCACAAACCCACGAATACAAACTGAATGTGAAGCTCTAGAAGAGTTACCATGATAATAAATGGAGTAATCTGATGTACCCATCAAATATCTGAATACTCGCTTAAGTGCATCCCAATGTACCTATCTAGGATTAGCCATAAGCTGTCTTAGAGCTCCCACTGCTTGGGCAATGTTTGGTCTAGTACAAACCATAGCATACATAAGACTTCCAACTGCACTAGCATAAGGTACTCTACTCATGTCCACCTCACTAGGAGATTTCAAACAATCATCTACAGATAACTTTGTTCCCATAGCAATAGGAGCACACAATGGTCTACAATTTGCCATCCTGAACCTATCCAACACAGACTTCACACATACATACTCTGACTCAACCAAAGTTTTCTGTTAGATCTATCTCTACTAATTTCCATACCCAAGATGTACCTTTCTACCCCAAGATATTTCATCTCAAACTATGCTGACAAGTGAAATTTAAAATAAAAAATCATACCCTTACCCTTCATAAATAGCAACATATCATCAACATATAATGCAACAATAAGAAGGTGATCATTTTCAAATCTGAAGTAAACATAATGATCTGATTTTGATCTTACAAATCCAATTGACAACACAAAGGCATCAAACTTAAGGTACCACATCCTAGGAGATTGTTTCAAACCATACAGAGACTTCTTTAATCTGCAAATAAAAGATTCTTTACCTTTAACAACGTAGTGCTTAGGCTGTGACATATAAATCTCTTCCTCCAAATCACCATGAAAGAAAGTTGTCTTCACATCCATCTGTTCTATCTCTAAATTATATGATGTAGCAAGAGATAACATAAATTTAATGGATGTCAACTTTGCAATAGGATAGAATATTTCACCATTATCTATTCCCTCTACTTATGAATAACCCTTCACAACCAATCTAGCTTTGTACCTTTCAACACTACCATCTGCACATAATTTCTTCTTGAACACCCATTTGCTACCAATAGGTTTTCATCCTTTAGGAAAAGGTAGAAGCTCCCAAGTTTTGTTTTAATCCAATGAAGCCATCTCATCATCCATGGCCTCAATCCAAGAACCTGCATCTTCCATATCCAAAGCCTCTTTCACAGATCTAGGCTCATTAGTGTTAGTAATCAAAGAAAAGGCACAACTGGAATCTAACATAGAATAACTAAACCTTTCTGGCTGCTTCCTTACTCTCATGGATCTCCTCAAGGGCTGAGGTTGAAGTTGTTCTTCCCCTTCTTTTGAACTGTCAAAGCTACTAGAGCTCTCCTCATCATTAGACCCAACATGGTCTTTCTGTTCAGTCTTCTCAGCGGTAGGAGGAAACTAAACAATATCTTCCTTCTTTTCTTTTTCATCTGGTTGTAGCACAATAGGAGAAGATGTTAGATCTCTAAAAATAACATTTCTGCTATACAACACCTTACTAGTCATAGGATCCCAAAGCTTGTATCCTTTCATACCAACACCATATCTGATGAAAATACATTTGACAACTTTGTTTTCCAACTTAGATCTTTTCTTCTTTGGAACATGTGCATAAGCTTCACAACCAAAAACCTGAAGATGTCTAATTGAAGGCTTCTTACCAGACCACACCTCCATGGGTGTCTTACCAAGAAGAGCTGATGTAGGAGATCTATTAGCCAGATAGCAAGTAGTGACCATAGCTTCAACCCAAAACTTTTGTTCAAGACTAGCTCCACTAAGCATACTCCTAGCCTTCTCCATCAGTGTCCTATTTATTCTTTTTACAACTCCATTTTGCTATGGGTTATAAGGAGTTGTCTTATGCCTCTCAATACCTTGTTCTTTACAGAACTGTTCGAACTTTGCTGAGCAAAACTCACCACCATTGTCAATTCTCGCACACTTAATCTTCTTACTAGTCTAATTCTCTACAAGGGCTTTGAATTCCTTGAACTGACTAAAGACTTGTGTCTTACTTTTCAGGAAATAAATCCATGTCCTTCTACTGTAATCATCTATGAAGGATACAAAAAATATAGACTTGGAGGTTGAAGGAACTTTTACAAGACCAAATACATCGGAATGAATGAGATCCAAAACATCAGAAGATTTGTGAGAACTAGAGTAAAATTGAACACGATTTTGTTTACCATAGACACAATGTTTGCAAAAGTCAAACTTGAGATTACAATCATTTAACCCCTCAACGAGGTTCTTGTTCTTCAGGGTTCTGAAACCCTTCTCACCAATGTGGCCAAATATCATATGCCACAACATTGTCTTTTTTGCAGGAAGCTTTCCTTCCTATGTGTTTGCACCCTTACGTACACATGCTGCACTACCATCAGAACCAATAACAACAGTCTTCTTTACTACTTGTTCAAATGGCGGGGATGAAGTGATAGCTGCTCTCTTCTTTGAAACAAAAGAACTATTGTACTGAGAAATGCATGCATCAAGCTGAAACAAAGTACCTCTCCTAGTACCCTTAGCAAGCACCATAACTCCTCTCATTATCTTACATCCATCTTTAGAAAAAACAACTTGCACACCTACATCATTCAACATACTTACAGATAATAGGTTTCATGCCAAACCAGGGATGTGCATTACCCTGTTGATCCCCTTTACTCATCCATCAAGGAATTTGATAGTGACCTATCCTTGTCCAACTATCTTTAGGTGAGAATCATCACCCAAGTACACCTTTCCACCATCGAAAACTTCATACTTTGAGAACCAACTTCGATGAGAGGTCATGTGGAAAGAAGCACCTGAGTCTATCAACCACATATCATTAGATGCATGCGCTACCAAGGCTGCAATGAAAGCATCACTATCTTCTTGAGTTTTTTCTGAACCTAAATCTGAGGCCTTCTTCTTCTTTGGCTCTTTATAGTCTTTACAAAAGTTCCCAGTCTTATCAAAGTTCCAGCATTTTGCCTTCGACTTTTTAGGAGTCTTTGATTTTCCATAGGATATGGATCTACCCTTTTCAAACTTCTTGTCATTTTGCTTACCTCTGCCATTGGATCTATCATGAACAACAAGAACTTTCTTAGCCAAATTTGATGACTTTCTCCTCGTCTCCTCATATAACAGTGAAGACACCACATCATCCATTCTGAAAGTGACTAAAATACTTCCAAAAGCCATCACAAGATGGTCCAATGAATCTGGCAAGGAACATAGCAGGGTCATACATCGACCCTCCTCCTCTATCTTAACACCAGATGATGTCAACTATGCAATCAACAAATTAAAAGCATTTATATGATCTATAACAAAGCCTCCTTCCTCCATTCTTAGAGAATACAACTTCTTCTTCAGGAGCAACTTGTTCACCAGAGATTTGGCTTGATACACAGATCCAAGCCGTGTCCACAAACTATTCGCAGTCTTCTCATCAAGAACATTTAGGAGAACTAAATCAGCTAGACAGAGTCTAATGAGACCCTTAGCTTTTCAATCCTTGAGATCCCAATCTAATTGAGATATTATTGCAGGTCTCACATCAAGTGAAGTCACCTCCCATAGATCACAATCTTCAAGCAAGTCTTCCATCTTGAGTTTCCACAACTCAAAATTAATTAAATTTCTCCAACTCCATTTTTCCATATGATGAACTAGCCAGTTCAATCTGCAAATAAGATTTAGAATGCTCTGCAAAAAACTCCCACTCAAACTTGAGATTAGCTCAAAAGACCCTACCTAACAACTAGGATCAAAATTTGATCAAGCTTTGATACCACTTGTAATGAAACTTAGGTGCGGAAACAACTTCCTACACTAATCTCTTAAGGAAAGTATTGTACAAATTCTTTTAAATTCCTTACAATTACATATTCGATATTATGTAAACAATAATATTGCAGCCAACTATGAATATAGAAAACAGATAGAGAAAGAAAACACAAACACAAAGATATGCCGGCGGGGAAAAACTTTTAGGTAAAACAACCCCACCCCTCCAAAACCTGCACAATGTATTATCTTCAACACAAATGTTACAACACACTTGTAGTGCAAGCTCTTTTAGGGCATGGAAGACTTATCCAGTAGCTACCAACAATACATGACTCACACACACCTCCTCAACTATCTACAACCCTCAAAGTGTTCATATAATGTGCTTAGGGCATCTTCCAAAGATAGCTCTTATGCATCATAAGAATCCGTCATAACCGTTTCGGTTATGATTTCCTTACACACAATTAAATCTTCCAAAAATAACTCTTACGCATTATAGGAATCCGTTATAATTCAAGATGCTGACACACGCAAGTGGAGTGACACATTAACATGCCAACTAGACATGTCCACTCACACTTAATTACATTATTTGCAAAAAATACATTTACAAAAATAATAATAAGAATAGGAATTATCGAAGGTCAAGACACCTTATTCCTAACAAAATAGCCAAAATAGACTTATTTTTTCCAAGCGTAAATTCTCCCTTAGTGTGTGATGTTTAGGAGTAGCCGTCAGATTATGTAGCAGAAATGACTGTTTAATTTATTACAACAAAACTAAACAATTCAAACAAACAATTACTGTTAAAAATGTTCCGAGGAGTGATAATCATGAACGACCCACTCCCTTTTTAACCCAAGGCCATTTCGGTATTCTGCTCAATTAGTGTTTTACAATAGTTTTGCTTTCAGGGATTGTTGTATTTCTTGCTCCAAATATCTATATATTGCAGGAGTTGCAATTTGACAATAGAGATAATAACACAAAACAATGTATGCCTTTCCTTCTAATAACCTCTACATGAATCAATGATTCTTCCAAGAAATTGTGGTGTTAAAGCCATTGCCTAAGAATCGTGCTTTATAGTATGATGTAGTTTAGTTATGACTGCGGCAAGGTAGCAAAGTTTTACTGCAGTATTAAGCATTTCCAGCGTGGAACTATACAACTAAATTACTTCCATTGTAATGTGCAATTTATAACTCATTGATACAATAGCTCGTGTGGATTGTCATAGCGTAAAAAATACAAATAGTTAATAGCTTGGGAAGCCTCGTAGTTCAACTTGCCCGATGTCCCTTGACAAATGCTGAATGTATAGCCAGAAACTACACAATTTCTTGTTACCTAGTGTTTTGTTGGTTTAGTCTTAAATCTGTATGCGTGGCATGCCCAATTATGGTGACAAAATGGTTATCAACTTTGTGAAGTTCATTGTTCTTTAAACAACGGTGTGATGTCTGATTACGCATTAAATATTAATGTGAAACATTGTGAAGAAGAAAACCCTACTCTGTTAAATAGAATGAAAGAGAAAGAATCCTTGCTTGTGATATTCTTGTCCCTTGTGTGTTATGCGTGTTAGAACTTCATAATGCTATTCATCTTGGGGTATTTATACATTAAACGTCTTCAAAAAAAGATGTTTGATTTCATTCTCAGATATGGAACTTTCTTTATGTAAATGGCGTATTCAAAATATTGACCACTTGAAGAGGTATTCATAGAATTATGGACTTGGCATATGTTTTTATAGTTCAGGAAATGATTACATTTTTTTAATATGTGTAGAATGCACAAGTGAATCATGATGAGCTATGCATTGAGCGAGAATTTTTGCATTATATTTTCTATGTATGAAATGACCTTACATTTACAAGATATGTTTTTGATGACTACAATATGTTACATTGATAATAGATTAAGAATGTATCATGTAGCATATATTCCATTACCCTCCTCTTAGTTTCCCTATTTAGACTTCCTTGATGTTGGGCTTGATATCTTTCATGTCAGAAAAGATTCCTGGGAAGTTTAGCAACTTCGTGGTAGGGTGGTAAAACACTCCTACAATTTTTTGCCCTCTCATGTCCTTGGACAGGTTCTGGAGCCCTTGACAACTTGGTCGACTTCAGTATGTATGATGGTATTCCACTAGTTCTAGTTTGTTGATTGTTTAGAACATTTTATTTATTTCTTATATATATATATATATATATATATATATATATATATATATATATATATATATATATATATATATATATATATATATATATATATATATATATGATTCTAATTAGAAATTCTCATTGATTGGTTAATATTCAAATGACCTTGACTCTTATTGAATTTTCCACATTTTATAGAGATTGTTGATGTGACATCAGTTTACCACTCAACTTTCAAATCAAAGTCTTCTAAGTAGACTATAATTCACGATGACTAGTACTTCCTACTATGGATGCAACTTTTCTTTCAATAGCTTTGAATGATTCTTGTCTTTCACAAAGATGCAATTCATTGATTTCCACAGCTTCCAAATACACATGTTTACCTCAACTAAAATGAGGGAGAAATTCACCACTGAGGAGAGTAGTGTCAAAAGTCTCCTTCTCGGCCCGATAATATTTATTGTCAAAATTTTCACTCTTCACTCTTCCTATCCATTCACTTGAATTCCCAAAACATCCATCTACAACTTGAATAGCCAAATCAACCGCACTTATGCATGGAATACTAATCATAATTCTGAAATTCTAACCAATATTTTAAAAATAATTTCAATCCCTATAACTGAAATTTATGACCCTCAAGACTACAATAAACTTCTAAAAAATATTATTCTCATCTTCAACATCTCTCTATTTAAATTCCTCCTATCTCAATGTTCTCAAAGTGGTCTTTCTGAAGGGACCGACTTGTTGTTGCAAACACTTTCTTCTCTTCCACAGTCCTCTTTTTTGGCACAAAATATCAATTAGGAATATAAAACAAATAAAACATATAAATCAATTAGGAATACCAATCATACCAAACATATCGAAAATGATTTTGGTTGTTACAGGAAAGAAATTGGTAAGATGTATGAGGAAAACTGGTCGTTGAAGTCATTATTATTTTTTGATCGGTAAACGATCGAAGCCTTTGATTATATTAATTTAATAAAAATGTTGGAATCATTATTAAGTGGAAACTATTTCTAGTGAACACCTTTGATTAAATTCGACATTTTATAGATATGGCTATGTTGAAGGCAGTGCATACTTAAAACCCTGCTATGTTGGCTTTATATATATAGAAAACGTTCCTACTAAACTCCATCTTACTCTCCTTGGCAAACTCACTGAATTCCCTTTCCTCTTGTCCTTCCTCAACCTCACCAGAAACAAATGCCACCAATTTATGACTTTCTCCAATAAAAATATAAAAAAACTACTCTCTTCTCATGGGGCATGTAGTTGTCGACATCTCCTCTTCAACCTCAAACTTATCCACATTTGACGTGACAGGTTCCACAATAATGTTCTATGTGGGGGGGGCATGAACACTCTTTCTGAAGCCTTTTATCGATTTTATTCTACTATTATTGATTTTCTTATTAATGCATATGATGTTAGAATGGATTGGGTAAGTGAAAAATAGTAAAACACAATTTTTTTCGCCTCTTAAATAAATCTTAAACTACATGAAATTATAAATATGTTTAATAATAAAAGTACCATTTATAAACAACTTTCAAAAATAGTATTGATAAAAAAAATAAAAATTGAGAAAATATTTATTGCTATTCTTATTGATATTAAAAAGAAATAATTTTGATTGTAAGTAAATTGAATTTATTTCATTTTAAAGTAAAAATGAATGAACAAACTTTTAAATGAGATAGATGCATACTTATATCAATTTAACATGCGAATGAAAAGGAATTAAAAAGTGAAATTAAAAAAAATATTTAAAAGGTCTTTATTTGATTTTTTTTGTTAAATTAAATATAATCATCATTTGAACATTTGAGATAAATTTTTTTTTTGTCTTTTTAGTAATATTTCTTATATTTTTAGAGTATGTTATATTTGTGATTTAATTAGTTTAGGATTAAAGTTATTAAAGATGAGGAGATCTAAAATTATGATGCAAATAAATTCTCTAATATAAAACTCATTATTGTGTAAAATATAAAAAATATTTGATGAATGTGCAATCAAATTGAATTTCGAAAAGGTAATTTTGTATTATATTGATAGAAATTTTCACATTTTTCTAAATTTAACAAATGAACAAAAATTTGAAATAAAAAGAAAGACATTAAAAAAATCTATGATTTATACAATTAAAAAGAAATAGAAGGTATGCTAATTACATGTCAAGATTCCACTAAACATATCTTTCCATACTATAATATCCTTTGATTGTTGAACTTTCCAAAAAATCAAAGTCCAATAAATTATTTACACATAATTGACAATTCTTATAAAATATATTAACAAAGGAAACATTTACTATTTATAATAAGAATATAGTTTTATTATTATATTACTAATCTATTTTCTTATAGTTAAAAAATTATTTGCATGAAGTCTAACTTTCTTACCCTGCACAAGGCACTATAGTAAATCTAGGCAAATTTTTAATGTATCTCCACCACAAGGACAATACTTAAGTAATTGAAATAATATTTCAGACCTTTAAAAAATTATACGAGAATATGAAATATCACCACATGTTAACTCTCCCTCACTCTTAAAACTAACATTTGCACCTAAAGAAGGAGGTGTAATAGTTAGGCCAATAGAGATATAAAAGTGTGGCTTCATTGTTCCTATTTTGGCTTCTTATTTTGTGTCTTCCATTGAATTTTTCCTCTTAATCCTTATCTCCTCCTTTTAGCTCCTCCTTTTAAGTACACCTTCTCCTTGTTCATCTTTATTCTCTTTCTTCTTTGTCTTATCTTTTTCCTCCTCCTCCTTGTTTTTTCGCCTTATTCTTCATCTTCTCATTTTTTGCATCCCCCTCTTTCCACATCATCTTATCTTTCTCCTCCTCCATCTTGATCTTCTCCTTCTTATCCTCCTCTTGCACATTCTCCATACCATTTTAATCCTCCCTGTCCCCCCCTCTTTATTCTCCTTCTCAATCACCTTCTTCTTCTCCCTATTCTTTTTCTTCTCCTCGTTTTCCTTTTTCTAATTGATAATTATTTTAAGAACAATAAACATTAAATTTTAAATGAGTAAAACTAAAATGTAAAATATAAAACTTCATACTGTTAGTGTAGTTTTTTATTTTTCCTATTTTGCTAGGTTTTTCCTACACTTTTAATAATCTCGCTTAGGTTAATAAAGCATGTCTTATTAGGTGAATGGTTGTGAGGTGTCACCTTCCTACATGTGAGCATCCATTAGCTATCTTGGGAAGATACTTTGCTATCTTTAGTCCAATAGATGGTTGCTCCTCATTGGTTGGTGTTGCCACCTCCTCCCTCTTCCTAGTCTATATAAGCATGCTACTTGGCTTGTATTTGTATCTCTTATTTTTGCATCCTCTTAATGCTATTTTGCTTCCAACATTTGCATTACTCTCTTGGAGACTAACTCTATGATGCTATTTTGATTTTGTATCATTTGCATTCATAGTTTAAATATTTACTCTTTGCACTATTTTTCTAGATTATTAATCTTATTAGATTCTAACATGGTATCAGAGCTTTTCTGTGTGCAAGAGTAGATTTTAGTTTCCTTATTTGAGAGATTCGGGGGGGGGCAAATAAACTTTATTGTAGTTTTTTGAAAAACGAAGTATGCTCTTCTCTTGCATCTTTGGATGATCTTGAGAATCAGAAAAGTTTTGACAAAAACGATTTTTCTCTAGGGTTTCAATCTCAAATCTGATAACCAACTTGCATATTTGAAGTTTTCAATCAGTTTTGCAGGTTCCAACATACCATTGATGGACTTAAGAAGCTGATCCAGTATTTGCATGTCATATTTTGGTTGCTGGGGTCGTTTTTTAATTTTTTGGAGCTATTTTTTTACTGTTAAAGGCGTCCAATTTACACTACAACAGCATCTTCTATACATCAAAAAGAAAAACGCTTTCTGGGTTTTGTTCGCAGCCCCGAAAAACCATCTGGGTATCTTTTAGATTTTGCACGCAACTGTATATTTTGCAAAATCGAGCATGCAAAGCTACAGCCATACCCCTCTCTGTTGGCAGTCGCAGATTTGAATGCAGTTTTCAAATGTCTCATTCTTGCTCATACGGACTCCGATTTTGATGATTCTTGTTATGAACTTGGCTATTTTTTTGTGCTCTATCCATTAGTGGAGTTGTTTTTTTTAATTTTCATGCATGAATTCTTCAGAAATTGCAAATTCTCAGCCGTGACTGTGCACAGTTCTCATTTTGGAAACTTCAGAGGATCATAACTTTCTCATACGACCTCGTATCGAGGCGATTCTTTTTTTGAAAGTGCATGGATTTTCGAGTAGATCGCAGTGGTGCTATTTGTTTCCTTCATTATTGTGCCCAAGTTTTACTTTTAGCATATGCTCTTCATGAGGAGGCCTTGTTGGTTTTTTTGCCGTAACTTGAGCATACGGACATATTTTTTTGATCTAAAAAATGCATCAAAAAGATGGTTCTGAGACGGAGATGATGGTATAGGTGTTTTTTATTTTTGCTGCAGTTTGGTTTCCTGTTTTGGCAATCAAAGCCAAATGTTCTATTTTGCCTTCCGGGAGCCATATCTTGCTCATTCAGACTCTTTTTTGGGCTCGCCAGATATCGTTGGAAAGTTGGTTCTGTGAGTTTTTCAGTTGCAGAGGTCTTTTATCCAGATTCTACTCCAGGTTCTTTCTCCTTTGAGTTTTGCACTTTCGCACTCTGGGGGATTACTTGGATTCTACAGGTCCTGGAATCTCTTCTTCTGTTCTTTTGGCTCACTCTTCTTTCTGACTTCTAAGCATTGTATGCTTCTATTCTGTTGCATTCCTTTTTCTGTAAACACACTAAGATAAAGTGCCCGCTTTTGCATATTTGGGATCTTGTACACCGTGTGTTTGTTTGTACTCGCACTCAGTTATAAAGTGCCATGGGGGTCATGATGTTTTGCCATTTTGTGCTCATCCACCTTTGTCAAGTGATTTTTTTTTCCATGAAATTAGCCCATGTAGTGTGTCAGTGACACTGCCCTTTATCCTGTGCTTGTACTTCTATTGCACTATTGGTGTTCCCGATTCTTCTTCTTGCAGATGTTTTTGGCATTGCATTTCAGTGTTCCTGTCACCCCTCTCCCTGTTCAGCATTATGGGGGGGTTCACCTGTTGGCTCTATTGCTTCTTTGGTTCGGTTGAGTGATCTACGTATTCAGTTTTTGTTCCTATGTACTAGGCGGATGCAGTGGCTAGGCACCTATGAGATGGTTCATCTACTATATAGACACTCATTCATTCCTACCTTTGGAGGTCACCTCTTCGATTGATCAGCTCTTCAGACTTTATCTTCTCTACTTGGTCATGCACTATTTCAATGGGGGTTCCAGCAGTTTCTTCTGATAGTGTTTACAACTTCATGCTTCAGAGATGCTTCATGCTCTTTTTTGTTCCTCTCTTTGGGACATTTCCTAGATTGGAGGCTTAGTTTCCTTCATCTAGTTCTTTTTCTTGTATTGGGTACCTGATCAGGCCTTGTTGTCGGGACCCATTTTCCTGCTTTCATAGCTTTGCTAGGTTAGCATCCACCTAAGCTTCACTTATGGGGGGGTGTTAGTGTAGTTTTTTATTTTTTCTATTTTGCTAAGTTTTTCCTACATTTTTAATAATCTCCCTTAGGTTAATAAAGCATGTCTTATTAGGTGAATGATTGTGAGGTGTCACCTTCCTACATGTGAGCATCCATTAGCTATCTTGGGAAGATACTTTGCTATCTTTAGTCCAATAGATGGTTGCTCCTCATTGGTTGGTGTTGCCACCTCCTCCCTCTTCCTAGCATATATAAGCATGCTACTTGGCTTGTATTTGTATCTCTTATTTTTGCATCCTCTTAATGCTATTTTGCTTCCAGCATTTGCATTACTCTCTTGGAGACTAACTCTATGATGCTATTTTGATTTTGTATCATTTGCATTCATAGTTTAAATATTTACTCTTTGCACTAGTTTTCCGGGTTATTAATCTTATCAGATTCTAACACATACAATAGAAAACATAGAATTTTCCAAATCAAATCAAATAAATATAATATTTAATAATATAGTTTCTTTAATATATGATAAAAAAAACTTCTTATCCAGTTTTAAAAGAATGTAATGTAATATATGATTAAAAATATTTCATTTATGGTTTAAAAAAAAGTATAAAACTTATAATTATTTTTATTTATACTTTTATGATTTATAATTATAATTTTTTAGAAATAATCAAATTTTTATTTGTACTTTTAAGATTTATAATTATAATGTCTTAGAAATAATCAAACATACATTAAAGAATTTAATTAATCTTTTAAAATTTTAATTCATATAATTTTTGTAAATGCATTTCCACAATCGTCATAGTAATTCTGTGCTTGGATTTTGGTTGTGTGAATCTTTTTGATCCAACATTTTGTGAGCAAAAATGTTGGCTCAAAAAGATTCATACAATCAAAATCTAGAAGCACAAAATTCATATAATTTTATTAAACATATGAAATATATTTAAAATATAGATTTGCATTTCCATTCTATAATTAAACAACCAAAAAAGATGTATTCCAACTAATAAATTGTTGGCCTTATGTGTAACTACTACATAAAAGAAAGAATGAATAATATAATAGTCGATAATACATAAAAAGAGACTCCCACATTTCGAAAATAATGAACATAATAACAAATTAAATGAGTTCTCCTAAGTACCTATTTCACGCGAAAAAAGAGAGTTATTATGTGGTTATTATTATTATTAGTTCTTGCCAACGACATGACACTAGTATCAGTTAGATGCAAATAACTTTTTCATCTAACCAATAGTAGGTAATTTTTTTTTGCTTATATACAAATTTGTAATGTTCACACATTTATCTATGATTTTAAAATATGAAAAAAGCTAATTATCTTTATTGCGATTGGTTGGGAGTAAAAATAGTAAGGACTAAAATTAATTTTCATTACATATAAATATAGAATTTTCAAACACTTTGCAAATACATTGATTTATAAGAACTCTATCAATACATTAATTACAACTTTATCTTTTCCACGTTTGTGATAAATGGATTAACTTTTTAAAAAACAATCATTTTTATCTTCCACCTCACAAATAAATGTCTAATCAATATTAATTATCACTAGCTATTTTCTTTACCAAGTTCAAATATAGACATTTTAATCAAATATAGATATTTTAATCAAATATAGAGTTAAATGTTATATCTTTGTATTTAAATTTCTAATTTTAAAAAAACTTTGATTTTTTAATAAAAGTACTTAAATTATTACTATTATTTTACTTTTATAAAAATAAATTAAACAATATTATTTTTTAATTATATTTTATAATAGTATTTGTAATATGTATAATTGATAAGTGTTACAATTTAAAAATTATATCATTTATTATTATTATTATTTATTTAAACAATTTATCATTTAATTTTTTTAAAATTAAATAATCAAGAGAACAAAAAAGAGGTACAGTATCAAAAGAGGGGAGGAGGCAAGCCTCAACCACCCAGATCAAAGTCCAACAATCAGCTAGAAATAGCCAACTAACACATTAACTAGTAGTTCTAGCGAGATAACAAAAAGAGTAGATAGAAAAGCTATTCCAAAACATCATCATGATCATTGAACCAAGTTGTCCATCCCAGCTCTCCTTCCATCCACACGACTTTTTTCTGCTCGAGAGTGTGAGCAAAGAAGTCATGTTCATCAGAAAAGGGGCCTTTGTGCTCATGTATTTCCTTGAGCAGCTCCTTAAGAGCTTTTCCAAAAGCAGTCTGGTTATCAAGAATGCTAGCCAATTCCATCCCATGCTTCATCTCATAAATGAATATCGTAGTGAGCCCATCATGGAGGAATCTTTTTAGCTTGTTCATCTCGAGCTTTGTAATGCAACAAATCTGCGAGACAATCTTAAAATGGATGAGTTTCAAATGAAACAAAGTAAGGGATCTACCAATATCTTGAAATTTATCCTCATTTCTACATTTCCAAATAAACCAAAGAATGTGAGATGATAGAATGTTCCAGAAAAAATTAGCATCCTTTTTAAGACCAAATAAGTTGCCAAGAATGGTATCTAAAACAGGAACACGATTAGCTATAGAAATTCCAAAAAACTTCCATATAATCCTAGCAAATTGACAAGTAAAGAATATATGCCTTAAATTTTCAAGAACCCTGCAAATAGTACAAAGTTCAGCATTACCAACATGATTTTTAACAGGAAGTCTATCGAGAAGGAGCTACCATTTAAAATGTAAGATTTTCGGGGGAATATGTGATTTCCAAAATCCGTCAAGAATTTTTTGCCATTCAAGAGAGTTCAAGTTCATATACCAAGTGGTATTAAGGTGAGAAATAGCAGAGTTTTCTTTATTGAGAACCTTATATATATCTTTAGCTTTAATTTTATGTAGGAGAGATCCATCATCCCAATAGAAATTTAGAAATCTATGAGAGTCCACATCACACCTACAGGGAAGAATAAGAGTGTGTCAGGCATTGGCAACCATATTATATGTACGTTTATGGGAGATAGGAAGATCAAACTTGATTCTAATATCCTACCAACTAACAAGGTTATCATTCTCCAAAATGTCAATAAAGCTCTGGATGCCAAGGTTGTTCCAAAATTTTGCAGAACAACCTTGAGTCATGGTAAGAGGCTTACCATTATGATGTGGATTCCACCATATAGAATGCTCACCATGAATAGAGTTATTACTGGCAAAGTTGGAATTATAGATGAAACCCCTCACAAGCTCCCAAGCTTTCCAGATAGACTTGAAAACCATGGAACCTTGGATAGAGGCAGGGAATGACCCAGCAATTAGATCAGTAAAAGGAAGGTTTTTCCAATGTTTGGCCTACTTAGGATAACCAGATTGAATGTTGTTTCTAAGAAGAATCTTCCAAGGTTCCTGAACATCAAGAGCCTGAAAGATCCACTTAGCAACAAGGGAAATTCCTTGGATCCTAAGGTCAATTAGGCTTAAGCCACCAGAGTTCTTGGCAACATGACACCAACTCCATTTAACATCATGTTTCTTCCTATTACCTTTGCCATCAGACCATAAGAATCTCCTAATGGCTTTTTAAATCTCAAACACTTGGTAGTTACTAAACATCCAGATAGAGGAGTAGTATATACTATAGGATGACAAGATTTTCTGACACACCTGCACTCTACCAGCAAGTGACAATACCATGTTATCCCATTTGTACAGCTTCTTAACAATTTTATCCTTAATCCAAATCCACATGTCTTTGAGAGATGGGGAGATGGAAAAGGGAATCCCCAAATATCTAACAAGCTTATTAGGTCCACCCCATGAGTATCCAAACTGGAGAAACCAATTAGGAGGCTCCTCTTTCCAACCAAGCATAATAGATTTGGATTTGGAAATGCGAGCTCCAGAAATGGTCTCAAACAGGTCAAGTTTAAGATTAAGATGATGAATATTATTACAAGATAGTTCAAGGAAAAGAGAAGTATCATCCAAAAATTGGATATTAATAAGCTCAGACTTATCAGGGAGAGAAATCCCATTAACTTTGGGAGAAATAGTGTTATCTCTAAGGATATAGTACAAGGCATCAGAAGCGATGACAAAAAGAGCAGGAGCAAGGGGACATCCTTGTCGAATGGATCGGGACAAAGGTCTAGGATTAGAAAGAAAACCATTGATTTCAATTCAAGTAGATGAATCCTTAAGAAAGACTTGAATATACCAAACAAATTCATCAGGGAATCCAAATGCCTGAAGAATAGAGAAGATAAATTCCCATTCAACATGGTCATAAGCTTTCTCAAAATCTAGAAGAAACATAGCAGAGTTTTGATGTGAAGTCTTAGCCCAATCCATTGACTTCCAACTGGTGACAAGGTTCTCTAATATATATCGACCCTTAAAAAATCCTGTCTGAGTGGGACATATGAACTTAGGAAGAACATTAACAAGCTGAGAAGCCAAGGCTTTGGCCATAATTTTATATGAAACATTAAGCAAAGTAATTGGCTGTTAATTCTTGATAAGGGACTTATCTCCATCCTTAGGGATAAGTTTGATAATCCCCATATTGATAGAATGTCCAAGCATTCCATAATCATAGGCTTCTGAATATAGGTCAAATAAGTCCTTGGCAATCCAATCAATATTGGATTTGTAAAATTCAGCAGGGAGACCATCAGGCCCAAGTGCTTTATCTTTTTTGAGAGCAGATATAGCATCAGAGATCTCCTAAACTGAGATCTTAGCCCTAAGGATGGAGGCAACATCCTCAGTAATTTTCTTGGGAATAAGCTTTTGACATCTACTTCTGAGATTTTTGGCATCGTTGCTATCCTCAGACTTGAATAAGGCTTTGTAGAACTTCTCGAATGCAACAACAATGTCATTAATATCACTGAGCTCCTGATTATCAACCACAATTCTATCAATTTTCTCCTTACTCTGCTTTTGTTTGAGGTAATAAAATAAAAATTTAGAACCCTTATCCCCATATTTCAACCATTGCTGATAGCTTCTAACAGAGGCTCCAATGGTTTTAATATGTTGATGTTTCCTTAGCGTATCTCTAGCAACCGAGACACGTTCAGCACGAGGAATGGAAGTGGGATTAGCTTGCACATCTATTTCAGCAAGATGAAGGCGTTCATTTAATACACTTTCCATTATTCTATAGTTTTTTGCCTTCCTTTGGCCAAGGGTTTGGAAAATTTTCCTCCATGAGGAGACATTTCTATTGCACCTATCAACTTGGGAGGAGAAATTATTAGCAAGGTTAAACAACCTAACCATCTTAATAGCAACACAAGTATCTTGGTCATTAAGAAATGAAGTATTAAGGATACATTTTTCATTATGATGAATGCAAGGAGCAAGAGAATTTCTAATGTTAATGAGATCACTTATAGGGAGATGATCCGAAAGAGTAGAGGAAGAGGCAAAAACGAGAGAATGCTGTTGGTTAGGAGAAAAAGAAAAAAAGTTAGAGTTCACATAGAATCTATCAAGCTTGGAGTAAATCCTCTTAGACCCTTGTTGAAAATTACACCATGTGTACCAAAGGCCAGCGATATCCCTTTTACGCCCTTCCATAGGATCAAACAAATTAAATTTATGTTTACAACGATCCCAATGTGACTTCTCTTGATGTTTCTAGGCAAAAGGAAGACCACCAAACTTATCATCTTGATCCTCGACCATGTTAAAGGCTCCGACAAGGATCCAGGGAATGTCAGGAAGATTATACAACCAATTCCATAAAGTGATCCTATCCTTAACCTCATTAGGAGTGTAAATAGAATAGACACCAAAGGATGAACCTTTAAAGTCAATAACAACCCAAGCTGCTCGATTACAAGGGGAGCAGCCAGCTGAGTTAATATAATTTTCCCAGTAGGGATTGATGAGTAAAGTAGCGCCACCTTTCCCTTTAGGATGATTGGTGAAAATTTTAATAGCATCCCTCTAGATAAAGTCTAGAGAGGAGCTAAGAAGAAAGTTAATAGCTTTAAGCTCTTGCATCATAAAAAAATCTATGTTTTTATTTCCCAATAGAAATCACTTAATGATAGATTTCCTATCAAGAGACTCAAGGCCTCTTATATTCCAAGATATGCACTTCATGATGAAGAATGCAAAGAAGGGCTAGTAAGAGGAGCCGATATCTCCCCATTCTTCTTTTTATTTTTAGAGCCTAGGGGCCTGCCTTTTTTCTTAGAGCCATTGGATCCTATGAGGGAATCATTCTCTTTCTCACCAATAAATGGCTGGGTAAAGTTGGGCTGGGGGCCAAACAAGTCAAAATCCTCAATAGCATGAGATCCATCCAGGGTCTAGGTCATCATGCAATCAAAATGTCCAAGGTTCTCTTTAAACTTAGCACCAACTTGATTCGGAGATTTAGTATTAATAGGACCTTTGTTAGCAAGTATGACTTCAATGAGGCAATCATCATCCAATTCGTTAAGGGTAGAGGTGGGAGGGCTGATGGTGTTATCATGAGAAGGGGGGACAACATTCAGAATAGAACAACTACCCAAGTCTATAGTGACATCACTCATGGTAGCATCATCAGACCTACCATGAATTAAGCTTTGGTCTTTTGAAGTAGTCTTATTGGAGGTCATACTATCAATAGGGGGTCCATCTTTAATCAACAAAGAAGGAGAAGCCAAAGTGGCAAAGGGGTTAGTTCTAGGGGTAACACAGAACTGATCAAGGGCCAATTGTTGAGCATTCTTTTTCCTAGGTTTCTTTTTTTTAACAGCTTGAAAACCCTCATTATCCCTCAAAGTGTTTCTTTGGTCAGAGATGGCAAAGTATTGAATCTTACTGGGTTGATTAACTATAAAGTTATTAGTGTTGGGTTTATCATCACCTTTTCCAGTGAGAGGACCAAAAAGTTTATCAACATTCCTATTAGGGTTCAAGGCAGAGGGAATAATAGCCAATTCTTTGTTGTTAGGGATGCTACTCTCAATGTCCTCTCGAGTCAATTCAGTCTTCTTCTTATTAATAATTGGGCAGTTCTTTTGAATATGCCCTTCTTTTTTACATAAGTAACAAGCGTTAAGACCCCCGAGGATTTCAATCGGGCAGGTAATAGTTTCTCCATTAATTTTCAAGGTAAGTTTATGAGGGATATCAATTCCTGGTTTTAGAGAGACTAAAATCCTAGCATCCAGATTAGACACAAGCCTGGAGGTTTCATCGATTTTGATAATGGATCCAAATGGTGCAAGCAATTGAGCAAGAAATTTCCATAAGAAAGGAGGAACCTCCTTTATAATTATCCATCTAGGTGAAGACAAAGCCAAAACTTCTTCATAGACCGCATCAGGTGACCAGGCCAAAGCCCTAAAGGAGGTTTTATTGACATTCCAATACTGTCGCTTTAGGGCTTCAGTCTGAGCCTCATGACTACCAAAGAAAATAATAAAAAGCCCTTTCTGGACCTATCTACAGAAAGAGATTTCAAGCCCTAATTTCAATTTCCACAAATTATGAAACCAATCATCAAGAAACTTCCTAGGAGGGCATTTTTCAGCGTCTACGCAAGCAAAAAAAATTGTAGTGTCACAGAGCTGAGATTTCTCCATAGCAATTTCTTTAAACATAGCATCATTGGGAGAGACAAAAAATTCAGTCAAAATGTTGGGAGAGTCCTTATCTTCATTGAACAATCTCTTGCCTCCCACCACCTACACAAATCTAGCATCAATGGAGACCCCATGATTGCTGGGTGCCACTGTTTCAGAAAAAGACTTCTTTGGAGGTACGGTCGAAGGGTTAGGGTTAGGTTTAGTAGTCGAAGGTGCGGAGAAAAAATCAAAGGGCAAGGTAGAAGCATCAGAAGTCGAGGGCAAAGCATGAGATGGAGGTGATAACATACCATTATCAAGTTTAACGGGGCCATCAGAGCCTGTTTCCATAGGAAAAGTAAATATAGAACTGAAAATAAAAGAGAGCAGGTGAGAAAACTCAAACCAAAGTGGAGGAGCATTCTCCTCCACAAACTATATCCACGCTTCCAGGAACTAGAGATCTCGAAGGAAACCCACCACAAACCCTGCTTAAAAAATGCTACCTCTTCTCGCTGCTAAAATTCGCTGCTATCGCTTGCAATATTTCAGAATGCTGTGTTCGATCACTGCGTTTGTACGTTGCTTTTTCCTGCGTATGTTCGCTGCCTAGGTTCGCTGCTTTTTCGCTGTTTCAGGCCAATCTCGTTGTTTCGCTGCTTCCAAATTTAGATCCGTCCCACAATTTTCTAGACATCCATTTTGCAAAATAGCATTTTCCTATCATTTAGTTTAAATATATTTAAAGCTTAAATATATATTTTAATATTAAATTAATAATTATATTTTATATTAAAAAAATACTAAATGAAATAACCACAAAAAAAAGTTCAATTATAAAAGATATATAAATTATTATTAAGTTTTTATAAACTATATATTAAAATTAAATAGTTATATTCTATTTCTTATTTATTACATTATATTTATTGATTAACATCAAATTTATATGTATTAAATCTATTTATTATTTACAAATGTACATATTAAATTATATAGATATTATTTTATAATTAAAAATTAATTTATTTTATGAAAAAATATAAGCCATCCTATCAGATGACAAGTGCATTTCTAGGGAAAAATTAATGCATTCACAATGCTAATTTAGAATTATTTAACCTTATTCTCACTCACCTACGCCTCTACAACCATTATGCATTAGGCAGGAACTATGACGCATGTTAATATTCACCGAGCTTTCTTCATATATTATTATTAATAAAAATCGCTCCAAAATTAAAAAATTATTAATAATAAATTATCAATATGATCGCCATTGAAACCCTCTCAAACCATGGGCAACACAATTTTTTGGTTACATTTTCGAGATATCTTTCACCAAATTGACAGTGTATTTCTTTTCGGTGACCTTTTTGTCGGTATTTGTGTTTTAAGGAGTGGGACATCACATTTTCAGATCAGATGTTGTTGTATAACAACCTATCCGTTAATAAGAAAATGAAGCCTTGACTAAAACATTTGTTGAATACTTGATCCTTAGCGATAATTATTTTCAAATTTAAGGAGAGACTCAAATAATAATAATAATAACAAGAGTTCTATCGAGGAGGCGTCCCTACTTTATGTGAGGATTTGTTTGAAAGTAGGTGAGACAAATAAAGTTTTGCCCTGTTCAGTGATTCTATGTCATCTTACATAATGAGCTATTACATCTCTAATGTTTTTTTATCAATTGATAAATTATTTTTTATTAACAAAAAATCAGTTATATAGATATTTTCATAGAAGATAATTCATTTAACAATACAAAATAATATAAATATTTTAATTTTAACACTAATTTTATTATCATTTCAAACATATGTTAAAATTTTATAATAATTATATTATTTTTAAAATTATAAAAGAAATCATCCAAATAATCTGTTGAAAATTCAAAAAAAAAAATCAAATATTTTAAAATATTAATATTAAATAATATTATAAAACCTTTAAAAAAGGAAAAGTACAATATCATCACTAACATTTTAAGATCTATTATAACAATTTCCTAAATTTTGCACAAAAAGAAAGGGTGTGACAACATGCAAACCATGTAGCTTCTCATTTTTCTAAGTCTATCTTGCTTGGGTACTCTTTGCAACTGAATTATTAGATCTATGTGTTCAATTTATGGGCGGAGGTAATTGGTATTTGAATATCGAGCATATTGTATAGAAAGCTTATGGAAAAAAGTCTTATTATTATTATTATTAGAAAAAAAAATTATGGAAAGATAATGATGAGGATTAGTCTATTAGGAAGGTTGAGAAACACCACAACTATTTTTTTAAAGATTTATCAGTTTTCATTAAGTAGGTTGACATGCCTTCGTGTGAAAATAAATATGAATCACTTAAAGGTTTATTTATTTAAAATTTATAAATTGCTCTTTGAAAATTGTACTACTACCTATTTTAAAAAATAGAAAAGAAAATGCTTTGTAGTGTATGTTCAAGCTTTGTGAACTGACTGGCAATGGCATCTTGAGGCAGTATGTGGTAGGTGACCCACTAACTGAAATAATAGGGTAGCAAACCGCTTGACATGAAATCAATGCTACAAAATGGATTTATTGGGATTTATTGCTAGTTGTCATTGCCTCTTTTTCTAATCAATTTTCTGCACTGGAGAATTAATTTTACCACTGGCTAAATTAGAAATAGCCAATGAAAAATAGAAATTTACAATAAAAAAATATTTTTAAAAATAAAACTTATCAAACCTTATACTTTTAGCTTTTTAATTGTTCAAATTAATTGATATAGGACAACTAAAAAAATTAGTTCCCTGCCTTATATAAGGCAGGGACTAATAATAGTCAAATACATTTTTATGATATCAGCTAGTCTTTATTAAAGGTATTTGACCACAAGTATAATCCAAATGAAAAATCTTCATCACCAATATAAAATCTGCAAAGAACTTGCACACTGATATGATAATGAACTCCTTTTTCTTATGCCCTAAACAAAATACTTTTACCCTCAACGAAGTTGACATTGTTGAGGGTTCAAGGTTCGCAAAAAAGTAATTTTTATTTGGAATGTCTAAATTTTTCACACTATATAAACCTCTATAATATCACCTTTTCTAAAAAAATAAGCTTCTCTTACAAATATAATTAGACCCACAAGCTTATGAAATTTAATATTTTAGGATGGAAAATACACCTATTGGGCTTAAGTGATTAGATTATTGAGACTGAGGGTGAATCAATAATTTGTAAAATGAGCAATATTAATGTACCAACTAAAAACATCCATCATAAGTCTCTCTCTCTCTCTCTCTCTCTCTCTCTCTCTCTCTCTCTCTCTCTCTCTCTCTCTCACACACACACACACACACACACACACACACACACATTCACCCACGCACGCATGCACCCATGTACACACACAGACGCGCGCGCGCACACACACACACACATGCATGCACACATGCACACACGCACCCACGCACCCACACACACACACATACACATGCACACACGCACACACCTAGGCATCCATGCATGCACACACACACACACACGTACACACCCACGCATGTGCACACACACACACACATGCACACACCCACGTATGCACGCATGCACACACACACCCACGCTCACACTCACACACAAAAAGGTTATGTAAAAACTCAATTTGGATCAAAACCATGGTAGGGATTAGCACCCACAAATAATGTGTACTCTTCTAGAGTACACCCTCTTAGAAGCTTAACCGTGTTAGGAGTAACATTGTTAAAGGACTTTGAACACTAGCTAAAGTGACACACTATTCAAAGATTTACAATAAGGATCTATTATGATCTATTATGATCTATCAAGAGTAACATTTTAAAAGACTTTGAACACAAGCTAAAGTGTCACTTTGAACCAGAGATGGTCAACCAAGGAGTATGTAATATCCCCTGTTGGGACCTTATAATATTTCCTAATCAAATTAGTTATTTATCTTATTAAATTTAAGTTATATGTACATTTGAAACACTCATGTCCAATTCTATGACTCAATGAAGGAAGGAGTAGATGTTATCCAAATTTCTTAGATACCAACTTTGCAATGGATTCACACAAAGTTTATGGGTCCAAATCTGCATCCCAAAGGCATATGGTTCACTGTCCCTTACCCTATCTTGTGGCAAAGATCCAATTGCTTAGAATTGTACAAGCCCCACCTTGGTAATACTTTAGTCTTCCCATGGTAGCCAAATAGAGTGTGGATATGTATTGCTGATTTTGCTATTATAATTGATATTGCAATCTCATTATTGTAAATGATACTAATACTACAATAGTTATCTATATATGATCAAACTTCATATATATAAATATGTATATCATATAGATATAATATATCTTAGAATCATATAAGATTATTGATTTTCTACTCTTCCTTTCGAAGAAAGCCTATTGTATGCATTTTCTCCTTCATGCTCATAATCCATTTGAATTGTCACAACCCTTCATAATTACAATCTATGTGAAAAGTCACATCCCTTAAAAATTACAACCCTTTCAAAAAGCATCAATATTTCATTGTTGTTGCCTTTTGAAAAATCACCTCCTTATCTTTTCCCCCTCCTTTCCTCTTGTGTTAATCCTTCTTTACCATGTCTCTTTTCCTCTTCTTCCTGCCCTCATTTTCAAATGAAATCTCTTCCCTCTTATATCTTATTTTGAAGGAGTCACATCTCTTTATTACACATCTCTTGACCTTAGTAGATTTAGTTAACTTATATTATTTTATATCAAAGTATTTATTTACTCTTTTATTTTATTTTTATTATCATTATTATTAAACCCTATTTAGAAAGATAACATACTTTCTACAATATTGTGTTTTATAGTAGCAGATAATTTCCACAAGTCAAATTGTGATATTGCTATCAGGATTTAATTGTGTGATTTTTAGTCAAACTCATTGACCCACGTTTCATGAGTAGTGATTCAACATGAATCCATCCCTCATGAGAATAAATGGAACACTTAGCACTCATTGGATCTAGGTGATGCTCACAAGGGTGAAGCACCGAGACTTCCCAGGAGGTCACCCATCCCAGTACTACTCTAGCTTGAGCACACTTAACCACAAAGTTTCCTCCATGGGTTGGAAGCTTTGAGTTTAACCATGGAGAAAACTTTGTAGTTAAGCACACTTAAGTTGGAGTAGTATTGGGATGGGTGACCTCCGGGGAAGTCTCGATGCTTCACCCCTGTGAGCATCACCGAGATCCAATGAATGCTAAGTGTTCCATTTATTCTCATGAGGGATGGATTCATGTTGAATCACTACTCATGAAACATGGGTCAATGAGTTTGACTAAAAATCACACAGTTAAATCCTAATAGCAATATCACAATTGTGTTTTATAGTTAATTTAATTTTTTTGCTCATTTATAATAATTTTATTATTATTTATCAAATTTTATTGATACTAAGACCATATCTTATTGTTATTATTATTTTTTAAAATTATTTATACTATAATATAATATTTTATTATTATTTATTATTTTTAAATTTTAATACTACTTATAATATATGATTTTATTATCATTATTTATTTAATAAAATTCAATTATTTAGATTATTATTAAAATTCCATCTTAAAATGGGGACATGATAGAGTACAATTCATCTGACTATACACTACTCCTGTCCTTGGCAACACACAATATATTTAAAGGACCTGATAGTTGCAAAAGGAACCCAAGCATTAGCCCACTAATTGTTACAACTACCAAGAGTGAAAACCAATGGACAATAAATACTTTGATAGATAACCAATATCATCAAACATAACAATAAGCATTAAACATCGACTACATAATTCCCCTTAAAGAGAAAGTTGTCTTCCAAATGACAAGTATAGATAAAGTAATATTTAGGAAGACTAATAGAAATAGTGTAGACAATGAATTGTATTGTGCAAACTTGACATTTTAGTGCACTACAAACATCAAATAGGGGTCTAGGGATAGTGCCCCTAGTAGGATTGAGGGGCAATGCCCCTCATAGGGTCTGAAGGCAACATTCCCACCATCAACACCAAATTAACACCTTTAAAACCACACAAACCTCCATGAGAAATGTCAATTTATTGATTTTTCTTAAGATGCCAACATTATAAATAGACAATATTTGTGGAGTGGGGGGGTGTAAATCAGTATTGTAGCACTTCTGTGCCAATTTAATATTCAAAACTTAACCATATGCACTAAAAAAATAAAGCACATAATAATAAGAAACTCATAGTTCATCGCGATTTATTTTTGAGGAAACCTTGACCAAGGGAAACCCCCAATGAGGATGGCACCCAAAACTATATAGTAAAATGAAAATTTACTCTATTAGAAATTTTGACCCTAGATTAGGAGTCATTACACACATTTAGTACATAGTCCAAATGTCTTAACCTTGTTAGAGGTCTCAACCCTATTACAAGTTATTTTACAATAGGAGCTCATTGCTCGATAATGATTTACAATCATTACAATAGGTGATAGGATCAATACCAAAATTATTGTAGTGATATCTCAATATTTTATTAGTCATTTGTATAGATCGCATATGATTCTGATCTTAAATCAAATCTCACATCTGATCATCAATACAACATCATAGTATTGTATACAAAGTTCACATTTTTCAACATCATACCTCACATAAAAATACTATCCTTATTTTATATACTTCCAAAAATGCAAGTTTCTAGTTGTATGTCTTCGTAAAAAGTGTGGCACAATAATCAAAATTAATCATTAGGAATCTAGGATGTTGTCCCTATGTAAGGCCCCATAAAGGGATCCAAAAGAATTAACCTAAAGTTTTACTAATTTTTCCAAACATTTCTTTTTTAAAGAAAGAATAACATATACATCAAACATAAAATAGCAGAAGCAATAACATACAATCATACAGAAGCAAACATAATAGATTACATTCCTTAAGGATCCCAAGCCATTGAATCACATTTAAATTTAAATAATACTAAGTCTAATAAATACCACATCCTCATGAAAAAATAATTATAAGTCCAAGTACATTTAAATAATATGCATTTGTTCCGAATGCCACTTGGCAATAAAATTTAGAATGCTCAATCATCCACTGCATATGTCATAGGGTATGAAAGGCTAAAAGAATATACATTTATAAAAATAAATTACATCATTCCTTTCAGATCCATGAAACAAAGTACAATACAATAAGTGAAATCACCCATCATGAAGATATGACCATCCATCATAAGATATAACCATCCATCATAATACACAGAGATAGTATGAAAGGAAATGCAAACAAGGAACTCCAGCCATGACAACAATGAATGGATCTCAATGGTAACAGTAAAAAGCACTACCACCCGATCTCCCAAATAGGCCCACTCCCACTACTCTAAGGAGATAGTCTCAAGTCCTAAACATGATATCAATCCAAAAATCAAAAGTAATCTCTAAGGAAAGGAAACCCTAAAAGTAATCTAACTCAAAGGTTCCAAGATAAATCAACATCTAGACCCAAAGACAAACACATACACGCAAAAAACCTACTATGTAAATGAACAAGTGTCATCGCACAAATCAATGCTAGAGTTACCCTGGCAGTCTAACTTGACCCTGACCCCCTAGTGACTCTATGCAACACTAGTATCCTCTCATAGTGACAAGGCATACTAACAATGCATGGTCGCAACCAAGCGTTCTCTTTACTCCCATCGTAGTCTGTACGAGCACTCGAGGCATGGGCGAGAACATACAAAGACTGTTATTGGGTTCATTTTACTCTCATTTAGTGTAGTGTTTTAACTTATTAAACAACTTACAATGGGTTACCCTGGCAACCACTTAGGGCCCTGACCTCCATTACAAGCCACTTCCTAACATTACATATAGATAACCTACCCTAAGCACATAAAATCACAAATCAAATAATCATAATATTTCACCTCAGTCCTATACAAGTGACTAGAAAGCATCAAAAGATAAATCACATTAACCCATCAGTTCTCTACAAGCAACTGAAAAGTATCCCAAAGATACTGATTGAAGGCTCAAAATGGTTAAGTCAAGTAGGTCATAACTTTCGTCCTGTTATGCCATAATAACACTAAAAAGAATAACCAACAATATAAACAAACTCATCAAAGAGCATACCAACACATTACCATGGTTGAGCTTAAAAGATCAAGATCAAATTAGCATAATACCACAATCACAAAACTCCCAAGCCTTTGGTAGACGTCCTATAACTGGTCAACACTCTAGTCAACCCAAACCTAAAGCATAGACAACATATAGATAACATAGTGTAGGTTTCATAGTTTGGTTTGATTTAGAAAACATATTATTGAGTTAACAATAAGGTTTTAGTTTTTGTTTTAATGTATGTTTCAAGTACATGAGATTAACAATTCACCCTTACAAATTAACCCATTCTTATATTCAAATAAAATACAAAATTACCCCTATTTGATTTTAAGTCAATCTTATGAAATACTCTAAGGGTAATTATTTATTTAAATTATTAAAATAATAACTATTGATCTTCAAATAAAATAATTTCAATTCTAATAAGGTCAATGTCATTATTAATAAAATAAATCTAAAATTGATTAAATACTTCCATTTATTAATTAAACTTAATTAAATTACATTCAATAAAATTAATTAATAATTATATAAAACAAATAACTATATTAACATTTTATTAATAATTAACAAATTTATTGATAAATTCATTAATTAAAATGAACTATATATATATATATATATTAACTTATTAATAAAATTTATTAATTAAAATAATAATAAACAAAGTTTATAATATAGAACAATAAGCAAGTGGTTATTTTTACAAGGCCTGCCGACCTTTTAAATATGGCCACCCTACTATCATAAGGCCTATGACCATAGTGGTACTCTGTACCACTACTGTCGCGGTACCCAACGATAGTAGAGGTACCACCATTTTAAAAGCGGTGAGGGGAGGAGGTGGCTAAAACTCGCCCCTCCCTAAATTTTTAATGTTCATTTTATTTTTATTTTTAATTAAAATTTTTGAATAAAGATTCTTTTCAGTAAAAAAAAAAACAATTCTCCTCTTTATTTTAAAAAATAGTAATATTTTTTTATAAAAAGTTCTAGCATTAATCTGATAGGGAAAATACAACCAACTAGTCATATTTTCACTTTAATTTTATTTTTTTTAAATCTCAAAACCCTTCCCAGTTTAAATCTAATTTGTAAAATTACTAAGCAAGGATTCTAAGATATTTTAATCTCTACATATGCAAAAGAAATCAACATGCATACCAATAATTCCAAATTGAAATATTCATCACAAAGAAATTCAAATAAACAATTCACAGTCATGAAGAAGACAAGAATAATAAAGAACATAATTTACTGTGCAAATTAAAACACAAAAATCTACCTGGATTTTGATGCTAAATCACAAACACCCAAAAAGATTTGTGAGAGAAATTTCTTCTCTCTGAACCTTCTCTTTGAAAATTCCTTCTCCAAAATTCATGGTCCCCCAAAAATGAACCCTCTGTTGGTGATAAGGAGTTCTCTCTTAAATTCGAGGCACTAATTGTGCAATCACCCAAGAGGACTCCTTGCTCACCCTCCTTTAACTCTTTATTGACTTTCTTTCATGTTTTCATGCACGTTTATTACAATATAAAATATCTTTAACTAAATTCACTCAACTTCTCTTTTTAATTAATTTATTATTTTAATCGAGCATGCATACTTTATGCAATCTTAAAACTCTTTAATAAATGAATATCTTTTTCACTTTTGATTCATTTTCGAAGAGTTAATTGATAAAATATTTATTAACTTAAGTAATAATAATATTTAGCATTTATTTAAAAATGATCTTCTAAATATATTATTAATAAATTAAATAAATATTACGCTCTAAAATTAAACTTATAATTTTATCTTTAAATTTATTTCTTTTTATTTAATTGATTTTCCAATTAATTAAATATAATTAAATATTAAAAATATCATAATAATTTTCAATTAAATTAAATCATTAATTTAATCTTTTAATTTGACTTAATTAATAGAAAAATCACCAAAGACCTATAGGATGAAATACGAAAACCCATCATAGAAAAATACATACAAGATCAAACTAAATCATTATAATCATGAATTTACATCATACGATGCATTTGGAAGGTAATCAACTTAGATCCTTGTCCTAATTTTCTAGGACAAATGGGTTTAAAGGTTATGATTTGAACTTAAGAATTTATCTTCCCTCTCTTACCATTGAGATAGTGCGATAGGGTACACTTATCTTGGCAATTTAGGGAAGTTGATACCCGATACCTGCAATCTGCTTAAAATCCATGCATGTACTGACACATATATACTAAACTAAACATGCAATGACAGGAAGTGGCGCATCGTGTAGATCCTGACTAGTAGGTGACTACAACTCCCTTCCTTAACCACATCAAAAACATCATACATAAAGAAAATATAGATGCACACCATACACTTGCAGTATGGGATAAGTATCCATAAGAAAAACACATATGATAATCCATCTAGATAATCATCATCAATAACTGAAATCACTGTAATAATCATCTTGCATATGTGAAGTATAGAGTAGCAAGTAATCTCATCATAAAATCAATTGAATATGAAACAATATATGATAATCTCAAAAATAATGCTACTAATCATCAATCATAAAACTGGCCTAAAAGAATTCAGCAATGATAACAAAATATAAACTAGGGGCAGGCACTGCATCCACCCCCCCAGACTTAGGCTTACTCCTGGAAGCCTACAAGAAAGGTAAAACTAAAGAACTCACTGTGTGGTTCCCATTGGATCCTTTCCCCTTGTAGGAGGCTATGACTCCACTGAGAACACTCTTTGGGACCTATCCATGTCTCCAACCATAGGTTCTAAAGTTGTGGGTCTCTGGTCTGAAAAATGTGATTCCCTTGAGGGCATTACGACAACTTGTTTCCATGTTGTCCATATGAGAGACACTCTTCATCAAAATTCCTCTTCACTCTAGGTGCACTAGAATGCTAAACACTACCCCCACTAGGATAAGAATGAATACTCTAAGATGACTGGTCATACTAGTTGCACTTATTACACTACGCGTTGCGATAGTTCTTAGAGATAGAACCACCATCACCACTCTGAGTTGGAGGATAAGATCCTCCATACTACTGATTACCTCTAGAAGGAGGTTTCCTACTACCACCTAAGTTCTGATTACCCTTAGGTCCTGACACTATAGGTGCTCCCACAAAACCCCCATGACCTAGGTAAACACTTTGCTCTACAAGAAGGGCTCAATGTATCGCATCTTTGAGGGTTTTAGGTTCAAATACCTTAACACCCCCAACTAGATGGTTGTTCAAGCCTCTGATGAAATGTTGTGCCAATTGTTCTAGGTTATCACTAATTCCTAAAAAAGGCATGAGCTCATAGAAATTGTACTCATACTCTACTACGGTCATAGTGAACTGTCTCAAGTTGTGGAACTCATATGCTCTATGTTGTTTCCATTCTTCTTGTAGGAATCGCTCACAAAAGTTTTCCAAGAATAACTCCCATGTGACATTGTTCATGTTTATGCCCAACTTCTTCTCTTCAATAGTCCACCAAGTGGCTCTAAAGAGTTCTAGGTTGGTAATAGAAAACCTCGCTTTGAAATTTGTGTCAAAGTCCTAAATAGAAAAAACCCTATCAAGAGAAATAAGCCACTACTCAACTACATAACCTAAACCATGCCCATTAAAGGGCTTGACCTTGGACCTCTGAAGGTCCTTCATCTAAGAAACTACTATGGATCTTTGTCAATCCCTCTAAGGGCTCCTAGACCTAGGTCTATGCTCATGTCCTACCTGATGTGCTCCATCTTGGCCATGAACAAGAGGTAGGCAATCAATGATCAATGACAATTTTCATCATTTTCCTCAGGTCAACCTCCTCTGAGTTGACCTGCTACTCTCTATGGTTCTCTTCCTGATGCTCACTGACATTGTCTTCCCTATTCTCTTCATGAATAGGGCCTTTGTGGACAAACTCATGTTCACTAATGTCTCTACCTCATCCACAACCTCTTCCATGGCCAAGGCTATCACCTCTAATAGAAGATCTTGTCCCAGATACCATCCTATAATAATATCCAAGATACTTGAGATGCTATAATAACCATAAAACCTACTACTGTAAGGCATATATAAAAGACACATGTTTTGAAAATATTAATAGTTCAAATTTCAGTTTTGCCTAATTTTAGGTTTACGTATAATTTATTTTTGAAGTCTAAATGTTCAAGTTTGAAAATATACAACTAAAAGTTTAAGTTCTATTCAGTTCAACTAGTTCAAGTTTTAGTTTTTAATAGATGTACATAAGAATTTAAATTTCATTGTTCCACTATGCCCAAAGCTCCCAATGTGGAACTCAATCTCTAATACCAGATGTAATGCTCCACCAAGGGATCCAAAAGAATTAACCTAAAGTTTTACTAAGTTTTCCAAACATTTCTTTTTTAAAGAAAGAATGACATACACATCAAACATAAAGTAGCAGAAGTAATAACATAAAATCATACAGAAGCAAATATAAAAGATTAAATTCGTTAAGGATCACAAGACGTTGAATCCCATTTAAATTTAAATAATAATAAGTGTAATAGATACCACATCCTCATGAAAGAATAATTATAAGTCTAAGTCCATTTAACTAATATACATTTGTTCCAAATGCCACTTGGCAATAGAATTTAGAATGCTCAATCATCCACTGTACATGTCATAGGGTATGAAAGGCTAAAAGAATATACATTTATAAAAATATATTACATCATCCTTTTCAGATCCATGAAACAAAGTACAATACAATAAGTGAAATCACCCATCATAAAGATATGACTATCCATCATAAGATATAACCATCCATCATAATACACAAAGATAGTATGAAAGGAAATGTAGACAAGGAACTCCAACCACGAAAACAATGAACGTATCTCAATGGTAAGAGTAAAAAGTACTACCACACAACTACATGGTAACCCAAAAGGACCACTCCCACTATTCTGAGGAGCTAGTCTCAAGTCCCAAACAAGATATCAATCCAAAAATCAAAAGTAATCTCTAAGGCAAGGAAACCCTAAAAGTAATCTAACTCAAAGGTTCCAATATAAATTGACATCTAGACCTAAAGCCAAACACAAACACATAGGAAACCTACTATGTAAGTGGGCAAGTGTCATTGCACGAATCAACGATAGAGTTACCCTGGCAGTCTAACTTGACCTCGACCCCCAAGTGACTCTATGTAGCACTAGTATCCTCTTGAACAATGCATGGTTGCAACCAATCATTCTCTTTACTCCCATCATAGTTTGTACTAGCACTCAAGGCATGGGTGAGAACATACAAAGACTCTTATTAGGTTCATTTTACTCTCATTTAGTGTGGTGTTTTCACTTGTTAAACAACTTACAATGGGTTACCCTAGCAGCCACTTAGGGCACTGACCTCCATTGTAAGCCACTTCCCGAAATTACATATAGATAACCTACCCTAAGCTAATAAAAGCACAAATCAAATAATCATAATATTTCACCTTAGTCCTATACAAGTGACTGAAAAATATTAAAAGATAAATCACATTAACCCATCAGTTCTGTACAAGCAACTGGAAAGTATCCCAAAAATACTGATCAAAGACTCAAAATGGTTAAGTCAAGTAGGTCATAACTTTTGTCCCATTATCTCATAATAACACTAAAAACAATAACCAACAATGTAAACAAACTCATCAAAGAGCATACCAACACATTACCATGGTTGAGTTTAAAAGAACAAGATCAAATCAACATAATACCACAATCATAGAACTCCCAAGCCTCTGGTAGATGTCCCATAATTAGTCAACACTCTAGTCAACCCAAACCCAAAACATAGACAACATACAGATAACATAGTGTAGGTTTCATAGTTTGGTTTGATTTTGAAAATATATTGTTGAGTTAACAGTAAGGTTTTAGTTTTTGTTTCAATGTATGGTTCAAGTAGATGAGATTAACAATTTAACCTTACAAATTAACCAATTCTTATATTCAAATAAAATACAAAATTACCCCTATTTGATTTTAAGTCAATCTTATGAAATACTCTAAGGGTAATTATTTATTTAACTTATTAAAACAATAACTATTGATCTTCAAATAAACTAATTTCAATTCTAATAAGGTCAATATCATTATTAATAAAATAAATCTAAAATCCATTAAATGCTTCCATTTATTAATTAAAATTAATTAAATTACATTTAATTAAATAAATTAATAATTATATAAAACAAATAATTATATTAGCATTTTATTAATAATTAAAAAAATTATTAATAAATTCATTAATTAAAATGAACTAAATTAAAAATATATATATAAATTTATTAATATTTAAATTAACTTATTTATTAAATTTATTAATTAAAATAATAATAAATAAAGTTTGTAAAATAAAAAATAAGAAAGTGTTTATTTTTACAAGGCCCACCGACCTTTTAAATACAGCCACCTTGCTGTCATAGGGCCTACGATCGTAGTGGTACTCTATACAATTACTGTCGTAGTACCTTGCGATCATTAGAGGTACCATCATTTTAAAAGTGGTGAGGGGAGGAGGTACTGGGTAAAACCCGCCCCTCCCTAAATTTTTAATGTTTATTTTATAATTAAAATTTTTAAATAAAGATTCTTTTCAGTAAAAAAATAAAAATTCTCCTCTTTATTTTACTATATATATATATATATATATATATATATATATATATATATATAAAGTTCCAACATTAATTTGATAGGGAAAATATGACCAACCAGTCACATTTTCACTTTAATTAAAAAAAAAAATCTTAAAACCCTTCCCTATTTAAATCTAATTTTGTGATATTGCTATCAAGATTTAATTGTGTGATTTTTTGAGTCAAACTCATTGACCCATGTTTCATGAGTAGTGATTCAACATGAATCCATCTCTCATGAGAATAAATGGAACACTTAGCACTCATTGGATCTAGGTGATGCTCACAGGGGTGAAGCACCGAGACTTCCCGGGAGGTCACCCATCCCAGTACTACTCCAGCCTGAGCGCGCTTAACAACAGAGTTTCCTCCATGGTTAAACCCAAAGCTTACAAATGGGGTTGCAAGCTTTGGGTTTAACCATGGAGGAAACTCTGTTGTTAAGCGCGCTCAGGCTGGAGTAGTACTGGGATGGGTGACCTCCCGGAAAGTCTCGGTGCTTCACCCCTGTGAGCATCACCTAGATCCAATGAGTGCTAAGTGTTCCATTTATTCTCATGAGAGATGGATTCATGTTGAATCACTACTCATGAAACATGGGTCAATGAGTTTGACTCAAAAAATCACACAGTTAAATCTTGATAGCAATATCACAATTTGACTTGTTGTGGAAATTATCTCCTACTTATAAATCTAATTTGTAAAATTACTAAGCAAAGATTCTAAGATATTTTAATCTCTATGTATGCAAAAGAAATCAACATGCATACCGGTAATTCTAAATTGAAATATTCATCACAAAGAAATTCAGATAAACAATTCATAGTCATGAAGAAGACAAGAATAATAAAGGACATAATTTATTGTGCAAATTAAAACACAAGAATCTACCTGAATTTTGATGGTAAATCACAAACACCCAAAAAGATTTGCGAGAGAAATTTCTTTTCTCAAAACCTTCTCTATGAAAATTCCTTCTCCAAAATTTGTGGTCCCCCGAAAATGAACCCTCAATTGGTGATAAGGAGTTCTCTCCTAAATTCGGGGCACTAATTGTGCAATCACCCAAGAGGACTCCTTGCTCACCCTCCTTTAACCCTTTATTAACTTTCTTTTATGTTTTCATGCACGTTTATTGCAATATTAAATATAAAATATCTTTAATTAAATTCACTCAACTTCTCTTTTTAATTAATTTATTATTTTAATCTCATGCATACCTTATGCAATCTTAAAACTCTTTAATAAATTAAAATCTTTTTCACATTTTAATTTATTTTTGAAGCATTAATTGATAAAATATTTATTAACTTAAGTAATAATAATATTTAGTATTTATTAAAAAATGATCTCCTAAATATATTATTATTAAATTAAATAAATATTACACTCTAAAATTAAACTTATAATTTTATATTTAAATTTAATTATTTTTATTTAATTAATTTCTCAATAAATTAAATATAATTAAATATTAAAAATGTAGTGCCTCTCCCATTTGACTTCTATAAGTCATCCTGATGGATGCAACCTTGTTGATCTTTCATTGAGATGGGATCATTATTGTGACCATGAGTGGTCTACACCGTTGAGGAGTTTGGATTTATGTCCTATATGTATTAGTTACTTTGATTATGCTTTGGTTGATTTATGAGATTATGATGTGATTTATGGTTCACAGAGGTTTGTGCCAGTGGTTAGTAGGATTGATGTGGTATCATGATGTTATTATTTGATTACCCTAAGATGTGTGCATAGATTGCACTGTATACTATTACCTGCTACCTTGGACTAGGTTCCTATAACAATGGTTAGTCATGTTTATGACTGTGTTCACTTATGTGTTTTAAATGCCTTTTCATGTTGTGTTAATGATGAAAGTGTGTTTCAATGATGATGCACTTTTATGTTTGCATTGGGATGCATGCTGTAGCTGTAATCCTGACTTTGTGTTCGGTTGAGTGATTTTATATCTATTGTTATGGTTTCTCTTAGACCTTTGTTCTTGTTTCATGGACACTAAGATTTGTGTAGAATCCATGCTCCTGGATTGAGGCCAGTTGAGTGAGTTCATGATGTTTGGTCTTATTGCATCATTGAGATTCATGTAGAATCCATACTTCTAGATTGAGGCCAGTTGAGTGATTTCATGATGTATGGTTTTATTGATTCTTGGGATTCATGTAGAATCCATCCTCTTGAGTTGTTTTTGATTGAGTGTTGTTTTGTATTGTGTTCTCATCCTGTCCTTGTGTTATGATCTTCATGATGGTGGTGTGCCACACACAAGTATGTGTGCATACATTTTTCAGGTGACTTGTGAGGCCCAATCTTCTGTAGTACTTTCAAAAGTTATGATCATTGGGGTTAGGTTGGGAATATGCATGACCATGGGCACTTGTCATAAGATGGGAATGGGTAGGGTAGGGTAGCATATGGAGGGGCTTCTATATCGCATCCTGGTGTCCATTTCCTAGTTGGAAAAGGAAGTTTTAAATAAGTGATAACTAAATAAAAATGTGTGAGTGGTAATAAAACTTAAGATAATAAAATGTTTGGGTTGTGAACCTTCCATTGAGAAGAGTTGCTGCCTAGGTTGTGCACCTTTTGTTGAGAAGAGTAGCTACCAATGCTAGCTTGGGCTTGTTGATGCCAAGTGACTCTCCATGATGTTAGCCCCTACTTCATAGCCTTTTGAGTGTTTGACCAGGACTTGTACTTCTTGCATTGTCTTAGGTTCTTGGTTATAGCCATCATACTACCTGGTGTGAGTGTTAGCCATAAATGTTTGATTTGTGTGTGTTGTGGTTGGATCATTATCTCTATTAGCATAGTGGGAGTGGACCTACGGGTGCCACTTGGTTGGGAGGCATAGCTACCCATACCACTACTAGGGATTGGTGTACAGAGACAGTCTTTTCTCCTAGTGTGATTGTTGCTAGATGTTTTTACTTGATGCTTCAAGTTTCGGAGTATGATTTCTTGTGATTTATGCTTTCATTGGAATGCTTGGATATCATGTTTAGATGATGTTAGTTTATTTGACACATTCCCCTATTATAATGTTTAGCATATGATTAGATCATGTGAATTGCTTTATTAGCATATGTATTGCTCATTGGTTTAACATGTTAAATTTTCTATTCATATGATATTAGTATATGATAGATTATGTGATCGATTTATTGGATTATCTAATCATGCTTTACTTTTAACATATTAGATTTTCTTACACTTATGTTGTAGCATGTTTAGTAGTGACGTACCTATTATGATAGTACCAATGATTTGATCTGTGGCTTGGGATGTTACACACAGGGGATGGCTAGGGCCCACAATGGCCTTATGATGTCATTAACAGTTGGGAGAAACTATGTACTTAGTTTGGTTGTTCTGTTATTGGGATGTTATTTTTGTACATTGCGATGTTACTTCTATTCACTGTGATGTTTCTTTCAGTATGCTCTTTAATGCTATGGTTTAGATGGATAAATGTTCCTCTTTCTTGTTGTTTATGCACTCAAGTGTTTGTTTCTCGATTTACGTGGATTTGGTACTCCTTGATGTGGAGGTTTTCATGTTTTTATTCTTTTTATTCTTGCCCTATTGTCGCACTATTTTTTTTTCTTTTGTGGAGAGGCAGTTCCTCGTGCGAGAATGTACTTCCTCACATAAGAATGTACTTCCTCGTGTAGGGAAGCAAAGTCTCACACGACTTGGTGTGAATCCTCACGCAGTATGGTACAAATCCTCGTGTGGAGTCATGCACATCCTCATGCAAAGAAATGCACTTTCTCATGTGTAGTGATGCAAAGTCTTGAATGAGACTCGAGGCTAGTGCACTTCCTCGTGCAAGAAATAGGGAGTAGTTAGGCTTGGACGAGGAAGTTTTGAAAGTTGGTTTTAGACACCTTATTGGTTTCACACCTTTCCATTTCAAAATAATCTTTCTTAGGGGTTTAAAATATATCATTTAAGTATAAGTTGATACTTAAGATATATTTTAATAAATGTGATGAATCTTTTGAGATAGGTTTCAGACCTCTTTGAGATAAGATAAAGATTCTAGGAAATTTTAAGGCTTTAGAAATTCAAACTTAGCCAAATTTTAGGGCCTTAGGATTTCAGAATTAGCAAAATTTTAGGATTTTGTATTTTACCCCAGCATGGTGTTTTGTTGATGAGTGGTCATTTCTTCAAGCTCTCATCATGTGCATGGTCCTTGTTGGCTTCTATTTGCATGTGTCAATTTGGTAATGGCGTTCAGAGATTCGTTAGTTGCTGAGATTGTGGTGAAGTCTTTTGTTACGATCTTTGTGATCCCAGTATGATGATGTCATGTGTATTCATACTTGTAAAAAAAAAAAATCTTAGCTTGAATTGAATCTTTGTTCCAAGGATCTCTGAGTAGGGCATTACATCTGGTATCAGAGCCCATGTTCAAACATTGAGATATATGTGTATATGTTGCCCATATGGTTGTTGTTTGAGTGTCTTGGTGAAGAGTGTCATATCCTCATTTTAAGATAGAATTTTAATAATTATTAGATAATAAAATGTTATTAAATAAATAATAAAGTCATATTAAAACTAATACTAAAATATAAAGTAAGAAAATAATATTTATTTAATCTATATTAATAATAAAATAATATTTAGTATGATATTTTAAATAATTAAAAAATAATAAAATTTCAATGAGTAAATAAATAAATAAAGTTAAATACAAGAGACAATATCGTTGAAAGTATGTTAACTTTCTAAATACAATTTAATAATAAACACAAATAAGTAAGTAAATAAATAACATAACATAGAATAATATAAATCAACTAAATCTAATAAAAGGTCAAGAGATGTTTAACAAATAGACATGACTCCTTAAAATTAAGATATAAAAGAGAGAAGAGTTTATTTTAGAGAGGAGGCAATAAAAGGAAGAGAAGAGGAGAGAAGTTCAAAAAGGGAAAATGGAAGAGGAAAGTAATATGAAGAACATGAGGAAGTGACTTTCTGAAAAGGTATCAATGATATTGAAAGGATGCATACCTTTTGAAAGGGTCATAATTATTAACAGTTGCGACTCTTCAAAAATATTGTGATTATAAAGTATTGAGATTTTTCCAAAGGATTTTAGTTATGAAGGGTTGTGACTTTTCAGAATGATTATAACTATGAAGTTTTGTGACTTATTAAAGGATTTGTATTATGAAAGGGTGAGACTCTTGAAAAAGAAGAAGGTAAGAAAGGTATGTTTATGAATTATATTTGTTTAATTATGTTTATGAATTTATTTATGAACCATACTTGTGGATAATATTGTGTTAGCCCATGGGGTTAACACCATGGATAATAATGAGACTTTAAGCATGGAGCATGGGAGATATTTAAGATCTCCATTGTCCACCATGGATGAGAATTAATGTTACTCATAGCATGGAGCATGCAAGATATTTAAGATCTCCATTATCTTCCATGATTGAGAATCAATGTTACTCGTAGCATGGAGCATGGGAGATATTTAAGATCTCTATTGTTTGCCATGGGCAAGTGTCGATATTGTAGCATTGAGCATGTGAGATATTTAAGACCTCCATAGTCCGCCATGGCTAATAATCGAGCTGCCAAAATATTTTGAAGTTGTCAACATATGCATATGTGAGTAGCCTTGGATAGAGGATGCCCATCGAAGAAGAATCTTAAGGGGTGCACTTCCAGGAAGACGACAAGATAGCTATGAGCTAGGAAGCCTAACTTGGAGACATCCTTAAGATTGGGGTTAAATTAGAGGGTAGAGTAATATAGTTAGTTTTATTATTATTGTGATTCTAACATTAATTTTGCAAGTATTACTTGTCCCTAACTAACCCTATTGGTGGGGACATTACAAAAAGCTTGTGATTTTTGTTGCTTTGGTATTTACTTGGGATGGACTTGCTCATCTAGTAGATGCAACTAGATCAGTGTGAGGAGAAGGAAGTGAGTATTTGTTATTTTGTAGATGGAATCGATGTGCCTTGATTGATTTGTTGCTTGTGTGACCCTTTTTGGATGGAACCACTAATTGGTGTCCATTTGTTGGCTTTGAGTGCCTCTTTTGTTTCTCCTTGTGGAGTTAGGTGCATTGTTCCCTATTTTCTCCTAATTGTAAATAAATAAATGAATCTTATTTGTGATTTTTTGTTTTATCATTATAGTAATGAAATGGTTCCTTTCGTTGAGAAATGAGTTTTTATTGTGAACCATTGCAAAGAAGTAGGTTTTTCATTTTATCCTTGGGTTAATGACTTAAGTCCTTAATCTGATTGCTTCATGAGATTATGAAAAATTGTATTAATTTGATGGATATCTATTTTTTGCATTGCATGGAAAATAATTAAGGAAATTATTGCTATCTACATATGCATGAGGTTACTAATGGTATATTGCTTGATGTGTGTGAGTGTGTTCTCTAACGTTGCTAGGATGATGCATTCCTTAGCATTGTATGATGATTTATCCCACTTGTGTGACTATTCCCAATCATCACATGTAATGTGCTTTGATTCATGCCTTATTTTATTTGGTTGGAGGTACTTTTCTCATGTTATTGGGTTAGCATTGATTTTTAGTATTTTCCTCTCTTGGAATAGTCATCAAAATTTATCCATTGTGCTCTTTGTGACAGTTGTCACATTTGACTTATTGTTGAAATATGCTTCTTTTGATATTTATTTCTTGCATTGACAATTCTCCATTTGAGATTTTTTTTTTGGTTCTTAATGACTATTTTGAATGTCTTTTAATTGCTGCCCAGTTTTGTGTTGTGATTCTATCAGGTTCATCTCGAATCTCTGGTAATATGTAGAAGGGATAATATCATGGAGAGCATGCTAGTGTGCCTTTGATAGATTTAAAGTTGTTAATGTAATTGGATGGTTTAAAAGATGAGTGAACATAATGTTATTCTTGAAAGAAATTGAAAGATATGTACTTGTTTTATGGTAAGTGACTCTTGAACCCTTGCTTTGAAAACCTTTCAGTTTCATTTTGCATTAGCACTTGTGTTAGATTTAACTAATGAAATAATGAAAGATAAGTAATGATGGTTTTTAGTGTGTGAAATAACTTTCATTCCATGTCTTATATTTTTTTGGGCATGTGTGTTCTTGAGTGGTTTTGGACGTTTCATCCATTTCTTCTCCTGGTAATCGAGACTATTTTTTTTGTCTATGTGGTTTTGTCTTGAGTGGTGACTAGAACTCTTAGATCTTAGGAATCTCTAAGATATATCATGTTTAGGTCTGGTTTATATCTTTCTGATTCTTTTTGAATGGAGTCAATTTGAGTCTGAACGTGAAAGTTATGGCCTCCGGAGTGAAGGCAATTTTTGTGCTGATTTTAAATTTCACCTGGGGGACAAGAAGTAACTCTTTTTCACTTTTGGAGTTGCTAATCGATGTTTCGAGTACCCTTTATTGAGTAGAGGCCAACTCAATCATGACATATCATATTTATGGCCATTGGAGAATTTTAACTCTTCATGTTATTTTTAATGGAAGAGTTATCTAGTCTTCATGATCTACTAGGTACTTTTTGGGGTTTGTTCTTGGGTTTGTGTGTTTCCTATTGCATTGATCCACCTTCGTGAGGTGAAGTGTAGCCTATTAGTGTACCTTGCTCAAGGTTGATGTTGCTTTATCATTTGGGAGTGACTTAGTTCTTTGATGAGTCTAGATTCTCCTTTTTGGATGTTGACTTTGGCACATCTTTATATCCTTTTCTCTCTTGAGAGAGTAGGCTAGCATGGTTATACCACTAGCTCAGTTAGTGTTTTTAGATGAATATGTGGGTGGTTGATGGAATTGTCAGTTTTCCCTAACTCATCTTGTGCTGATTTAGTGTAGAGGTTGAGAGAGACTCCCTCTCAGTCCTAATGCTCTGTAGTTTCTTTCTCCCTAAGCTTGTTTCTTCAAGGGGATTTCCTCAGTCAAGTTTTCTCATTGACCATTGACTTGAGGATGGAGATTGAGTTTAGTGATAGGTTGGGTGTAGCATTCCCAACATGGTGTTGGATGGACATGGTATCATTGGACACATGTTACCATCTTATGAGTTGGTATGCAAATATTACATGATTGTGTCCATTGATGAAAGTCTTTGCAACTTTCTGGGAAGGTGATATCTTGTCCGGTTGGGTTATGTAACCCTAGTTCCCAGTGATAGTTGAGCTTCTTGTATCATAGATACTAAGTGCTCTTACGCTTGGTGATTTTGTGTTGAGTATTCTTTTGGAGTGTGTAATTTTTTTAGTAACTATCATCCTCTATGTTTTAAGGGTGAGTTTACATGGATTCAAGGATGCTCATGTGTGACATGATAATATTCTTGGGAGTTTTGGGATGGTTATTCCCCATGATTCCAACTCTTTTTGGAAGTGTGTAGTGTGTTGACATGGTTTTGTAGTCATGTGGTAGGTGCATGGCGTAGTTGGGCACTTGTTGACGAGGTAGAATGGGTTTTTCCTTACCTTTTCTTGTTGACTTTATGGCTAGATGGGTTTATCCTAGCACATAGAAGGTTCCTTGTTGGAGGACCTTGTGTTAGTGCGACACCTATTCTCTTGTGGTTGACCTATTTGGGGGTTGACATTATGGTTTGTGTAAGTTGGAGTGATTTGGGTTTGACTTGTGGAGAGTTGTTGAGTCATTCCTATTTCTCAATTTTGACTTATGGTTCTTGATGTGTTTTGGTTTGTATTCTTGGATTGAAGGCGTATGGAGTAAGCCTAGTCTTTGGGGGGGATGATGTAGTGACTCTCCCATTTGACTTCTATAAGTCATCCTAATTGATGCAACCTTTTTGATATTTCATTGAGATGGGATCATGATTGTGACCATGAGTGGTCTACACCATTGAGGTGTTTGGATTTATGTTCTATATGTATTAGTTACTTTGATTATGCTTTGGCTAATTTATGAGATTATGATGTGATTTATGGTTCACTAAGGTTTGTGCCAGTGGTTACCAAGATTGATGTGGTATCATGATGTTATTCTGTGATTACCTTGAGATGTGTGTAGAGATTGCACTGTGTACTATTACTTGCTACCTTAGACTAGGTTCCTGTAGCAATGATTAGTCATGTTTATGACTGTGTTCACTTATTTGTTTTAAGTGCCTTTTCATGTTGTGTTAACAACCATTATTAAATGCTTAAATAATTAGAAATGGATTGTTCATATTGTATTCATTGGTTATGAGCTACGAATATTTACCATGTTATATTTTCATCTGAGAGATATTTGTTACCTATGTTATGTTTTACATGTGAGAGGACTTGAGATTCAGATGTTATACTTTTTTTTTAGTATCATAGATGTTAGACTACTATGCTATTTAGTTGATCATATTGCATGATGATGCCATTTTGAGATGATAGTATGTTTTATGATGATATCTGGTTATCCAGTATTTGGACATATCACTTATTATGTTATGTGATGGATTTAATGCTATGGTTATTTACTTCATTCCTGTGTTGTTATGCTTTATGCAAATGTGAGTGATGTAAATAGATTATTTCAGTATAATCATATAAATGGTTAAATTAGTCATTTAATGTATTTATTTCTTTGGCTATATTATTATATGCAATTGCACTTGATCATGTTGTTTAGTGTGCAGGATTTATATCTTTGGCAGTGGCACACAGAGTTAGTAATTCAAAAATTCATATTTTACCAACGTTGTCCCTATACAGTCGACGTATCCTTATTTTAATTATTTAATTAAACCTTTCAGTGATTATTAAATCCAAACTCATCTGCATTATGTGGCTAGACTAGTAAGCATGTGCATTTAGAGGTTTGCATTATCATGAAAGTTGTTAAGGAAAATTGTTGTGTTTTGGGTTTTTCGTGCTTTTTAATTGATTTATTTTAATTTTTGGCAGCTTTTCCATAGATGAATTCCTATTTATAGGAATATCCTATTTTCATTTGGGTCAATTTAGGGTTTAAGTAGGTTGCTTGGTTATTTTTCCTAATCGATTATTCACTTGAAAAGTGAATAAGTATCCAAAAAAGAATTTAATTCTTCACTTCTCACTTTTGAATTAGAAAGTTGGAGAGTAAAACTCAAAATCCTCTTCATGAGGATTTTTTTTTTTTTCCGTTGTGGGAGTTACATGCATGGGATCATTGTGAGGTTGAGCTCGTTGGATCCAGGTCAGGGAGACCTTAGATTGTTGCAATTTTTAGCTACTTCTATTGGTGTTTTATTTTCTGGTTCAGTTTCCCATTTTGCCCTTTTGGCTATGAGGTAGGGCTCTCCCATTTTATTATTTTTGTTCCATTTTTGCTTTTTTTTTTGGTAGTCGTTTGGCTGGAGGTTGAGAACTAGTGTTCCCTTCCATTTTTGTTTGCTAGTTCTTTCTGATCGGTTGAGTATGAGCATTTCCCTATTTTTCAAGATAAGGGTTTGGGATTTTGCACTGTTCTGCTGGCCATTTTTGCATATGGTGTCCGAACTTATTTAATTTTTTATTTTTGAGATTTTTGTACTCAAAGGTCAAATGGGTTTTGATCTTAGAATTTTTCCAAAATTTGGGGTTTTACCTCATTTTGCATGCCACCTTATTTTCTCAAGTTTTCTTGGCACAAGTTGGGTTGTGGAACTAGATTATCCATTTTGATATCAATTAGACCTTTATTGCACTTTTATGTTTGCATTGGGATGTGTGCCACATTGATACTCCCGACTTTGTGTTCGATTGAGTGATTTTATACCTATTGTTATGGTCTCTCTTGGACCTTTGTTCTTGTTTCATGGACACTAGGATTCATGTAAAATCCATGCTCCCAAATTGATGCCGATTAAGTGAGTTCATGATGTTTGGTCTTGTTACATTATTGAGATTTGTGTAAAATCCATATTCTCAGATTGAGGCCGGTTGAGTGATTTCATGATGTATGGTTTTTTTGGTTCTTGGGACTCATGTAGAATCCATCCCTCAAGTTTTTTTTGGTTGAGTGTTGTTTTACATTATGTTCTCATCCTGTCCTTCTGTTATGATCTTCATGATGGTGGTGTGCCACACATGAGTATGTGTGTGTACATTTGTCAGGTGACTTGCAAGACCTAATCTTCCATGGTACTTTTGGAAGTTATGATCATTGGGGTTGGGTTGGGAATATGCATGCTCACGGGCACTTGTCATAGGATGAGCATGGGTAGGGTAGGGTACCATATGGAGGGGCTTCTATCTTGTAGCCTAGTCTCCATTTCCTGGTTAGCAGAGGAAGTTTTAAATAAGTGATAACTAAATAAAAATGTGTGAGTGGTAATAAAACTTAAGATAATAAAGTGTTTGGGTTGTGCGCTTTCTATTGAAAAGAGTTGCTACCTACTTTATGCACCTTCTGTTGAGAAGAGTAGCTACCAATACTAGCTTGGGCTTGTGGATGCCATGCAACTCTCCATGATGTCAGCCCCTACTTCATAGCCTTTTGAGTGTCTGACCAGGACCTGTACTTCTTGCATACTGCCTTTTGTGAGTGTTAGCCATAGATGTTTGCTTTGTGTGTGTTGTGGTTGGATCATTATCTCCATCAACATGGTGGGAGTGGACCTACGGGTGCCACATGGTTGGGAGGTGTAGCTACCCATACCACTGATAGGGGACTGGTGTACAGAGACGGTCTTTTATCCTAATGCAACCATTGCTAGATGTTTTCATTTTATGCTTTGGGTTCCCGAGTATGCTTTCTTGTGATTTATGCTTTCATTAGAATGCTTGGATATCATGTTTAGATTATGTTAGTTTATTTGATGCATTCCCCTATTATGATGTTTAGCATATGATTAGATGATGTGAATTGCTTTATTAGCATATCTATTGCTTATTGGTTTAGCATGTTAAGTTTCTTATTTGTATGATGTTAGCATATGATAGATGATATGGTTGATTTGTTGAATTATCTAATGCTTTACATTTAGCATATTATATTTCCTTACCCTTATGTTGTAGCATGTTTAGTAGTGATGTCCCTTTTACAATAGTACCAGTGATCTAATTTGTAGCTTGGGATGTTACATGTAGGGGATGGCTAGGGCCCATGATGGCCTTATGATGCCACTGATGATTGGGAGAAACTGTGTACTTACTTTGGTTGTTTAGTTATTGCCATGTTATTTCTGTACATTGCGATGTTACTTCTGTTCACTACGATGTTTCTTTCAGTATGTTCTTTAATGCTATGGTTTAGATGGATAAATGTTCCTCTTTCTTATTTTTTATGCACTCGAGTGTTCATTTCTTGATTTATGTGGATTTGGTACTCCCCAGTGTGGAGATTTTCATATTTTCATTCTTTTATTCTTGCCTTGTTGTCATGATGTTGTGTTTTCTCGCATGGACAGGCAGTTCCTCATGTGAGAATGTACTTCCTCACATAGGGAAGCAAAGTCTCATGTGACTTGGTGTGAATCCTCACACAGTATGGTGGGAATCCTTGCACAGAGTCATGCACATGCTCGTGCAAAGAAATGCACTTTCTTGCACTCAGTGATGCAAAGTCTCATGTGAGACTCGAGACCAGTGCACTTCCTCATGTGAGAAATAGGGAGTAGTTAGTCTTGGTTGAGGAAGTTTTGAAAGTTGGTTTTGGACACCTTATTGGTTTTCACATCTTCCCAGTTCAAAACTATCTTTCTTAGGAGTTTAAAATATATTGTTTAAGTGTAAGTTGACGTATATTTAATATTTTGACATATATTTAATTCTCAACCTATACTTAGGACATATATTAATATATGTGGTGAATCTTTTGAGATAGGTTTCAGACCTCTTTGAGATAAGATAAAGATTCTAATAAATTTTAGGTCTTCAAAAATTCAAACTTAGCCAAATTTTAGGCCTTCAAGATTTCAGACTTAACCAAATTTCAAGATTTTGCATTTTACCCCAACATGGTGTTTTGTTGATGAGTGGTCGTTTCTTTGAGCCCTCATCATGTGCATGGTCATTGTTGGCTTTTCTTTGCGTGTGTTAGTTTGGTAGTAGCGTTCAAAGATTTGTTGGTTGCTGGGATTGTGGTGAAGTCTTCCGTTGCGATCTTTGTGATCCCTATATGATGTTGTCATGTGCATTCATACTTGTAAAAAAAAAAATCTTGGCTTGAACTGAATCCTTGTTCCAAGGATCTCTGGGTGGAGCATTACAAAAAATATCATAATAATTTTTCATTAAATTAAATCATTAATTTAATCTTTTAATCTAACTTAATTAATAGAAAAATCACCAAAGACCTATAGGATGAAATATGAAAACCCATCATAGAAAAACACATACAAGATCAAATTAAAGGGTTATAATCATGAATTTATGTCATACAATGCATTTGGAAGGTAATCAACTTAGATCCTTGTCCTAATTTTCTAGAACACATGGGGTTAAAAGTTAGAATTTGGACTTAAGAATTTATCTCCCCTCTCTTACCATTGAGATAATGCCATATGGTATGCTCATCCTGGAAATTAAGGTAAGTCAATACCCAGTACCTATAATTTGCATAAAATCCACACATGTACAAATACATATATACTAAGCTAAACATGCAATGGCAAGAAGTGGTACATCGTGTAGATTCTAACTAGCAAGTGACTACGACTCCCTTAACCACATCAGAAACATCATGCATAAAGAAAATATACATGCACACCATACAAATACATTACGGGGTATGTATCCATAAGAAGACACCTATGATAATCCATCTAAGCATCATCAATAACTAAAATCACTTTAATAATCATCATGCATACATGAAGTATAGATTACCAAGTAATCTCATCATAAAATCAACTGAATATGAAACAATATCTTATAATCTCAAAAATAATGCTACTAATAATCAAGCATAAAATTAGCCTAAAAGAATTTGGCAATGATAAAAAAATTTAAACTAGGGGCAAACACTACACCCTACATTTCCAAGTAATTGAATTGACAAGGCAACTCAATTCCTTAGGCCAAATTACCCAATTTCTGATACTTTTTTTGTATTCAATTATAATAATTGGTCAACTTATTCTTCATCCATTTAAATATGTGTCAACCACTATCTAAACTCAATAGAACTTACACACATCATAATCAAATATTATACTAATTGTATCCAAGATTTTGGCCAATATTGACCAATATCTTGTGCTCATTGATCAAAACAATTTGATTTTATATTGTCTTCTCGTATTATACTTAGGCATTTTATTGATAATCCATAATCAATATAGATCATTAAGTCAAGAAAAATTACCAGATGATTATGTTTCCATCAATGAAAATATTTTTTCTTCCCATTACTGATCACTTGCTAACAATCTCCCCCTTTGGCATTGATGGCAATGCTTAGTGAATAATGACTAAGTTCCAAATGCAAAAACAAAAAGCTCATCACAAAATTTGATCGATACATGTTGTATGTCTTCATGACTATACATTCTTACTACATACTCAATACCACACTTCCTTTTTTCACTGCTTATTATGCCCCCCTTTGACATTAATAGAAAATGTAAGATTCCCAAAAAAAAGATTGTGTACATAGTGAAATTATGTGAAAAAACTTACACAAATCTAAGTATATCTATAAAATTGTATGATTTCTTTATTTGTTTGAAAGATTATTTGTCCTATTTATTATTGTAATTATTTATTTGTGCACAGAGAAGCCAAATGCTCATGTTTTACCAAATAAAGCCCAAGTTTACAAGGCTTAAGATTAAACCATCCTTAGCATTTAGAGAAAGAGAGTCATCATGTCAAAAACTAGCACCCTCCAATCCTAGACTTGCAAAGGAAGTACAAATTGAGAAAGAAGGAGTTGAAACAACATTACAAATTCAGTGGGATATGAAAGTCAAGAATTTGTTCCTTAAGAAAGGAGTAAACCCTAGGTTTATTAACCATTCATCCATCAACCATCACAATTCCTTTTAGCCTTATCACACATCCTGCACTTTTTTTCTTAGATCTTTATCATTAAGTACTGAAAGGTTGTTAGCTAGTCCATTCACAACAACCCTAGGATTTATTCCAAAGAAAGTGGTTATTCGACCAAAGCTATGTTACTTATGTAGTCACTACCTGATCTAAAAGTTGTTATACTAAAAAAAAAAAACCTAAAAAAGATGATTCCTCATGTTAAAACGATCCAAACCCAAGTTCAAAAAAGTTAAGCTCTAACCATTCTGAGTACAAAGAGAAATAGAAGTTGAACATAAAAAAGTGGCACCCAATCTGAGAATTTCTCGATTAGATAAAATTGAGAGAGAGGGCATCGAAATCTCATTACAAGTAGAGTGGGAGTGCAAGATTGACATACTGAGAGCCCACCCTAGAGTTAATTATGCCCTTATCAAGATCTCCACTTTTTACTATAATGATTAGGTGAAACTTCTTCCTCATACACTTTTCACTTTGTTCACCCTAGATTCCTTTCTTAGAGCCATCACATAGGTTATCCTCTTCAACATTATTAGTTACATCACCCCTTAGAAGTACATCCAAAATCCTTGCCTAGTTACATCTTGATCCACATCCTTTATCACACCTGTCTATGGTATCATCATCTTAATGACCACATACCTTATATCTCACATCCAAATAACACTAAAACTATCCCTTAGCTAAAACACCTTTCCAAGGTAGTTTGTCTCATCATTTGTGTTCCTTATTACCTTGATCAAAAGGTTGGGCTCCACACTTGATTTTGCCATCATCCTACATCTCCCATATGTATCACATTATATCCACCTTTGATACCAAGATAATCCTCATGTTCCCATAGGCATCACATCCTTGGGCTAATCCTCCACCATCAAACTATCTTCCAACATCAATCACCACCTTTAACCTCTTGAAAAATATGTGCTCCAGTAAGATCATAGATTTTGTCTCTTAGCTTGCATCCACTATCATATTATCTTTTTGCACCCCACTTTTAGGTTATAGTGTCATTTCATGCCACCAACCACACCTCTCAGTAAAAGGAAGAAAAATGAAATTTCTCCTTATCCTCTTGGTACAAGAACTGGCAAACGTCTCAGTCCTAAGAAAATAAAAAACATACATGACCCAAAATCTCAAGATCAAAAACCTTATACTGAAAACATGATGATTTCACAACACAGATTCTGCCATAGAGGCATTTATGGGTTTCCCTAGGAATACATCATTTATCATTGCCATCATTGTGAAGCATAAAGACACCATTAAAGTGCATTTTCAAAGAGAAGACATTAGAGATTTTGGCTTTGGGTGAATGCCACCATTCAACACTATCACACATCCCACTTCATCCTATTTTAGTGATGATGAGAGTCCTATTGACTATGATGGGTACTATTGGTTTTTTGAAACATTATGCTTCAAATTACCCCAAAGAGAGCAAAATACATCTAGGGGTAGCTACTTCCCATCAACAACATATCCTTTCAGATACCAAGCCAACTATAAGGCTAGACCCTTCTTCTACTTTAGGCTTTGCAAAACCTAGGTGGGTATGCTTATAGATTCTTCATATGGTACCAGTATTCAAAGCATACACTAAATCTAAAACAAAGTAGATAACACCCTTATATTTTCTGTATTTATGCAAATATCATAGACATGAAACAACTAATAACATGACCTAATAAATCAATAAGCTAAGTGAGGGCATCCTTTCAGCTCTTAAATGGAAATGGAAATGGATGATTATAAGTTTGATTTCAGCAAATCCCTAAATATGCAACAATAAGAACAAGTTGATCCTGTAGCTAATCAATGCTTTATCTATTGGGAAATTCCACAAATCACACATATACATCTATGATACCAGTGATATATTCCATACATCAAGATATCAGATCTATCTTATCACTTTGTGAATCAGACATCGATTTTTACAAAGACCTCATTCTCATGAAATATCCTTCTCAAATAACCAACAACCTTCTCAAATACATCAAGGATTTACTTGGCTCTTTCTTCCAACAACAAAACATACTAGAAATACAACCTTAAGGGGATGCAAATGGGTCTAATTTCTTTGTCCCTAAACCACACAGCATTGCAGATTATAGAGATAAGAGATGAGAATCAGAATGAAACTAAGGAGATTCTTGCTCATTGTATTCATTTCTTTGAAACTATACATTCAAAATGCATGCAAATAACTAATGAAACCACTAAATAGATTAGAACTATCTATATTAGCTTGACTGTTACTATTCATACAATAGAAATATGGTGAAGAGAATGGTATCATAGTAGTGAAAAATGTCCAAAACTGGAACCAACTAGTCTCACAGTAAAAACTGGAACATATAAAAAACTGGAACCCTTATAATGAATCAGAAAGAGAAAGATATAGGAAAGGAATGAAATCTTGGATCTGATCTAGAAGTGATATTTGTCCACTTGAATCTTCATTCTTTGCTGTTGCAAAGCATCTCTCATCTTTCTACAACTAAAATCTGATATGATTGTCATCATTGTTGTGTAACAAACTTGAAATATCTCTTCTTTAATGATGAAAACCCTTGTGCTACCAAAATATCAAATAGGTATTTGAAATGCTGATAATACTTTCATCATATTGACTTGGAAGTGTGACAATCCATCACTAATTGCATTCTTACTACCTTTTGTGTTCATCCAATTCACCATTTCATCAAAAATCAAGTCTCAACTGCCTAACAAAATAAGGCTAAAAAATGAGCATTTGGTACAAAAACCTAAATAACTCCAACACACTACTTTTTGTGCAAAAAGAAACTCTTAATATGGAAAGTTCATTCCCTCCCAGTTCCAATGATATATAATAGTCCTATGTTTTCTTAGCAGAAGTGCCCAGAGCATCAAATTGAAAACTAGGTTCCTAGTATGACCTTCAAGACTGCATTTTAGCAAAACATTTAAAATTTCCTAAGGTGAAAACTTTATGTTATAACCTTTTTTTATTTAAAACATGAATGTACATGATTTTCTGAAGGAAAATAATAGAATATTTGATTTTGCATTTTTTGTAATTTTCCCTCACTTTCCATTTGGGTCAAACAAGGTTTGACCAAGCTATGACAAGTGTCACATTTTGATTCGCTCATTCTTGCCGCATCACTTATTTTGTCAATACTTCTACCACCTAGATGCCATGTGACACCACTAGATTGGTCCTCATTCTGCCATGTTTGACTAAGCCCTCTGCTATGTGGTGGCCTCTGATTGGGTCACCATGTCGCCATGCTTAACTGACATGCATCTTTCCTTGGCAATGTAGTGACAGTCATCTGATTTTCCATGTGGCATGATCTGGTGCACTTAATCTACTCACTACCAAATCACCACCTTGATGTCATGTGTCACATTGTGATTGTGTCACCATGTTGCTAGCCCTGTTAGCACTTTTCCATTTCATCATGACATAACAATGTCGTGACACATGGCACCTCCATCCATGTCACTACTCTATCATCTACCTCATAATCTATGCCACATCATCATTCCCACCATGTAGTGGCTTGTCGCTATTTCACTATGGGATCTCAGGTTTGACATAGTGAAATTATGCCATATGTCATTGTTTGTCACATCATCACCTTGGAATCTGCACCCTGTCTAGAGTGCTCTACCATGTGTCATTCTCTAATTCATCCTTGAGTTTCCACTTGTTAGTTTCTACTTGGTCAGGTGGATCCACATTTTCATCTAGATTTGCATGCCTGTCATTGTTTGCCACATCATCACCTTGGAATCTGCACCATGTCTAGAGTGCTTTGCCATGTGTCATTCTCTGATTCATCCTTGAGTTTCCACTTCTTAGTTTCTACTTGGTCAGGTGAATCCACATCGTCATCTAGATTTGAATGCCTGTTTGGTCAAAATTTCCTCCACATCGCCATTCCCAGCTGACTGTGTGTGGGCCCGCACAAGCACTTGTTCTGCCTTCAAAAGGTACTTGTCTTAGAGACAACATCGTAGTATACAATAGTATATTTAAAGAACTAAAATTTTCCATGCCCAATGAATGTGGGATTAAACATTTAAGTCTTTTCTTCCATTTTCACATTACTGTGGGTCTTTTTGCAATGTCGCTTTGTTGTTTGGCATGACTGTACTTTCTACTCTAGATGCCTCTTATTTCTTAAGTGCATGAGAGTCGTAGCTACTGTGGGTTGCTTTGGATTTGTTTGCCCACTTTCTTCATCATCTGCAAGTGTACAAATATGTGAGGAGACACAAGGTATGAACTACTCCCAAAATGCAAAACATGGAGGATCATTTTGAAAGGATGGAACAAATATCCCCCACCACAATATGCCTCCTCCTCTACGTGCTATGGATACTTTGCATGTCAGCTTCCTTTCTATGTGCATGGAGCTCTACTCATTTTTTGCACAAAAGTTTGGAAAAATAAAATGTCTCTAACAAACCTTTATACAAGAGCCTGGGCCTTATGATTGGTGACGTTCATGATAAATAAAAAATCTCCTACACCCTTATTGTGAATGGATGAGGAACTGAGTTTAAAAATGGGAGTGTGCCACCTCATACCAACCATGCCAAACATGGCCTTAAACCCCAACAACACTTCACCATGCATCTCGTGCCAACTGGGAAAATCCCTGCCTCATGTCCACACAAATGAGAAGGATCAGAATGGGAGCATTTTCCACATGCTATAATCAATCATGAGTCTCATAGATGGACTTGTTCAAAACTCAAAACCCAAGATGTAGACCACGAAGTCTAGTGCTCACACCCTTACAAGTGATGGTTAGATTGTTTGATGAAGATAGTTTGTCAATTCATCATGAAACAACTGGGATGAGAAAATCAACTTATCAATTGTGATTTCAAAATGAATTAGGACTTGAGTTCAAATGGATCAAATCACCAACATTCCCTCAACAAAGCATTATACACTCTTGCTACAAGCCGAACCCCACTTTGTAAAGCCACTCAATTATGCTAGGATGCCTAATATTTGGGTCATGAAAAAGATTTTTTTTTTTCATATTTCAAGGCTCTCTATAGTTGTTTCATAACACAACCACATGAGTGATTTTTAGGCAAAAAAATCTCAAGAGCCATTTCCAATGTGAATTTCAACAAATGGCCCTCAGGATTCTCATTACTAGAGTCAATTATCACATTTATTATTTCTTTGTTTACAACATCCATGTCAATTTGATTTTTTATGATCATGTTCTCACACACCAAGACATTTAATGATCATAACCACTATAATATCTTTTGACCAACTTCACTCCTTGACATCTTATCAGTATGACGAAAATAGCTGACCCACAAAGTGGGTCTGGCTAAATTTTTTTCAAACTTAAACACCTAATGTTTCAAAATGATTCATTGATTACTAGGAATTGATTAGAATCAAATTCAACTCTTATTTCACCTTTAAAAACTCATTTTACCACCTTTTTTGCAACTTATCAATTTCGTGCCAAGGGGGTCTTTGACTGGCTTTAAAAAGTAACCAAAATAGATAACTGGGCCCTAAGATCTGAGATGCTGAATTTTTACTCCACATTCTCTTACCTTGTCAAATCTCATCTCATGACAACTTTGGGGTCAAAAGATAATGACCATCAAAGTTGCTCTCTTAGAATTGCCTGCAGGCAAACATGTCAGAAAACCATAAATCACATTTGGTTTTGGCTTCAAAAATACGTTCACTATCATGAGGAGAGTATAATTCTAATATTTGGACTCATGAAAAATAACTAGGCAGATTTGGCGAGTGGTTAAAGCGAGCAACTTGGATTTGCAAAACTGGAAACACTGGTAGAAAAGTAATCTTTACAAATAGAATGGACCTGGGAAAGTGTGCAAATAGATTCTTCAAGACTTGCAAATTGACACACTTAAAGAATTTTTAGAGAAGAACACAATGATATGATCCATTTGATCTCACCTATCACAGATTTAAAGTTATGACATCCCGAACAAGGGTACCAATCAATCTACATTTTATGACACTAAGAAAAGTTTACAAATTGCATATGAAATCATGTTCAAAAACTGAACAAACAGATTCTTCATAAGCTCAAATCTGAAATATAATAAGTTTTTGACATTTAGAATGCAATGAAAAGGAATTTCCTCATTTTGATCAACTAGGTCAAAGTTATAATTGATCAAACATGGCCTCCTAGAATTGTGAACAATTTACATCAGCTTAACAACAATAAACAACCGACTTTGAGGGATTCAAACCCTAGCCAAAAGATATCAAAATGACTTGAAATATGAAACATAGGTTCTTTGATATGTCTACTAAACATTCTAAAAGGGGTGAGTCATGAAACATAACTGGGTGAGAGATATTCAAATCCAAACTAGGCTACCTATCATTGTTTGACACTTGGGCAAAAATGCAGATTTGAACATTGCTCAAAATGAGACCTCACAGAATGACTCAGAATAGAAATTTATCTTCATGGGATGCATAGATATGCTAAATTCAAGGTGTTAGAAATATTAAACACCTCTTAGGCCTCAAAAGGATAGTTGGGTACACATGCATCAAAAGTGCTTATAGGGCTTGAATTTTTAGGATGGTACTCAAAACTAGGGCCTCAATTTTGAGTCCCAATAGGTACATTGAAAGTCATAGAGATGTTGCTCCAGGGGTAAAAGTACAAAGCTATGTCACCTTTCAGGTTGACTTATCAAAATGACTAAATTTGAGTATTTCTATCGAAAATCATTTTTTCTGAAACATATCATCTAGATAAATTCATTCTAGCTAAGTTATATATGGTCTCACACTTTTCCTATTGGAAATGTCAATTAAATGGATGTTTTATACTAGTTTGTACATAATGATAAAAATAAAATTTGACAAGTGAAATTTTTTATGAGTTGAAATTTGAATCATTATAAAAGAGAAAATATAGGTCTAAAGTAAATTTTTATTTTTGATTGTTCTAGATATATACATTATCTATAACATAGTCTGATTTTAGATGGACATAAGTTTATTTTCATATAGTTTTGTGGTGGGAACAAAACCCCTAATTTTCAATGTTTTTCAGCAACTCAAAAATCATCTATAAAAATTAGCAAAATATATCAACTTTCATTCCAAATAATTATTAAAAATTACAATCCTAAACTTCATTCATTTCTACACATTTCATTAGTTCACTTTAGTTTCAAATTTGAAATAATAATACCAATTTTGTGTCATTAAAGGTGAATAGTTATACTTTTGTTAGCCTTTTCCTTTACAAAAGGGTGAGACAGGTTTTTGCTTTTACCCCCAAACATCCTCCAAATTCCAAACATTCCTCCAAATTATCCCATTAGTCCTCCATGCATACCCACTAGTACTCCTTATGCTACCTTTGACAAGGGAAATCCATTTTTGCATTCAACCTTACCTCCTTCCTAGATTACACCCACATATCCCCTACATATATCATTTATGTCTCCATCTTCCTCCATAGTCATATCCCAATCTCTACCTTTCCATAGAAATGCTACTAGCTACATCCCTAGTCCAAATCCACCACCTTCATACCTCCACCTCATTTTCCAAATCCTCAACTCAATCATAGTTATACAATGAATCAACCTAACTTTCCTACTCTTTCCAATCCAATTCCATCCACTCTATATCCTTCATAACTCCTCCACCTCAAAATCTAGCATCCAAGTCTTATAGGAATTTTACAAAGAATCTAATAGAAATTGCATTTCCTAAGTTTTATGAGTCATGTCATCTAATTCCATCACATGAAGTTAGTGATAGATCCTTTCCATCTCCCACCCCCATCATTCCTCTGCCACCTCCCTTAGCTATCATCCCTCTTTCATCCACCCCACTTATAGATCCCCTTCCATCTCCTACCATCATTGAAACCTTCCCATATTGAATCCCATCAATTCCTATCCACATCTCCCCCCCCCCCCCCAAAAAAAAAAAAAACATTATCCAAACCCCATCTAATGAACATCATGAGTCCATCCTCTATCTACCCATCCCCATTGAAGAAACTCCCATTTATCCATATGAAGATTTCACCCATATGTCTCTTATCACACCATCCTCTCACAATCAATCCTATCTAGATCTTGTCCAAAAGCATGTTGAAATATCCATTGGCATAAATTATCAAAATCCTACAATCATACCTACTCCATTTAATGATCCTAACATCCCACTTATTCCCCTACATGATTTATTTTTACCATCCTCTCCATCTAAAGAGCAGTCATCATTTCCTCCATATCAAGATCCTACCCTCTCATATACCACTCCACTTCAACATCTTCTTGTTTCATTCATCCCTGCAAGTAAAAATCCAATTTCACCCACCCATTCAAATCAAGATAAGCAAGCCCCATCCCCTCTGCTTCATAATCCTACATCTCTTGTAATCCATGGTAATTTAGCTACAAAAGAAGAAATAATTTTCCTACCCAAAAAATCTACTCCTCCACCTACTAATTAACTCACATCTTATGTTCCAAATAATAAACATCATATTAAAAAAAAGAAATAGAAGTGTATCTCTAGATTTTGGTATCCCTTCTATCCCTTCAATATCCCAAGTCCTTCCATCTTCACCCCAAAGCTCCCATCCATCTTATTCTACATCCATTTTGGGCCCTTATCATACTACTTTCCATCCCTCCATTTTGGGTCACTATATACCTTATCTAAATCCTTCACCTTTTCCATCTATTTTGGGTCCTTATATACCTAATCCAAATCCTTTATCTCCTCCATCTATTTTGGGTCCTACTCCTTCCTTGCTTCCATCATTTTTAGGTCCTTATCCTTCATTCCTTCCATCCTTTTTAGAAAATTACATGCATCCATATCTTGTATTCAAATCCATCACTCCATCCCCTCAACTCCACAAGCTAGATCATCAAAGGCACTCATCCTTGAATTCCTTCCAACCTTCAACCTCTACCATTCTATCCATAATCTCTTGATATCCTCCATGCTCTTGTTCCCATATCATGGATAATGGAGGAAAATTGAATGCCAAAATTAAAAAGAATAAATCAAAAAATTCACAAAAATCCAAGTATCAACATGTCCCATCTAAAATACATGTTCAAGAAGAGAAGCGTCTAATCCAAAAGAAATAAAATTTAAAAGGCCACAAAGGCCCAAAATGAAATTTCAAAAATTATGTGGATACCCAAGATACTCATAAAATAATTGTATCTCAAAGAAAAATCTCAATTAGCATCCCTTCCTAAGCTACTAAAAAATCCTCATCTGTTCATAATTGATCCAAAACTCCATATACACATCCTCCATCCCCTCAATTTATTCTTAGTACTTATGCTTCTTATCCTACATTACAAATCCTACATCTTCCAACTTTACTTTTGGTCCTTATATTCCTCCTTATCTTGTTCAACATCATCTTTACTACTACTTCATTACCCTTCTGGGTGTGTGCCAATGATGATTTTTCCAATTCGCTCATCCATTTACCCACAAGTCTTATGCCTTCCAATCCATTATCTACCAAATCCCACCCACCATTCCACTCATTTAATCCAATATTTTTCATGATTCATTCTCCACCCATCCTACCAACATCTATGACTAAAAATCCAACCTTGGAAAGAATAATTAAAAAATTTTAAAAAAAAAATTGTCCATTGGTGAAAACTTGGCAAACAAGCATCATGTGTAATCCTTCCATCTAAATTCTTTGCACACTTGGTTCCAAGTTATTCTACCCACTATATCTATCCCATCTTCCTACCATACCCAACACATCTTATCCATTTCACATCCTCTATCCTTTGGATCTTGATAAAAAATAAAAAATAAAAAATAAAGGCCACCACCATACATACATACTTTTGGTCAACTTTTGACACTCATTATCAAATTGAAATCTGTATCCACCTATTCTTCCTTCTGTATAATTCATGTTTCTCCTTTCCTTTAGCTCCATCCACCCATCTTAGTTATCCTCTGCCTACTTCCCTCACCTTGTTGTTTCCCTATCGTCCATCCTATCATACCTCTCTTAAGTCCTCCTCATGCATGATATATTAGAATGGGGGGCATTATATTCCTTGGAGACCCTATCCTAACCACCTTCCATCTCCATATTCTTGTTCTATTTCCATCTTTATCTTCCAATGTCCATCTTCTCACATTCCTCTACCCAAATATTCTAATCCACCATACATTTTTCTTCCATCCTTGTACCTCCCAACATCTCCTCCATATTTTCATCACCTAACATATCCCTTATCATTGGTATCTAGATCTATGCTATCCCCATGAAACCCAATGCCATCCATTCATATCCTAAATCTCCCAACAATCTACCATTATATGCCCCATCCTATTCTTCCCCTCTAGCTATCTAAACTTGTGCATCAATAAACCCATCCAGTCACACCCTTAGTATTATTTATAGCCTTGTTGAAATCCTTAATCAAAATCCAATCATCATCATTGGGATGCACCCTTCCTAATCCTTGCCTTTTTTTGAGGTATATGATTCTCATTATCCACATCATCGTATCCACCATCAATTCATCTTGGCTTTTTAACTATATTAGGAAACCATCATGCATTTCTTTGCACCACCAAAAATCCATCCCATTCAACCTTCCACCTGTATAAAGAGATCTTGTATAATGTCATCCTCATATATATCTCATTTAGTTTCATTAGACACACTATCCCCCATATCAGTCACCAATCATCACTCATTAGTCCCACCATACATAACTTTGTCTCATGTCATCTCACATTAGATTAGGTCCTCTAGCTCTTATCACTTCATTTTTCAAAAATTCCTTATGTGAGATCCCATGTCACTAAAGTGTTGTCCTTAGAATTTCTAGTTTATATTGAGTGTAAGCGCTAGATGCTACCAATAAGTCCTTGCAGGATACATCTTTCCTCTTGTCAGACTTGGGTCCACCAGTATCAAGTCCTACTGATCTTGTTAGCACATCGTTATTCTTTGTTGATTTACTCTTTCTTTTGATGTTGGATTTCAATTTTGGTTCTTGATTATCTTCAAGAAATTTGGTTATCCCCTCCTCAAGGTTGCCATGGTCATTCATATCATGGTGTGCTATGAATGAGGCAATCAATGAGAAAGGTCTTGATCTATCTTACATTTTTTCTTTTATGTTTGTGAGTCAGTTGGGTATAACCCTTACATATCCAAACATATGATCTTTTATGATCACATGGCGCACTTGGAAAATATTGTTTGTTTGTGGGTTACCTAGTGTCATTTCCACTCTAATGGGTTTCATGTGTGATACTAGGGGAATCCTTGCATATTTCTTTTGAGTCAGTCCTATGTAAAATGATGACAAGGCCTTGATGTTCTTGGTAACCTTGGCCATCACTGATATTGCTATATTAAATTAAGTGCTCAACTACCTTGTGGTTCTCTTTATGGATAATCCCACACTCAAGATTCATATGGAATCCATCTCATCCCCCCATTTCACAACATGGAAACAACAACAAAAGTAATTTTTTTATCCTTATCAAAATCATCCTATCATCATCTATCCTTATCCCATCTTGAAACTTTTCCAAAAATCTTGTAAAGTTTCCAAAATCCCACCAAATCATCCATCACATCCTAAGGGTTCAATTTAAAAAGAAGAACCACACCCCCCCCCCCCCCACCAATTTACCCCTCATGTCCTCCATCCTACCTCAAAAATTTGTCTACTTTGTACAACTAACCTCCCCTTGTCTTGTATTCCCGCAATGAGAGTATGAGCCACTTTTAAACCTCTTTCATCCTTTGCACATCCTCCATCTTACCCCAATTTTCTTACTTTTTGAGATGTCATCTAGTTTCATTTTCTCTCATCACTACCTTCTTGAGGGGGCATCATACATTATAAAATTTCATCCAGACTGGAGTAACCTATTTATTTTAAACATCTTCTTTGTGTCATGTATTATTTAAAAATGTCTTTGAAATAGTGATGTACCAACACTATATCAAAGAGGGGCAAAATGTAGACACCTAAATCTGATCACATAAACTCATAATCAAATTTAGTTATCTTCTAAAGCATATTTTAATTAAATATTAAATATCAAATTATTTTAGTGTTATCCACTAATTAATTGATTAAATTAATTAATTATAGCCCAATTAATAAATTAGCAAACAACCAATAGTCTAATTTATTAATAAAATCTTCCTTCCTCTATTAAATTAAATAATTGAAAAACCCATTTAATTTAATCTCCAAAAACCCAGGTCTCTATTTAATTAATTTAATTAATTAAATCCCTCCACGTAAAAACTAATTGTTCAACCCACAGTTACCCAAACTCAACTCATGTACTAAATATTCCTCTTTTAATTATATAATTCATTTATTTAATCAAATCCCATGCACCAAATATTCCTCTTTTAATTAAATAATTCATTTATTTAATTAAATCTCATGCACTAAAAATTCCTCTTTTGATTAAATAATTCATTTATTTAATTAAATCTCATGAATCAAATATTCCTCCTTTAATTAAATAATTCATTTATTTAATTAAAATCTCATGCACCAAAAATTCTCCTTTTAGTTAATTAATTAATTAATTAAGTTAAGCTCATCCACCAACATTTTTTCTAATGAATCCATCCACCTCCCACATCCTCCTGTTAACTAATCCACCTCACCCACCTTATTTGAAACACATCACCTCCTCTTCCATATCTAAAAATCACTTGTATAAATTAAGGCATAATTTATTCCCTCTAACTCAATCCTAAGTTCACTCTCATGCCATATCTCCCTCATCCATCTCTAAACATAGAAGTCCATCTTCTCCAACTATCTTAGTCAGCCTATCTCACACCTCACTCAATTAACTATCTGTCAGGAATTCTTATCTTCTTCTCACCCAATCACCTATAAATTGAACACTTTGCTCCTTACAAATTATCCACTTTTTGAGTAGAATTATTATTATACCATTTTGAGAGATAATTACTTTCAAAGCGCTATTTGGTGATATTCAAATTTCCATGCATCTATCAAATCCATCCATTGTTGAAGCTTGAGGACCATATTTGGGCACACATCCACGATCACAACCACATCAAAACATCAAGGAGGTTACACAGAGACACAAGTTTTCATTTTTTTAATTTAGTTTACTTATTGGTTTATCATTTATCTTTGTTAATTGATTTAGTTTGTTAGATGTTTGGCTTTGGCTTTATATCATTTTCATCCAGATTCTAACACATACAGGCTATTTTGGGTAAATTGTGTACCTTCAATTGAAAATGATGTGCCTTGATATTAAGATGTGAAAGATGGATTGTCACGAGCTTGATATGTTGATGGTGTGTCTTCAACATGACATGAGGGAGTGTGTACACTGTCAACCATACAACATGATGTGCCTTCAACATGATATGAAAATGTGACTCCAATATTGTATGATGGTTTACCTTCAACATGATATTCAATAATTGACTTCAACTTGAGAAATCATAGATGATGTATCAACATCTTTATATTTCAATTGGACATCTTGTTGAGTGTAAGTGCCTCATTTATTCTCTTTTTCTTTCCAATTATAATTCTCTCTTTCTTTCTATTGATGGTTCATGTTCCTCATCCAAAGACAATTATTCATTAATGGATCATAATTTATTTGTTCACAAAATAGTCTCATTCTATCCCTTTTATTCACCATATCTCTCTCATTCTCTTCCTATGTTTGAGTTTTTAATTTTTCCTTGGCATGATGACGATTTCTACATATCAAATCATTCAAATATACCTATTAAAAATCAAATTGATAAAAATATTTACATCATATTACAATTTAAATGTATTACAACATGTCAAATTAGAATAGAAAACCTCTTTACTCATATTTTTCATTTAAAGTAGATAACACTTTCCTCAATTGATCAATTTGGATGATGAGTGGTTGACTTTCCCATTGCATTGTGGGTTAACACTTAAAAGAATGGTGAAAAATGATATAATATTGTACTTTGCAACCTTCAAAACCATGAAAAGCTAGTTTATATCCGTCATGCTACATAAAACAAATAGTGAAATAGATAATGTGGGCCTTCCTCATAGTATACTGGCTTTATTACCATTTTTCATGTTTTACAGGTGTGATTACACTATGTGAAAACATAAATTTCTCTTCCTTCCTCTCATATTCTAGTTCCTTCTCTCCATCCCTCCCTTCGTATCCCTTTCTCTCTCCCTCTCCCCCTACTCTCTCTCTCTCTCTCTCCCCATGTCCTCTTGTCTCCCTCACTCCGTTTATATCCATCTTTCTCTCACTCCCCCTTCTTCCTATTCTCTCTCTCTCTCTCTCTCTCTCTCTCTCTCTCTCTCTCTCTCTCCCCTTATCCCATACGCATCTCTTCCTATTCTCTTTATCTCCTTCTCTCTCCCTCTCTTTGTCTCTCTCCCTCTCTCTCCCCCCTCTCTCCACCACTCTCCTTATCCTATCCCTCTCTCTTCCCATTCTCTTTAACCACCTCTCTCTCACCTTCCTCCCTATTCTCTCTCTTTCTTTCCCCCTCTCTCTCTCTCCATCCAATCCCCTTCTTTCTAACCATTCCCCCCTCTCCCTCTATATCGATCTCTATTCCTCTCCCCTTCTCTCTCTTCCTATCCCCTTCTCTCTATCCCCCCCTCTCTCTCTCCACTCTCTATTTCCTCTTCCCCTATCTTCTTATTCTCTTTATCTACCTCTCTCTCCCTCTCTCTTCCCCTCTCTCTCTCCCCCTCTCTTCCTATTCTCTTTCTCTCCCTCCCCCCCTCTCTTTCCCCTTTATCTGCCTCCATCCCTTCCTATAACTCTATGTTTCTCTCTATCTTGCTCTCTCACATACCCCTTCTCTATCTCTCTCACCTTTGTAAAACTCTTAATTAGCATGAGCGTGTTATAATGTGATCCCATTATAGGATGAATGTGCTTCTTAATGCATTGGAATTCACCAAGCCTAAGGCTTGGATTGTCCTTGGAGACCCAACCCAAGGTAATGAATAAATCAAAACCATAACACTTTGACACAAGATATGGTAACCTAGAAACCCTCCAATTAGAAGGTAAAATTGGAGTGGGAATGACACCCACAAGATTCACTACTGCAATAATGAAGTTGGCTTGTTAAGGCTTACAATTGATCACTTCTAGTGATCTATTCTGTCAGGAGTATGAAGAACTAATAGGTCCACCTTGCAAAAATATTTTACAATACATTAAAATATCTGCTATGTTAAGAGAATTAGCATAAGATTGTTAAGTCCACTTGGTTAGAGGATTTGATTGATGCACCTGTTAGGATGAATTAGGAAGATGATCTGTGATGCCCCACTTGAAGATCCTTGGAACAAGGATAAATATTAGCAAAGATATATATTTTTTAAAACAAGTATGGATGCACTCAACATACAACGTACAAGGATCATAGAGATCACAATGGAAGACTAAACAAACATCCAAAAACTAATGGATCTTCAAATGCCACTACTGACCAAAATGACTAACCATAGAAGAATGCAAATGATTTTGAATCTGAAACATTCCAAAATCAAAATAAAATTCCAAGGTATTCAAGAACACCTTAGAGGGTAGCCAAAACACCTCCCAAAAAATTTTGGTCAAACCAAAAAGTCCCCATTGTCGGCCTAGACAAGCTTTTCCAAAACTCGGGTGATACTTTAGTTCAACACTGTGTGATACTTTCTAGTATCTTACTACCTTTCTAAAGAAGGTGTGTGATACTTTCAAGGTCTAGGAAACACTTCTCCTAAAGCCATACAATACTTTATAAGTATCATACAACCTTTCTTTAGTGGGCGTGCAATACTTTCTAGTATCACACAACATTTCTCCTTAAGGTGTGCAATACTTTCTAGTATCACATGATATTTCTTCTTTGGGCATGCAACACTTTATAAGTGTCACCTAGTGCTGGAACACAGTTGCCCAAAACAAGTAAGAATTCTCTAACAAGAATTTGGAAAGGTACAAGAAGAGATAGAACCTCCACACTAGGGAGTACTTGATCCACATATCTAGGTATAGATACTTGAATACTAAATGGAAAGATGGGAACTACATTTAACCATCTAACATAGCAGTGAAGGGAAAGAACTGAAAGCAACATCACAATGTACTAAAATAATAAACTAAACAAGTGGTTCCTTCCAACTGTAATAGAATCATGAAACCTTGAAGGTCTTAGCCATCCCTCATGTGTAACATCCCAAACTGCCAACTAGATGGTCAGATCTATCTTATAAGGATGTCACTACTAAAGCATAATAACATCATAAGAATAGGAAATCTAACATGCTAAACCAAGAGCACTAGATATTCTAACTAAGAAGATAACATCATCAAGTCATATGCTAAAAATCAAATAAGTAAATGTGTCAATACTAACATCATCTAAACATGATATACAAGCATTCCAATGAAAGTATAAATCACAAGAAAGCATACTCTAGAATCCAAAGTACCAAGTGAAAATATCTAGCAACAATCACACTAGGAAAATAGACCATCTTTGTACACTAGTCCCCAATAGAGGTATAGGTAGCTATGCCTCCCAACCAAATGAAACTCATAGGTCCACTCCTGCCATGTTGATGGAGATAATGATCCAACCAAAAAAGCACACAAAGAAAACATCCATGGCTAACACTCACACTATATAGTAATGATGATTGAAACCAAGATCATGAGACAATGCAAGTACAATAGGTCTTGTTTAGACACTCAATGGGAAACTATTTATTGGTTGATATCATGGAGAGTCACTTGGGGTAAAAAAGCCCGAGCTAGAATTGGCAACAACACTTCCCAATGAAAGGTGCACAATCTAGGAAACAACACCTCCCAATGGAAGGCACACAATCCCACTTTTTTAATTATCTTAAAGTTATTGCCACCTAGTACTTTTTTATTTAGTTATCACTTAAAACTTCCTTTGCTAACCCACATAAATAGTCACCAAGCTGCGAGATAGAAGCCCCTCCATGTGCTACCCTACCTCACCCATGCCCATCTAACTATGAGTTCCCATAGGCATGCATATTCCCAACCCAACCCCAAATGATCAAAACTACACCAAAGTACCAATGGGAGATCAGGCCTTGTAAGTCACCCAACAATGTACACACACATACTCATGTTTGGAGCACCACCATCATAAAGATCATAAAACAAGGATTGGATGAGAACATAATGCAAAAATACACTCAACTGAAAACAAACTTAGGAGGAAGGATGTGACATGTATCCCAATGCAACAGAAGAGTGCAACAATGATCTAATTGGCATCCTAATGGATGATCTAGGTCCACGACCAATATCATGCCAAGAAAACTTGAGAAAATTAGGTTATACACAAAGCGAGGTAAAAAACCCAAAATTGAAAAACTTCAAATATAAAATCCATTTGATTCTTGGGCACTAAATCCATGAAAAATCCAATAAAATTTGGGTTTAGACACTGTATGCAAAAATGACTAGCATAATGGTGCAAAACCCCAAACCCTCATCTGAAAAACTAGGAAAATATTCATACCCAATCAACCGGGTAGAAGTAGTAAACAAAAATGGAGGGGAACACTAGTTCTTAGCCTCCAAACAAACAACTACCAGAAATGAAAACATGAGAGCCCTACTTGACAGCCAAAAGGGCTAAAATGGAAAATAGTTAGGTAAAATTAATAATCTATAGATACAACTGAAAATGATGGCAAAGCAAGGTCTCCCTAGGCTAGATCCAACAAGTCTATCCTCGTGAAGATCCCATGTCCATAGCTCTCGCAATGAACAGAAAACCAATCCTTCAAAAAATAATTTTAGAAAAAGCTCTCAATTTTCCAAATTGCAAAAGTGAGAAGTTAGGAATTAAATTCCCATTTCAATACTTAATTTCTTTTCAAGTGATTAATCAATTAGGGTAAATAGCCAATTAGACCAGCTAGACTTTGAAAGGACCCAAATGAAAATAGGCCATTTCAAGTAATTGGAATTCATCTATGGCAAAGCTACGAGAAATTAAAAATCAAATAAATAAAGCTGAAAATTCAAAATGACAGAAATTTCCTTAACAACTTTCATGACAATGCAAACCTCTAAATGTGTAGACACTTTCATAGGCCTAATATTATAATGCAAATGAGTTTGGATTAAAAAATCATTGAAAAGTTTGATTAAACATTTAAATAAGATACATCGATCATACAGGGACGACATTGGTAAAATATGAATAGTTGAATCATTAACTCCACATGCCACTACTAGGGATATAAATCCTGCACACTAAAACACATGATCAAGTGCAATTGCATATAATAATATAGCCAAAGCAATAAATGCATTAAATAACTAATTTAACCATTTATTCAATTTTGCCAAAATAATCCATTTACATCACTCACATTCACATAAAGCATAATGAAACAAGAATGAAGTAAATCACCATAGTCTAAATCCTACATCTAACATAATCAGAGATATGTCAAATACTAGACAACTAGATATCATCATAGACCTACTATCATCTTAAAATGGCATCAACATGAAAATATGATAAACTGTATAACATAGTAGTGAAACATCTATGATACTAAAATCAAGGTATAACATCCGACCCTCAGGTCATCTCAAAAGTAACATAACATGAGTATCAATTATCTCTTGAATAAAAATATAACAAGGTTCAGACTGTAAACACGAGAAGAACTAAAACCTCCCCCACTAGCATAGGCTTACTCCTAGAAGCCAACAAAAACATAGGAGTACAATCACCTCAATTGTGTAATATCTTCCCTAGTAGTAGAGATCTCATCGCTCAAGTCCCACTAGACCCTTACTTGCTCTATATGTTGACCTCTCAAAGTCAGCCTTTGATGCTAAAGGATATGAATGGGCTCCAAAGAAAGTTTCCCATCCTCCACCTATAAAGCCTCCCAATCAAGAACATGGGTCACATCTAGAATATACCTTCTCAGAATAGAAACATGAAAAACATCATGGGTGCGCGATAGGCTAGGTGACAATGCTAGTCAATAAAAAATAGGACCGATCCTCTCAAGGATCTCAAATGGTCTAATGACCTTATCACCAACATAAAAGTGACGATACAACCTATGGGCATCTGTATACTTTTTTTGCCTACCTAGAGTAGTAACCAAATGCTCCCAAATATGAACAACCTATTGCTCCATATCCTAAAGCATCTCTGGACCTAAAATACTCAGTCCTCTAAATGATCCCAACTCAAAGGGGTATGACATGGTCTATCATACAAGGCCTAAAAAGGTGACATTCCAAGAGAACTATGATACTCGTTGTTGTATGAAAACTCCACAAGGTATAAATACTTCTTCCACTTCACCTTCCTTTCCATCACATACATGCGAAGCATATCTTCTAGAACCTGGTTCACTTTCTTAGTTTGACCATTAGTCTCTAGGTGATAAGCCAAACTAAAATTTAGTTGTGCACCCAAGGCATGCTGGAGAGATATCTAGAGTTTAGAAGTGAACATTGCATCTCTATTCAAATAATCCAATGAGGGATCCCATGCAAATGAACAATATCCTCCAAGAAAACATGTGCTACATAAGAAGTTGTGTAGGATGATCTCATGGGTGATAAATGTGCTACCTTAGAAAAATTTTCCACTATCACCATAATACAATCATATCACCATGATGACATAGGCAACCTTGTGATAAAATCAATGGATATCGTATCCTATTTCCACTATAGAATGACATGTGGCTGCAAAAGACCCATTGGATACTGATGCTCTACCTTCACTCTTTGGCACTCAAGACATTAAGCAACAAAATCAGCAACATCATGTCTCATCCTTGCCCAAAAGTACAACTTTTTAAGGTTGGCATGCATCTTCTTGACACGAAGATGTGTAGAATACAGTGAACGATGCATTTTTGACAAAACCAAGGTACAAAGATCTCCAAAAATAGGTACATAGACACACCCCAAGTGTTGTAGTAGTCCATTAGACTCAAGCAAGTAACCTAAAAACCTCCCCTCAAGGGTACATCCAGACTCGATCTCTGCCCTCACCTCTTGATAGCAAGTGTCACTAGGCAAGGCCTCTAAGATTCAGCCTCACAGATGCACACCCAATGACAACACTAATATCACATGTCACCTCCTACTCAAGGCATCTAAGATGACATTCTCCTTCCCCTTAATGTAGTGAACATCAAATTCATATTCATACAGGAATTCCATCTAGCAATGCTATCATGCATTCAATTTTGGCTGAGTAAAGATATACTACAAGCTCTTATGATCGCTATACAACTCAAACCTATGTCCCAAAAGGAAATGCCTCCAATGAACTAGAGTATGGAATATGGTTGCAAGTTCCAAATAATGAGTGGGGTAGTTAAGCTCATGGTCCTTAAGTTTTCTAGATTCATAAGCATCACATGACCATCCTACATCAACACCTCACCCATGCTTTCCAACAAAGAATCTATGCAAACCATGAAATCACCTATAGGATTAGACACTACAAGGATTGGTGCACTAGTCAAACACTCCTTAAGGGCATTAAAAGCAACCTCACATTAGTCTGACCAAACATACTATTTCCCTTTTCACTAAAAAGAAGTGATGGGATGAGCCACTTGTGAGAAATCCTTCACAAAGTGATAGTAGTAACCCACCAATCCCATGAAACTACAAATATCTAAAATATTAGTGGGTACCGACCAATCCATGATAGCTCAAATTTTCTCTCGATCTACCCCAATACCATCACCAGTGATAATATACCCCAAATACTTCACCTCTGACTGGAAGAACCTACATGTACTCAAGTCACCATACAACTAATGGTGTCAAGCACTGCAACACTTGATGTAAATGAACTTCATGCTTCTCCATAGTCTTTGAATGGATCAATATGTCATCCAAGAATACAATGACACACTAATTGAGGTATGCATGAAATACTCCATTCTTCAAACTCATGAACACTGATGGCACATTGGTTAACCCAAAGGGTATAACTGTGAACTCATAATGCCCATATTGTGTATGAGAAGTTTTTTGATGAATGCCATCCTCCTAGATACGAAGTTGATGATATCCTAAATTAAGATCAATCCTTGCAAATACTTGTGCTCCCTTCATCTAATCAAACAAGTCATCTATCCTCAGCAAAGGGTACCAGTTCTTTACCATCACCTTATTCAACAGCCAGTAGTCAATGCAAAAATGCAATGATCCATCCTTCTTCTTCACAAAGATGACTGGTGCATACCTTAGGGATATACTAGGATGAATATGACCCTTGGCAATAATTCCTCTAATTGCAATATGAGTTTGCACAACTCTTGAGTACATACTCATGAAGTAGTGGGTGATCATCAAGTGTCACCGTACAATTCTCGGCTTCTTCAAGATCACTAATAGAAGAAAGAAACATCTGACATCCCTTTTGCACACTCCACTTCAGCTGATTAGCTAAGATCATCCAAAGTGAGACTGGTCTCTGGACTCCCAAAAGTTCCACCTACCCACTTATGTCATCAACACACTATACTGACTTACGGTGGAAATCTATATTCTCTTGATGGGTAGCTAACCAATCCATGCCCAACGCAATGTCATATCATCCTAGAGGTAGGATACAAATATCCAATGTGGTGGTGAAGGTTCCCAAATTCAGAATACAACCATTGACCAAAGAATCTATAACCACTTTGGAACCCATGGCTAACTCAACCTAACACCTATCGACCTATTGTACTGCCACTAGCCCACATTGCTAAACAAGAAATGATGAAATAAAAGAATTTGAAGCACTTGATGCTCAACTTGACAGTTATCAACTGCCACAAAGACTCAATGATTCCTACTAGCATCTCCCATGGTAGGTTTCGATTTGGTTGCACCTCTACTAGGTCTTGTAGATGGTTTACTAGGACACCCCGAAGGTTTATGGTTGGGTTGGCCACAAGAATAACAATTCCCTAGAAATCTAGAAGTAGATCCACAAACACCTTGAGCAGTACTGTAATAAGGTGGACTACCCCTCCTAAAGTTTTGCTGACTATTCTAAGGAGGGTGATCCTATTGGGACTTCTAACCTTGACTCTAGTCATCTCCCTTCTTTCCCAAATTACCTACATGCTATCCACCTTTGGTAAAATTTCCTCTCTACCAAAAATCATGACAACTACTACCACCTTGTGACGATGCTAATTGGGCTTGGCCATTCCTTGAGGATTGGGTAAATTGTGTATCCTGTCCTAAATTTTGTGCACCATGGTTCTAAGAACCTGATTTACCACTGAAGCTCTAGCCAAATTATTCTCCACAATACATGCCTTCTCAAAAACAAGAATAAGAACCAAATATACCTTTAGGTCAGCTCAAGTACTAATGCTTGGGAAATGCAATGCATTTGATCTTCTATTGTCACTCGGGCAATACAGAGAGCTCGGGTGATGTTGAACCTTGGTTAGCACTAGATGCTTGGGTAACACTGTGGATCTTGGGTGATATAGCTAGCTCAATTAACTTTGTGACCTTGGTTCATACATGAATTTTGTTTCCACTAAAAATACTGAACAACTCATTTTATACTATAAGCTTGGTTAGCATAGTATACCTTCATCTTCTTGGGCTACACTATAATCTATTCCTTTATGGAAAGCTTGGTTGTAGTATTAACCAACCTTCTTGGATAGCTTAAGTGATTTGTTACTAATTGACAACATGTCTTTCCATAGGGCCAACAATCTCCCCCTTTGGCATTAGTGAAAAAAATAATAACCCTGAGTAGTTCTATCTAAAATCAAAGAAAAATCTTATTAAAAAATTTCCTATCAAACTCCCCCTTTGCATGTGCATGGTTTTGTAACTTAGTTTGATCTAGAATGTTATTGCTCGGTTACAAATTCTCTGAATTTGGATTTTTAAAAATTGTTTTTGAATCATTCCTCTATATATTTCCTCATATACATATTTCCTTCTTGAATATATATATGTTAGAATCTGATAAGATTAATAACCTAGAAAACTAGTGCAAAAAATAAATATCTAAACTATGAATGGAAATGATACAAAATCAAAATAGCATCATAGAGTTAGTCTCCAAGAGAGTAATGCAAATGCTGGAAGAAAAATAGCATTAAGAGGATGCAAAAACAAGAGATGCAAATGCAAGCCAGGTAGCATGCTTATATAGGCTAGGAAGAGGGAGGAGGTGACAACACCAACCAATGAGGAGCAACCATCTATCAGACAAAAGATAGAAAAGTATCTTCCCAAGATAGCTAATGGATGCTCACATGTAGGAAGGTGACACATCACAACCATTCACCTAATAAGACATGCTTTATTAACCTAAGCGAGATTACTAAAAGTGTAGGAAAAACCTAGCAAAATAGGAAAAATAAAAAACTACACTAACAATATATACCATGTTTCCCCTTTTTTGTTACAAATGACAAAAATATATACTTATAAAGTAATACCAAAATGTGTGAGGAAATCATTATGCACTTTCAAAATTAAAGACATATATTTATCCCAATTCTCTTTTGGTACCTTGAATGTGTGCAATTCAATCTAGAGTTTAGCTAATAACTCCATCATGAGGTCTGTAACTGAGAAGTTGGTATCATGTACTAGTGTCTTTGCATGTGCTAAATACTTCTGCATCACATTCATATGAGGAAGTCTCATATTTTAGATGTCTATAATGGTTTCCCTTATCCTGGCTTCCTACATCAATAACTCAACCTACAAATCCAACTTTTACAAAATGATTTGAGTTGGTACTCGGGTCAAGTGCTAACTGACTAGCATTACTCTTCAAATATTCAATAAAATATTATGTTTTACAACATCTTCAAGTGGTCCAATCAAAGTGGAAAGTTCCACTTGATCAATAGCAATCTTCTTTGATAAATTTTCCAAAACTTTGTTCTCAAACTTTCTGTCTGCTCTCTGTAGAAGTTTCTCTTGCCCATCTATAAATTTAGTGAATTTATATACAATATCTACTCATTTTTCTATTACAAGGGCCTCATTATTTACCTTTATTTGTGATACATCAAGAAAGATGTTCTTGATGTATTCAAGATATTTGTCTCTGTCTCTTTCTACTCTCAACTTTTTGTGTTGTGTCATTTTTCTCCATAGATCATTAAGGATATCCATTTGATTAGAAGAAAGATTTGATTGATCCCAATTTGGAATTTCAATCTTAGTGTCTAGATCTATATCATTGGAAATGTTTACCTTTTCTTTACCTTTAGCTCTGGGAGAGACAATGACTACCTTTCCTTTCTCCTCATCTTTCTTCTATTCTCCACTCAGTTGACTCAGAGGTGCTTCCTTTCTTTCTTTGGAAACCTTTTCTTCATCCCTAGGTTTTTGCTCAGTTAAAGCTATCCTAGAGGTAGATGGAGTTTGCAACTCAAGTCCTACTTGGGTGGATGGAAGACTTTTCTCCTTCTTTTATGATTGGTCTACATTGGGTGTGGCAATGGCTCAAAGTAGAGGGTAAAGATGCAATCACTACTATTTCCATCATCTCTCTATTAGATTCTTTAAGAGTCTATACTTCATGATCTTCAACTTTCTTCAAATTTTCCTCTTCCTCAAAAATTATTTTCCACAACTTTGTTAAGGACTACACAACATCCTCAATATTGTTTGATAGGATTTCAAATGCTTTGAATCTAGGAGTTTGACTATTCTCATGTTTTGACATGACCTCCTTAATTTGTGCAATGAAGAGGTCAGGCATGAAACTTTTTAGAGTTTTCTCTCTAATGTCCCTTTCATTTTCAATAGCATTGGTCCACTTCTATGAGACTGTCTTCAATAGGACATCAGGAGCTTTCCTTTTCAGCTCACTAGGGTCATATTTCTATTTAGCCATCTTCTTTACTAGGGCATCTTCAATCTGTTGTTGCTCTTCATTGCTTCTAGTTTCATAAAGGATAGTGGAGGCTTCTTCAACTGAATGATGGTAGTGTTCACCTCTTCATCACCTTCATCTTGAAACTTCATATTCCTCTTAGATTTCTCGGTAGTAGTGAATATAGGGGTAGTTTCCTTCTTAGGTGTAGTCTTCTTGGGTACCTTTTGGTGTAAATATGTATTTACTTATTACACTTAAGTTTACTTAGGTTAATACATTATTTAATTATTTTTCATTATTTTGTTACTTATTTAGGTGAGGTACTTAGGAGTTTGTGTATTCTCACTGAGTTACACAACTCTAATTATGCACATGGTGTCTACAACATAGGAGTTTGCATCATTCACTGAGATGTCATGTTGACAACATAGTTATTGGCACTCCTTATTTAGCACATGTTTTCTACACCACTGATTTGCAAGCTACACCATTGTAGGCTTGTCCTCACACCATTGCACTTAATTCTGTGCATAATGTAGGGTAACCCATATTTGGTGGACATGTGCCTGGTTGTATGACTTATCATGTTGTTGACTTCTATGCGTTCTAGAAACTCTCCTAAGGCCTTTATATATAGGCACTGCTAGTGTACTCTTAAGCTGGCATATTGAATGAATATCATCATTCTAATCATGCTCTCTCTATTTGGTCTACTATGTGCTTGTGTTTGAGTTCCTTGGTCTTGGGTGAATTCAGGCCTAAACCAAATTCTTACATGGTATCGAAGATGAAGGAGATTCTCTACACAGTCATTTGAGACCATTCATGCTTCAGCACCTCGACCTGAATTCAAAGGATTTGCATAAATTGAGAGCATCTAGAGCGAGATCTAACCTCACCATTACATTTGGAGCGTTGATTCGATGAACATTGACTATAAATTTGCCTATACTGGGTGAAAGTTGATTGTGAGGGAATTTTTTTTTGCAAATAAGAACCCGAAGGCCCTGACTTGTAGTTCGGGTATGATCTTTTATTTGATCTGATTATTAATTTTTGGATCAAAATTATTTTATTCTTTGCAAATATTGTGTATTTTCAGAATAGTTGGCCCATGAGAGAATTTTTTTTTGTAGAACTAGGCTGTCAGATCTTGGCACTGCAATTTCAAAATTGTATTTATTTTACAGGGGTTTTTAATTAATATGCGGGTTATCATTTTAAATTTGGGCATATATTTCACTCTTTGTACTACATATCCCCTACAACATTTTCGGTGGGCAAATCCAACTCACGGAGAATATAATCCAAATGGTAGTCACAACCACTCACCGACGTTCATACAAAATCTGGGAGCCAACCTAAATTAAGCAGCAATCAATCACTAGCCTGGCCAAGTGTCCCTCCAACTAGGTTGTTTATTTACAACCCGCGCGTTGTTCCTTTTATATGCCTTTGCATTCACTCACCCCACAAATGTGGGACTAAACCACATAATACTGACCACCGTCTTTGGACCTTTGGCATGTGCAATCATAATTCCCAGTGATAGATAAAACACTAGCCACCGCTGCTCCCCTAGACCTATGACCCTCTACCTATCCACCACATAGAGCCCCTTTAGTGGGCCATATCACTTCCACATAGGTGAATCCACTTGGTGGTATCATCAAATCCATGATTGACACGTGGTTGCCAACATGACAATACAACTGAGCACAATCAGTAGTACAAAATCTAGTTAACACCACACACGGTGCGCCATCAGTAGTACAACATCCATGTCATTATACATGTAGACATTTTTATAGTCAACTCAGTCGCACATGTCAACATTTTCCATACATTTCATATGGATCTATACAGCATGGTGTGACACATCATCTGCCACACCATCAGGGCCCAAAATTTTTGCTGACATCATTAATACACTATATTAAAATTGACAGTTGTCTAATCATCAAAATAGGGAAAAATGCAACTAGTGTGATGGCCATATGACTATCAAATTTAACCCCATCATTCACTGATGCAACTCTTCTCTAGATCCATTTTGGTTTTTGTAGTCTGACTTCGGGAGGCCATAACTTAGACATTTAGACTCCAAATTAGGTGTAATTTTTTTTGAAATTGGATAGAATTTTTTAGATTTTTTAGTCGTGTAGCTCTTTTCTAGTTTTGGTGCAAGGATTGTTCAAAAATTGCATTGTTTGGTGACTGTACCTACATAATCCTGTATTTTGCAACTTCAAATGCTCTATACGGGCACATCTGGAGTCAAAAATAAGTTCCATTTTTTTGAAAGTGCATTATTTTTTGTCTACTTTCCAAGTCTAGTATTAGATTGTAGGGCTATGTGGAAAAAAGTGTCACTTTCAGCAATAGGGCCTTTCTTTGCTTTGTAATGCTTCATAATTGTAGGACATTGTAAAGTTCCAAATTTGTAATCCATTAAGAGGTTGTAACAAGAAAAATCAAAAGTCCATGAAGGCCAAAATTGGAAAGTGGGCCATTGTAATTGCACTATTAATAAAGTGCCCAAAGCATCTATTTTGGGGGGTGTTTCTTGATTTAGTGAAAAGGGGGGATGTTCTTGGTGTTGTGTTCTCTCTTTTCTGCACTTTTCTTTCATTTTTGCATTATGGGAAACTTTAAGTTTCCTAAATTAACTCCTCATAACTATGCTACATGGTCCATAAAAATGTGGTATCACTTAATGCATAATGGAGTTTCACAATATGTAGATGGTACTCTTCCTAAACCAGCAAGTGATAAAGTATTAGAAAGTGATATTTCAGCTTGAGTAGTAATGGATAGGAAAGACCTGGGTGATATATGTTTGGGGGTAGATGATAAGATCATGTACCAAATCAAGAAGTGTTCTACATCCAAGGAAGCTTGGGATGCCCTCCAAAACCTTTATGGTAAAGTGTCTAAAGAGGATATGTTCAAAATTGAAGATGAGCTTGTCTCCTTAGATCCTAAGTCATATGAGGGTTTCATCATCAAGGTGAATGAACTAAGGACAAAGCTTACTAGTTGTGGGAGTTCTATCAAAGATGATAGAATGATCTATCTCATTCATAATAAGCTGCCATCAGATTATTCCAAATTTGTATCTTCTTTTAACACCTCAAAGACTACCTTAGGGTCTGCCTATAAGAAAGTCACTTTTGATGAATATTCCAAACTATTGGATGATGAAGAAAAGAAATTTAAATCAATGGGGATTCTCAAAACACCTCAGTCTAAAGCATCAGTGGCCAACAATGAGGGTTCTCAACATTCAGCTAGATAGTCTTCAAATAAAGGAAAGGGTAAGAAGATGAAAGAGCAAATCACAAGATGTAGAAAAGACAACACAATCCAATCAACAAGGCAAGTCCTCAAATTCCAACAAGAATAGGGACAATAATAAGGAGAAGAAGAAGTGGGCTTATTGCAAGAAATCAGGTCATGAAGAACATGAGTGTTATCTTAAGAAGATTGATGAGTTGACCAACATCATGAAGAAACATAATGTTCCACTGCCTAATGCTTATAAGATAAAGGGTCTACTTTTGATTTGAAGGGCAAAGGGAAAGCACTCATGGCTAATTCAAATTCTTCAAAGGAATGGATATTTCACTCAGGTGCCTCATATCACATGGGTTCTTTGAAGGATGATTTCTCTTTATTGAAGTAGTCCAAGGTACCACACATCTTCATGGGAAATTATAGCAAAATGGAAGTTGAAGGAAAAGGAAATGTGAAAATGGAAAATGGAGAGTTTCAAGAGGTTCTCTATGTTCAAAACCTCAGATCAAATCTCCTATAAATCTACCAATTCACTCACCTTAGAGATGGACATAGAGTTGAGTTCCTTCTAGAATCAGTAAAGGTGCATAGTCTTAAAGATGACTCATTGGTTGCAGCAAGGAAAGTGAATTATAACAAAAGGTTATACTATTTCTCCCATTTTGTGCCCAAGTTTCCTTCAAAGGCCTTGTTATCTCAATCAAATTCAAACATGCAATTATGGAATGAGTAGTATGGTCATCTTGACTTCTACTACCTTCAGCAACTTTGCACAAACCAAATGGTCAAAGGTCTACCTCAAATCAACTTTTCCAACGGATATGCATCTAGAAGGGAAGTTATAAAAAGGGAACTCTTCAAGAGCACTAGGTGTTCTAGAGATGGTTGACATGGTATTAGCAGGTCCTTTTGCAATTAACCAAGGTCACTACATATTGACTTTCATTGATAACTTTTCAAGGTTCACTTGGGTCTACTTTCTTCATAACAAGAATGAAGTGTTGGACAAGTTTCTAGACTTCAATAGTCATGTAGAATGGAAATCCAGGAAAGCCATCAACATTCTTTGAATAGATAATGGAAGCATGTATGTGAACAGAAGACTTATTGACTTTTGTAGACTCGAGGGCATTGATCTTCAAACTCCATTAGAATTTAGTCCGCATAAGACAAATGTTATAGCTTTGAGGATTCAAACTCTTAAGTCTATGGCAAGTTGCATGATCCATGCCAAGTCTCTAGATCCATTATTAGAAGTCAAACCAATCTCTAGTGCGACTTAGATTCTTAATTGTTCTCCTCATCTAGCCTTAGATGGAAAAACTCCTTTTGAGGCATGGTGCACCAAAAAACCTATTGTGACACACTTTAGAGTGTTTGGTTGTCTTGCATGGGCAAAGATATCTTCTAGGTGATGCAAGGCACATTCACCTCGATCTTGTACCTTAATTGGTTATGAAGATAGTGTGAAGGCATATAGAATTCTAGATCCTAAGACACATCAGATTTTTGTGGAGAAGGATGATTTTTATGGAGAAAGATGTCCACTTTGAGGAAAGTTCACCAAGCTTTTCCTCTCATCCTCTTCACACATCATACAGTGTGGAAACTGATAGTGACACTAGTGATAGTGCTTCAACAAATTTAGAAACATGGGAATCTATCGATAGTTCCAGTGAGAGGTCACTATATTAGTTTAGTCCACATGCATACATCACCACAGTGATAGGTCTAGCACAATAGGGTACATCCAATCTTCTAGATACAAGTTTAGTGATAAATTTGGGAGACAATATTGATGATCTACCTCTTCTTCTTGGTGTAGAATCACCTTCTTCAGTTGTCATGAGGGCTCCATCTAAATCTCTTGTTCATTCTCTACATGATCGATCATCATAGGTTGAAGTGATTGTAGATTCTTATGATCAGTAGTTGTAGTTGTGTTCTTCATCAGTTGCAAAGATAGATAGTTCTTTGAGATAAGTTCTTCACCAAGTTGAGTAGGTTTCAGAGACATCACTTATTCATGGGATTATTTCCATGCACAGTAGAAGTGTCTCATTTGTACGATTGGCCATGTTTCTTCCTAAGGGGAGGAACACCATTCTATAGTCTTGGATCAACTTCTTCATTGGAGCAGTCATTGTTCAACATACTTCTTTTGGGGGGGAGCCTATCCTATCTCTCTTCCTCTTCTCTTCATTGTCTTATGTATATACTAGATGTATGTTGTAATGGGGGGTCTTGATTACTCTATCCATCCATGCATCCCTATTTATCTCTCTTTTTGGGGGATGGTTTTTCCCATGAGGTTTTGTCTCTTTCTCTACTTTATGAGATATTGCATATCATTATGTACATGGGTACCTAACATGGCCTAGTAGCTGGGACCCATAATGCATTTCATCCTAGATTTCGTAAGCTTAAGGGCATTCCCCTAAGTTACACTTAAGAGGGGGTGTTCGTGTAAATAATTATTTACTTATTAAACTTACTTAAGTTTACTTAGGTTAATGCATTATTTTATTATTTTGTATTAATTTATTATTTATTTAGGTCAGACACATAGGACTTTGTGTACTCTCATTGAGTTATGCAACTATAATTATGCACATGGTGTCTACACCACAGAAGTTTGCATCATTCATTGAGTTGTCATGTTGACAACATAGTTATTGAAACTCATCATTTATCACATGTTTTCTACACCAATGATTTTCATGCTACACCATTTTAGGCTTATCCTCACACCATCATACTTAATTCTGTGCTTAATGGAGAATAGCCCATATCTCATGGACATGTGTCTGGTTGTATGACTTATCATGTTGCTAACTTCTATGCATTCTAGAAGCTCTCCTGAGGCCTTTATATATAGGCACTCATAGTGTACTCTTAAGCTAGCATATTGAATGAATATCATCATTTTGATCATACTCTCTCTATTTGGTCTACTATGTGCTTGTGTTTGAGTTCCTTGGTCTTGGGTGAATTCTGGCCTAAGCCAAATTCTTATAGTACCCTTGTATACACTTTTCCCTTTTTCTTTGGAGGTTCTTGTTCCTCTTCCTCCTCTTCATGTTCTTCCTCTTTTTCTTTTTCTTCCTCATCTTCTTCCTCTTCATCTTTACCTTTGCCTTTAGTAAGAATGAGAGGGTCAACTTCCAATTTCTTCTTTAGTATCTCCATCCTCACCTTCCCTCTTTTCAAGACTTGAGGAATCTCTATTTCTAGAGATATCCTAGTCTTTGCTTCTTCATAGGTGCCAAAGTGAGTTTCCTTAGGGTCAATAGGCTCATTGAGAAGAGCTTCTATAATATCCCTTGTGTCATCAATATTAACCTCATATCATAGGGGTTTCACCCATATAGTCCTAGGAATGATTGCTTGAATTTGAGTGTTATCATAGTCAACCAAGAAACAAATGTCTTGAACATACTGCTCAACCAACTATTGAGGTATCCTATACCTTCTCTTCATCTTCTCCTTGAAATTTTAAAAGTATACTTCCATTATCACATAAAAATTCTCTCCCAATGCTTGAATGAAATCATTGATTTAATAAATTATAGGTCTATCCTTACTCCAGACCACACTACCTTTGGATGGAAAGAACCTTTGAACATAAAAGAATAAGCACATGAGTAGTGATCCAAAATTACATATGTTTTTTTTTGAAGCTTAGATGCTCTCCATGTTCTTGCTAAGCTGGTTGAGTTGTAACTTAGCAAGGCCAAATGGTGGATTGTTCTTCACCACCTTGTAAGCCAAGTCAATAGCTCCACATGGGACACTATTTGGTCTACTCAAGCTATAGATATTATGTGCAATAACATGGATCCAAATTTGATTTCTAATGTCAGTGATATTGTTGAGCTTCATTTCCCTACCATTCCATTCTGTTAGCATCTTATTTGTTAATTTACCTTGAGCTAGGGTTTTCATTGTTTTGGGTTTATCTAACATAGGGTAACCCATTACTCGATGAATCATCCTCTCTATAATCTTGATAGGTTGCTCAATCTAGAAGGACATGTTGTGTACTCTACTTAGAATGAACTATCCACTTGATTTTGAAATCCCTTGGGATGTGTAGGGCATGAGCTAAATCCTTGATCTCCAAGTGTTTATATTTGGGTTTGAGTACTCCATTGTCACATAGGGAATTGTGTCCTTTATTCATCTCAAACCTTCCTAATTCTTTAAAAGTAAAGTAGTAGAATAACCTAATATCATTAATCAATAGTACCTTAGGTGATATGGACAAATGCACTCCCATTGGATCCTTTTTCTTGGAAATTTTTGGATGTAGTTTGAAATCTGGTCCCTTGAGAGCTACACTCTTTACTAATATTTTTGAACCCTTCTTCATCTTTCTATTGGAGCTGGATGCCATGATTGCTCAGTGAATGATAGAATTCATAATAACTAAGATTTTCACTTCAACTTTTCTTTCCAACACTTATTTTCCTAAAGATTTATCTAGTGCTCAAAATCGCTTTGAAAACTAAATGTTAAGTAACATCAAAACCCTTGATTTCACCTTTTCTCAAGAAATTTCAATATTTAGGGCCTCTTAAATATATCGTACACTAGTAAGTGAGACATATTGGTTAATTCATTTGAACTTGACATAAGATGATCCTTCCATAACTTAGTTAGAACTAGGTTCTAACTTTACTCGGTGACAATAAGCAATTTGGCTACAACTACGTTGTAACTTAGTTAAAACATGACTCTACTATTGTGTCTTGAGCATCTTTCTATGATGATTTAAATTGCTTTCTTCTTGTGTATCTGGAACTAATGTGAGCTGATCTTGATTCCCAGCTTCAAATACCTCCTTGAATTCCTAGTTAGATGTGGATACTTCACCCAAATCATTAGATTAGAAGATGATAGCATCTTGACTTGGGCTTTCCTTTTTTTCCCTTACCCATTTCTAATTTCTCTAATTTTTGATTTCTTAAATTTTTGACTTCCCTTTGTTTCTTTCATCATTAATTGTTGTATCTCTATTCATGTAATTTCTTGCCAAGTGACCTATCTTTTTGCATATATATCATCCTATATTGGTATTTCTTTTTCTATTGTTTTTTTTTGCACAATTTACTCCAATGTGCCCATATTCTTCACAATAATGGCATCTTCCCCATGTATTGTTGTCCCAACCAATAAATGTTCTTTATCTGGTTCCATTGTGCTAAGTGGTTGGGTTTGATATGCACTTTGAATATTTGTGACCTTGTTTGTACCCTAAGTCAATAGTATCTTTGGGTTTGTTGAAATTTTTCTCACATAATTGATTCACACTTTCTTGTGATCTCAATCTTGTCTCATTTAGTTCCTTTTCATCTCTTAGCTCATTCTAGAGTCTCTCATTTTTTGCTCTTAGATTTGTGAACCCTAGTTTTGCATTATCTAGTTGATTGATCATGTATGCTTGATTTAGAGATTACTATAGAACTTCATTGGAATTTTCCTCTAGCCTTGTACCAAGTAGTCTTCTATCTTCACCTTTCCATTTCTTTATCATTTATAGATTTTTCATTTTGCTCCATGACTTCACATAATCTGATAGAGTGACTTTCTTGTTCTTCTTTTAGTTTTCTCACTTCTTCTTGTAAAGTAACATTTCTCACCAATAGATCTTTTATAGTAGCATTTGCTTCTTCTAAGCTTCTTTATTTGTATAGATCTTTTATAGTTTCTTCTATATAGAGGTTTCGATTCATTTGTATTTCCAATTCCTTTCTTCTTTTTAGAGATTGAGTGAGTTGTTCCTTGAGTATCTTGAGTTGCTCCATAGGCAAGTGTAGATTGAGTTTGTCATTTTCAATAGCTTTCTCCAATTTGTACAATTCCATTTCATCATATCTTTACTCTTTACCTATTAAGCCTTTGATAGGAGAACTTTTATCTGATACCAATTGTTGGAAATGGAATGATAAGCAAGTGACTAAGAGGGGGCGGGGTTGAATCAGGAACCAATAAAACTTCTTATATTAAGATTAATGCTTTTGATTATCAAATATACTTCCATGCATGAACATAAAGTAATGAAGAAATAAAAACCATAATATTTTGACACAAGATATGGTAACCCAGAAACTCTCCAAGTAGAAGATAAAACTAAAGTGGGGGATGACACCCACAAGCTTTACTACTGCAGTAATAAAGTTGTCATGTTAAGGCTTACAATTGATCACTTCTGGTGATCTACTTTGTTAGGAGTATGAAATATTTCTAGGTCCACCTTACAAAAGGATTTTACAAGACAATGAAGTATCGACTCTATTAAGAGGCCTAGCATAAGACTGTTAAGTCCACCTGGTTACAGGATTTGACTGATGCACCTATTAGGATGAATCAACAAGATGATTTCTACAATGCAACTTTATTTTCTCAATAAGATATTTTTAATAATTTGATCATTTGATTTTGATGGATGAGTCTCTTCTTTCCTCTTTATAGTACCTTGTAGCCTTATTACATATTTGCATGTTGTATCCAAGATTAAACATAGATCTTCTTTTCTTTAGCTATTATTCTTGTGTACTTTTTATACAAATAAAATACAAGCTTGTAGCCTTATTACATATTCGCTTTTTGTATCCAAGATAAAAACATATATATTCTTTTCTTTCACTATTATTCTTGTCTACATTTTTAACAAATGAATTTATCTTTGTTATACATCCTCCAAGAAATAACCTTATATTAACTCAGGTTCCACAATATATATTTTCATAAAAACCAAATATACCTTTAGGTTGGCTCAAGTACTGATGGTTGAGCAATGCAGTGCATTTGATCTTTTGTTGTCACTTGGGCAGTATAGAGAGCTCATGTTATGCTAAACCTTGGTTAGCACTAGATGCTTAGGTAATAAAGTAGAGATCGGGTGATATAACTAGCTTGGTTAACACATAGAGATCAGTTGACTCTATGAACTTGGTTTACACATGAAGTTTGTTTCCACTAAAAATATTGAATAGCTCGATTTATATTGTGATCTCGGTTAGCACTATACATTATAATTTGTTCCCTAGTGGAATGCTTGGTTGCAGTAGTAATCGACTTTCCTAAATAGCTTAAGTGGTTTGTTACTAATTGACACACCATCTCAAAGAACTTATCCTTATGTGGCCAACATACAAGATAGAATCTAGTATAGCTACATATTCATGCATCATATATCTTATGTGTATATCAAAATAATGTATTATAGTAGAGAATGCAAATCAACCCAATCTATGCACTAATGAGTGTAAATCAAAGATAATTAATATTTTTCATAGAATGTCTCAATCACCTTACCACAATCAAGATGGATATACAATTTCTACAAGACATTCCCATATTGGAATTTATTCCAATGACATAGTTCTAGGGAAATAACATTCTTACATAATGATAATACCCATTGAAGACACAAATTTTCACTAGCAAATTTCTAGTCTATTGATTGCAATGAAATAGGACAGTGATCAAAAGTTATATATTTAAAATTGCTGAATTAGTTTTATCATATCTTAAAATCAATTTAATTGAATACACAAAGGAAATTAGGCCTTAAATGAGATAATGCTTTGTTTCATTATCAAAATTATATTGAATATTAATAATAATAGTAGATCTTCTCTTTGTGAAGGACATTATTCTTATTAATCACAACATTTGTTAAATATTTATTTTGCTAATATATTTATATGGAATACTTATTGATTAATGATTAATAATATTATGTGGATAATAGTTGCAGCTTCCTATACTAATACCTCAATCTAGAGTAGAGCACCATAAATGGCCAAATATTTCTTTAACCAACCAAGATTTAAAAATTCAAATGACATATTGGTAATAGTTTTTAAAATAATATATTTTAACATTTCATATACTTAAAAGAAAACCTCACATAACCCTAAGTTGTTCGAGGGTATAGATGGAACAATTCAACTAGAAGAGCTTATTGACCCTGGATAGGTTATTCTAAGTGACAATGTGCAAGAGACTGGTATGAATTTTTCGAACAATGCCAAAAACAGCCTCATAGAGAATTTTTGGTCCTTAAAATGGATATTTCATGAAATTGAGGAAATAAAGTATAGATTACAAGGTTAGGGTAGGCTAGAAAGGGTGGGAGAGAATGTCAAAATTAGCAAACTGAAAGCTAGGGTTTTAGAGATTAAAAAAAGGGTGGAAAGGATGAAGACTATGCTTCATAGCTTGACTAATTGAAGCCTTAACATTAAAAAAGGTCTAGATAATAACATCATTTAGCTGCATGGGATGATCGAGGAGAATAAAAAGGATAAGGAGGAAAAGGACATAAACAAGACTAGGGTGAATGAGGAGTAGGAATCCTTGTAGGAGGAGAGCCCGAGAATAAAGAGTAGAGTGGAAAAGAGAAGGAGGGATGAGTTGGCTTCTTAGGATGACAATCACTTAAAGATAGATGAGGTAGAGGCCAAGGAAGAGATGGAGTTAAAGAAAAATGACCTGGCTAAAGATCTCATTCCCTGATCATTCTTCCTAGTTTTTGCAGTTTTCTTGGCTTTTGGCCTTCTAATTTTTTCTTTCATTTGTTGGTATGGCCTAGCCTATTGTTATTTCTATTGAATAGTAGCTATACCTAAAATGATAATTTATTTTATGTTGTTAAATGATGGGTTTTAGGAACCCTTGTAAAAAACCTATTTTACTTAATCAAAATAAAAACCTCACAAAATTTGTGAAACACTGATAAAATTAATACATTAACAACCACAGTGAGAAGAAAGACCTAACACTCCTTATACAAAATTGAACCTACCTATAGAGAGATGTTGAAAAATATATTAATCTAACAAAAAAAATTTCCATAAAAAAGATGCCAACTCAAACTTCCATTCATTTACTATATTCAATGGTTATATAGTTGGTTTTGGGATTTTTATAGTGCAAACTCATTGAATTCGATATCTTCTTTCCTATATTGTCTATAAAAAAAAATGAGCTAGTAAACACGATAACAAGTTGCTAAAAAAAGATAATAACAAGAAGATTAACATGTGTTGAAAAAATTGTAGATCTACTTATTAATTCAGAAAATACACTATATTTTCGAGGATACACTATGGGGATCTATAGGCAGATATGCTTGACAAGTTTCCTTGTTATTATTATTATTATTTTTGAGCAAGAAGCACATCTACCATTTCTAATTCAATAGACATGTTAGAGCATATATCCCATTTTTGATTCAGGAAATACTCCAAAGCACATCTACCATTTTAGATTTAGAAGATAGACCAAAGCATATTTACTATTTCTAGTTATACAGAAATGCCTAACTAGTTTCTTGGTTATCATTATTTTTGCAAGAAACACATCAATTTTTTATTTGATGGATACATAGAAACATACTTCCCTTTCAATTTCAATAGATATACCAACATAAGGTTTGAGGTAAAAGTAGTGTTATTCGATTAGAATTTAATATTTAGTAGATAGGCCTATTTTTGGGAATCCATTGACTAATCATGTTGATAGTAGATACACACTATATTTCAGTATCAAACGAGTTTTATATTGGTAGCATAATAAATACCTCCCAATATTTGCATGCTTTATTGTAGAAGACCACTAAAAACATAAATGTTGTGTTGCCATAATTTTAAATGTAATTATTGACTTTACCATTTACTAATGTTGATTCCATCAATTAACCCTCGTGTTAACCCCACACAACTCGAAAAATGAAAGACCAAATCACTCAGTCAACAAAGGAGTTACTCTGAAGAAGCACAAAACAAAGAGTATGATGAATAATGTCAACACCTATTGAAATAGCATTTTAACCCACCTACATTTTGAAAATTTTGACAGTTAGTTTTGTATTTAATGTGGTAGGTAAATGTTTCATTTTCCCACCCAATTTTGAGTTCCAAATCTGGGACCTTTTGAATGATTTATTATATATCTTCTAAATGCATAATGTAAGAGATAGAATGAGAAGCAATACAAATAATATTCTTTGCCTATGAGTTCATGTATTTTCTCTGTGGTATCAGAGCCCAAGGTTAAAGATCATGGAAAGATAAAGATTCTAGAGCACAAGGATCAAAATCCTAGAGAGAGACTACAAAGTCAATGGTTGGAGAGTGTTGGAGAAACCAACAAAAGAAGAGTCAAAGCCCATGGTTAAGAATCTAGGGGAGATGCAAAGTTTCATGCTGATGGTCAATCTAGGCCAATAACAAAAGATATCTAAATGTTGAATCAAGTTGAAGAGAAAGAGGCAGAGCTCATTGTTGAAGATCCAAGAGAGCTGAGAATGAAAAAATGGAGAAGAGATGGTTGCAACATTAAAGTTGAAGTAATGGTGTTGTATTGAAAGCTAAGAGAGGTAAGCTTCTACGAGATACTTGAGCTTGTGTGAAGGTAAAAAATGCTAGTAAGGTAATTGTTTATTAATATTTTGTGTTGAGAAGATAAGATAGCAAATGAAAATGTAGATAACATTGAAAATGAATGGTTGCTAAAGTTATACTTCTATGAAGAGGAAAATGCATGACTTGATTTGTTTTAGATGTATTATTATACTAGTTTGTCGAAAATGAATGAATGAAGTTACATGTGTTAATTGGTAAAAGGGGTAAATATTTATTTGTGACTTAAGCTTTGAAGAAGTTCATAAAGAAATCTTGAAAGGATACAATAGTAAGTTGTTGAAAAAGGATAAAGTGTGTTTAATCTCTTGTGTTTCAATGGGGAAAGTTGGAAAAAGAGTAAAGAAGGGAAAATAAAGTTTAGAAGAAGAATTGTTGAGTGTTAAAGAATCTAATTCAAAATTGATAAAAAGTTTCAAAGAAGTTGGAAAAAAAAAATTATGAGTACTTGTGTCAAGTTAAAGATTTAGAAAAGGAATTGATCAAAGTCAAAGAGAAAAATGAAAAGTTAGAGGAAAATTTTAAAATGTTTGATGATGTTGAGAAAAAGAACAAAGTTTTAGAAGAAAATATGAAGAAATTGGAAGAGGAAAATATTATGCTGAAGATGGAATTGTTTAATCTAAAACAAGAGAGTAGAAATTTGAAGTCTAATCCATATTTGTGTGATGTATCATGTGATACAAATGAACTATTTGATTATGTGAATAGATAATGTAATTATGTTGAAGCTGAAAGTCTTTGTGATAAAGAGTGTAAGCAAGAAAATGGAAAAAAGTTTGCAGATTTTGTTTGTTATGATAATAATAGTGTTGGTTTGAAAATATTGAATAAGATGGGTTATGAAGGAAGAGGATTAGTAAAGAATGAACAAGGAATGAATGAGCCAATTGAGGCCATTTGGAGACCAAAGAATGTAGGTCTCAAATATGATAATTGTGATAATAATGTTTAGTATGGTGTGTGTTTAGAGAAATTAGAACAAAGAAAGAAAGAAAATAAATGTGCTCATTGTGATAGAGAAGGTCACATCAAAGACATGTGTTGGAACTTGTATCCATGGAAGATTTTTGGATTGAGAAACCATTCTGAAAAGATGTGTTGGAATCGAGAATGGAAGAAAGAATTAGTGACAAAGTGTGTAAGAATGGACTGTGGATGGATTTATGGATCTAGCTAGAAAAATATTATAGAAAAGTTCAAAAGATCATATAAGTTTTCATGTGTGAAAAATATCAGCAATTATAAAAAGGATGAAGGACTGCGATAACTATTAAAAGATCAGATGTTTTAAAAGGAAAAAAGATATCAAAAAGAGAAGATATGGCGGTGGCAAATAAATAAATTTTTTTGAATGTGTCAATAGATGAAGTAATTGTAAGTTTAAAATGTATATTGTTTATAAGAAAACAGTAAAAGGCTACAAAAATATTTGTGAAAGTAAAGTCATAGAAATGATAAGTTGTATGTGGATGATTTAAAAATGAAGGTGAAGAAGAAGAAACAAAAGTATAGTGCAAAAGATGATGTAGAAAAATGATGAGTGAGAGTAAAAGAAACAAAAAGAAAGGATAGAAAGGAAATACAACAACATGATGACAAGTAAAGAGAGCAAGAGCAATGAATAATGTGAAGGCACCATTGTGCTTGTCCAAAAAAGAGAAGTAGAAAATTGGTTGTTGTGTTTGAGAATTGCAATTTGAAGTGTGAAAAGATGTAGAAGTGTGTGCTAAGGGACTGCAAATAAGAAAAATAAGAAAACGAAATATGGAGAAAATAATGATGAGTAAAAGAGCATGGATAAAAAGAATGAAAGAGAGGATATGGAAAAATAAAAAGTGCAGTAGTAGGGTATGATGGAAACAAACAAGAAAAAAGAAAGAAGAAAAATTGAAATGAAGGAAAAGAAGCAATTTTGAGGAAAATATTTAAAAGAATATAATGACAAGTGTGTTGAATGGATGAGAGAAAGTGAAAAACTACAAAAAGATGCTATTGCAAAAGTGACAAAAAATAAAAATGAATAAGAAACATGTTTGTTGAATGGCTAAGAGAAAGAAAATGCTAATAGAGGGAAAACTAGTCATGTTTGCTCCCTATAAAGACAAAAGAAAGAGGTTTTTTGGGTGAACCAGTCACATTCCACCCGATAGAAGCAGGTAGATTTGGGGGAACTAGTCATGTTCTACTCCATAGATACAAAAGGAGAATTAGTCACATTCTCCCTTGCATTCACAAAAGAAAATTGCAAAGAAAGGATATGGTAAACCAATCATGTTTACCGTACAGAGTAAAAAAAAAATACTACAACAAGAACCTTCAAATGGAGGAAAATCTTTCTTAGCAAAACAAAGCAGCAATATGGATTGACAGAGTTTCAAAGAAGCAGAAAATTTAAAAATACAACCGCATTCATGGAGTCAAAATTAAATAGGTGTGTTAAATGTAATTATTGACTTTATTGTTTGCTAATGTTAACTTTGTTAGTTAACTCTCATGTTGACCCCACACAACTCAACAGATGAAAGACCAAATCACTTAGTCAACAAAGGAGTTACTCAGAAAAAGCACAAAACCAAGAGTATGGTGAGTAATGTTAACGCCTATCAAAATAGCATGTTAACCCACTCACATTTTGAAATTTTTGATAGTTAGTTTTGTGTTTAATGTGGTAGGTAAACATTTCATTTTCTCGCTCAGTTTTGAGTTCCAAATCTAGTGCCGTTTGAATGCTTTATTATATATCTTGTAAATGCTAAAAAAAAAGGTTAATTTAATTTCATTTATTAAATTACCTTTTCTCCCTTCTTAAGATTTCACTTTATGCATTTTTTTATGTTCTCTATTTAATAATTAATTAGTAATTATAAAATAGATTTTACCTTTAGGTTACCCTTTTCGGGTTTCGATCTCATTTTATAAGGATTGAACGGTTGTAATTTCATTCATTCAATTTTGCACAAATAAATTCAATCTTCTTGTTTATCAAACAAGCCCTTCTCTATTTGCTTTTCTCATTTACTTGTAATAGGTTATTTGCATGTAGGATATCTAGGGATCTATGAATTTTTTCATCATCAAATTCTACATGATATTAGAGCTTTGCCTACTGTTGCCTGTTCTTATTTGAAGAAAAAAAAGAATGAGGGTTTGATAGAAGAAATTTGAGATATTTTAGTTTTTTGTGTGGAAATAGGGGGGTCTTTGATTTTTGAATCACTTTGAGAAAAAATGAACCTCACCATTGTGCTCAGAGCATCCAAAAACCCTTAAATACATATAAGGCACTTCGATTTTGGAGTCAGAGAAATTCTAGACCCTTTTTTGGCATGCAATACTATATAGCCTCTGGCACACATTATGAGGCAACTATTTTTTGGAAAATTGCAAAAAAAAAAAAAGAGAGTTTGAAAGCATTTTTTTTTTTAAACAAAAACAAAAATCTTTTATAAAGTTTTAAAACTTTATAAAAACCTTTATTTTTTAGAAAAAGTTTGTGATAATGCATAAAAAGGATGCTAATGTCATCATGTCAGCAAGGTACTCATATTGCTAATAGAAAATACTGATACAGATCTGTAATTTGTAGTGATAATGTTATCATTTTATTTACAAAAATTTGATGGTCATTCAACTGTCAAGCATTTGGTTTTCTTTGTCTTCTAGATGCCCTAGTGGTTTTTTTGCAATATCTTGACCATACGGGGGTCTTTCTTCGATCTGAAAAAAGTGTTGAAAAGCTAATTCAGAGATGAAGACAATGGTATAGGTATTTTTTGGATTTCTTTTAGTTTGATACTTGTTTGTATGCTTGAAGTTCATTGATGTTTGTCATCTTTTGGGGGCCATAACTTGTTCATTATAGCTCCATTTTTTGATCTGGAAAAAGTAGCAGAAAGCTCTTCTTGAGCTGTATTCAGATTCTCTAATATTTTTCATAAGTATTACTCAAAATTACATATGATTCTAAACTAAAAAAAATTCTCTCTTCTTTTTTATGCATTCCTTCTAGTAGCTGGGGTTCAGTTTTTTGTATTGTGGGGGGTGTTTTGTATTATTGTTTCTATTATTTACATCAGTAAACCAAAAAAAATTCAAAAATAATCCAATAGCTTCTAAAACAATGGTCAATTCCTCTTCTTTTCTAGAACTTCTAACCCCTCATAACTATCACACATGGAAGACCTTGATGACATGACTTCTTTGGTTAAAAGTTTTGTGGTCTTGTTTAGATGCAGTGCAACTAGTTTTACAGAGACCTTTTGAGGTCAAATAACATAGAAAAAAGTTGGATGAGGCAATAGGATTGATTTCTTTATAGGTATCTGATAGTCTATAGTTTCATCTTGATGGTTGCAATACCCCTCTAGCTATGTGGACCAAGCTTGAAGGCTTGTTTGGTACACTGAATGAGTTTAGAGCACTTTAGATTGAGGCAGAGCTTACCTCTCTTGTACCATATTTTTTTCCTTCTATTGAGGACTTCTTGATCAAGTTCAATCAATAGAGATCTTTATTTTAGGGTTGTGGGAAGACCAAGACAGACATTGAGTGAATTTATCTCATTCTTTCTAAACTTTGTGGAAACTTTCATATTTTTTCTTCTACCTTCTATTCCACCAAAGATGCTTTGGGTAATAGATTTACCATGCCATCCTTTGAGGTTTTTTGTGATCATTTGACTTAAGAACAAGCTAATCTCTCTTAGTTGGATTCTCTCATAGGCTCACAAACTTATGCATTGGTAGCTCAACCATCTTCAGGGGCGAAGGAGAAGACAGAAAAATCTCATTCTACAAAGTCTCAAAATAATTCTAGCACTCATAGTTCAACAAGGCCACCTCCTCCTAAGGGGGTAAACCTAAGCCAAAAAGACCAAAGTGTGCTTATTGTAATAAGCCTAATCATGATGAGTCACATTGCTATGAGAAGAAGTTAGATGGCTATGCCAAATAGGTTTCAGATTTGATAGCTCTCCTTCAGAAGAGCAACATTGATATTCCTTCTACTTCTCATGAATCTTCTTCATCATCATCATTTTAGTCAAATGGTAAAGATATAGGAAAGGGTCATGCACTATGTGCAACCACCACTCCATCCTCTTCTAGATAGTTACTAGATCTAGTTGCTTCACACCATATGGCATCTTATCAGGATTTGTTCTCTTCTTTTGAGGCTTCTCCTACTCCACACATTTTTATGGGAAACAACATTGTTATGACTATATGTGGGAATAGTTCTATTGGAATTGATGATGGTACATTTCATGATGTACTTTGTGTTTCATCTTTGTCCTCTATTCTTCTCTCTATTTATTAGATTACACATAGTGGGACAAGGAAGATAGTTGAGTTTGCATAGGATTCAGTGCACATCAGAGATAGTGAGATAGGAAATATTATTGCTATAGGGAATGTTGATCATGCTTTCTTCCTATATTCCTTCTCACATTTTAGTCCACCATCTCCACTATTAGAGAATCATTCTCCCTTTTTATGAGAGTCTACTGAGGTGAAGTCAGGTCACATGAACTTATGTGTTGTTCCATCTCTGACACAGGATTACTCTTCCGCATTGTCTACTATTGCAACTCCATTCATCAAGCGACCTACTATAGTAGTTGAGGATATATCAGAGGACACACATCTCCTCTCAGATGATAGATTCAACACACTTGTTATCCAAACTCAATTGAAGATTTCATTTTAGGATTCTCATGTTTTCTCCTTTGAGCATCAACTAGGACTTCTAGCTACACCTTTGATGCAGGAGCATCCAGAGGTATAAGGGCAATCTTGTGTCACCCAAAAAAAATTTACTTAGACTTAGTTTTTGTTTCATGTGTTTTCATTTTTGGATACCCATTTGGGTCAACTAAAGGTTCCAACTCTCACAGTTTCACTATTAGTGTTCTGGGTTAGAGTTTTTAATCACCTTGGGATACATGTAAATGCCAAAAAAATAGGAGTATGTAATTGAGCCATCATTTTGGTGAACTAGAAGGTGTAAATTGGTCAAATAATTATCATTCTAATTTAGAGAATTCTAGAAAAAGAATCAGGTCAAAAGGCCCCACAGTTTGAAAGTTATTGCAGTTTTTTAGTTTCTAGAGACATCCTAAGAATGCTTCAAAGTCAGGTTAGGGGCATTAAATGACCTTGAATGGAGAAGCTGGTCCATTGGGCTATATATTTCTTTGAGAGCTTTCTATAAATGTAAACGATTCGACAATTGGAGCTATAGTTCAAAAGTTATGCCTCCCAGAAGTTCGGTTACCATTTCTGGATTCTTCTAATTTTGTGCCGACTTCTAATGCCACTTCTAGAAACTTCTATTTGGTTGGTGGATGCCAACTAGAATTTTCTAGAATGTATTCCTAATCTTTAACCCTTTGGGGTCTATTTAAGAACATTTCTAACATTGTAAAAGGCAATTTGGAGTGGAGTTTGAGAGGAGGTATTGAAAGGAGAAATTATCTCCAAATTTATACTATTGTAAGCCCATAGGGCATGTTTTGAAGTCTATTTTCTTTGTACTGAATGTATTAGCTTATTTAAAAAGTTAATAAAATTTTCCCTTTCCTATTGTGTTCATTCTGTGCTTGGGTTGTGTCCCCATCAAGTGGTATCAGAGCATGTTTTCCTGAGTGTATAGACAGAGCACCGACTATGAAGCAATTTGCACCAGGACTATGTGGTTGTGGGTTTGAATTAAGAAGATGCCTCCACAAAGAGAGTGTGGTGGAAGGGTCAAAGCTATTAATCTTGAGGAGGTTAGAGCCCTCCAAAGGTAAGTATAATCATTGCAAGAGGAGCTCCATAGAGGATCAAATATTGTCACAGGTGACGAAAGTGAGGATGATAATGAAGAAGAAGAAATTGGACCAGAAGGGGAATTTGATAGGGAAGTTTTGAATTAGGTAGAGGAAAGGCTTTTTAGGGCCATCGCTAAGTTTGGGAAAAGACCTACAATTGATGTGGGTGTATTTTCACGAAATCTGAAACTAGATGAGTTGATTGATTTGATCAATGAACTGGAAGACTACTTTGAGTATGAGGATATTAGGGATCCAGATAGGGTTAAGTTTGCAAAGGCCAAACTGAAAGGCCATGCCAAAATCTATTGGCAAGAGGTTCAATTGGAAAGAAACAGAAGAAAAAAGGAGAAAATCACAAGGTGGGATTGTATGGTGGACAAATTGAAGAAGCAATTCATTCATGTTGATTATGAGCTTGATTTTTTTAAGAAGATGCATGGGTTAAAGCAAGTAGGAAAATCAGTCCAAGAATATATAGAGGAGTTTTACTGACTTCTTATTAGAGTAGGGCATGTAGAAGCAAATAAGGAGAAAGTTGCTCATTATATCAGTGGGTTACGACCTAGCATCCAAGATGAATTAAGTTTGGTAAGAATGACCAGCGTTGAAGAGGCATACCAGTTGTCCCTACAAGTTGAAGAGAAGCTAAATAAAAGGTTTGAAGGGAGAAAAAGAGGGCATGGTCAAGGAGGAAGGGGTAGTGGTAGGTCATCTGGAGGCCAAAATGAAACCCAAAAGAAAAATGAAGATGTGGGTACTAGCAGGAACCAGAGGAATGAGGGTTTCAATTGCTCTCGTGATCAAGACATTGGATAGAGAGGAAGAGGTAGAGGACATGGACAAGGAAGAGGAGGCTTCCATGGTACCTATTTCCATTGCAATGAAGAAGGTCATCGTGCCTTTCAATTCCCTCAATGACAAGGAATGACAGATAGGAGAGATGAGGGTCAAGCTAGGGTTGCTCATGTGGATGAGGATGCACAATCATCACATTTAGAGGATGCAGAAAGAGGAGAGATTTTAGTGAATGAAAGGGTCCTACTAAGTGGTGAGATTGAACTTGGACAAAGGAGGAGTTTATTTCGTACTAGGTGCAAGTTTGAGGATAAATTTTGTGATGTGATCATTGATGGTGGTAGCACTGATAACTTGGTATTAGAGGAGATGGTCTCTAAGTTGATGCTCAAGAGGGAGAAACACCCCTAGCCCTATCAGATTGCTTGGGTGAAAGATGATCATAAGGTCCTGGTAAGTGAACAATGTTTAGTGAAATTCAAAATTGGGAGTTACCATGATGAAGTTCTCTATGATGTTATTCCAATGGATGTCTGTCATCTATTGTTGGGTAGACCATTGCAGTTTGATAGGCATGCAGTACATGATGATCATGCAAACACATACTCTCTAACAAAGGATGGAGTTCACCACAAACTGAAGCCCATGAAAAAGGAAGGTGAAAAGGTATGTAGCAGTGCTAGGATTTGTCTTGTTGATGGAAGGAAGTTTTTAGATGGCATGAAACATCAGCGTATGTGCTATGCTTTGATTCCTAGTAAAGACAAAGAAGGTAGTAGTGAAATACCACTTGAAGTTTCAGATTTACTAGGTGAGTTTGGAGATATCATCTCTAATAATGTTCCAGAAGGATTGCCACCAGTAAGGCAAATCAGTCATCAAATAGATTTAATTCTAGGAGCTAGTTTTCCTAACAATGCTATTCACAAGATGACTCCTACTGAAACTGAGGAGCTAAATAGACAGGTTCAGGAGTTATTGAGGAAGGGCTTGATTCGGGAGAGCCTAAGTCCATGTGCGGTACCTGTAGTACTGGAACCAAAGAAGAATGGAGAGTGAAGGATGTGTATAGACTCTTGAGCTATAAATAGGATAACCATCAAGTATTGGTTTCCTTTGCCAAGAATGGATAATCTTATGGATTGCTTGAGTGGAGCTCAGTACTTCACAAAGATAGATCTCAAGAGTGGTTATCACCAAATATGGATTACAGAAGGAGATGAGTGGAAAATAGCCTTCAAGACCAAGGAGGGTCTTAATGAGTGGTTAGTCATACCCTTTGGATTGACGAATGCCCCAAGCAACTTCATGTGGCTTATGAATGAGGTACTTAAGAAGTTCTTGGGAAAATTTTTTATTGTCTATTTGGATGATATTTTAATTTTTAGAAAGACTTTGAAAGAACATTTATTGCATATTCGTAGTGTCCTTGAAAGGTTAAGGGAAGAGAAACTATTAATTAATCTGAAGAAGTGTACCTTTGCTAAAAAGGAATTAGTCTACTTGGGCTCTGTTATATCACCTAAAGGTCTCAAAATGGATCCAGAGAAGGTAAAAGCCATCTTGGAATGGCCTACTCCAAGGTCTGCTACTAAGGTAAGATCATTTCATGGTTTGGTTAGTTTTTACAGGAAGTTCATTAAAAATTTTAGTGGCATATGTGCACCCCTAACTGACACAATAAGAGGGGATAGAAAAGAGTTCAAATGGACTGCGCCAGCTACGAGAAGTTTTGAATTGCTAAAGAAGAAGGTGACAGAACAACCTGTGTTGGCACTTCCAGATTTTAGAAAGGTGTTCTAGGTGGATTGTGATGCTAGTGGTAGTGCTATTGGAGCTGTATTGAGTCAAGAAGGTAAGCCTATTGCATATTTCAGTGAAAAATTGAATGATGCGAAAAAGAAGTATTATGCTTATGATCAAGAGTTTTATGCAATAGTTCAAGCCTTAGAGAAATGGAGACATTATTTATTGCCAAAGGAATTTGTTTTGTATACTTATCATTTGGCATTACAATACCTAAATAGCCAAGGTAAATTGAATCAGAGGCATATGAAGTGGGTAGAGTTCTTGCAGAGCTATACATTTGTGTTGAAGCATAGAAGTGGAAAATCTAATAGGGTTGCAGATGCACTAAGTAGGAGATAGTTGTTTCTCACATTAATGCAGGTTGAAGTAGTTGGGTTTGATGAACTCAAGAATCTGTACCTTGAGGATCCTAATTTTGTTGAAGCATGGAAAGCTTGTAAAGAGCCTATTGCTATAGATAGAACTAAGTGGTTAGAGTATCTAATTCAGGATGATATGTTATTCAAGGGTAGTCAATTATGCATTCCAAGGAGTTCCATGAGGGAAAATTTGATTAAGGAGAAACACAATGGAGGGATGGCAGGACATTTTGGTCAAGATAAGACCATTGCCATTCTTAGAGAACATTATTTTTGGCCTCAGATTTCACAAGATGTGAAGAAGTTTGTACAGAGTTGTCAAATTTGTCAAGTTGCCAAGGGATTTAGTCACAATACTGGACTATATCAGCCATTGCCTATTCCATCAAAGCCATGGGAGGACATAAGTATGGATTTTGTTCTTGGATTGCCAAGGACACAAAGGGGTAATGACTCAGTATTTGTGGTGGTTGATAGGTTCTCCAAAATGGCACATTTCATTCCATGTGACAAAACTCATGATGTTGTCCATATTGCAGACTTATTTTTTAGAGAGGTGGTAAGACTACATGCTCTCCCAAGGAGTATAGTTTCTGACAGAGATACCAAATTTGTGGGGTATTTCTGGAGAACATGGTGGAAGAAGTTGAGAATAGACTTGAAATTTAGTTCCACACATCACTCACAGACTGACAGCCAAACAGAAGTGGTAAATAGAAGTTTGGACAATTTGTTGAGATGTTTAGTTGGGGATAAGCCCAAGGGATGGGATTTGATTCTACCACAAGCAGAGTTTTCTTACAATAACTTTATAAATAGGAGTACTGGTAGATCACCATTCCAAATTGTATATGGAAGTAGCCTAAGGACTGCACCAGAATTTAGGAAGATAGAGCAAGGGGGGAGGACAAGTGCTAAAGCTGAAGAATTTGTTGAACATATCAAGCATCTACATGAGGAGGTTCAGGCACACATTACCAAGATGAATCAAGAGTGTAAAGCTAGGGCTGACCAAAGGAGAAGACATAAGGAATTCCAAGTAGGGGATCTAGTCATGGTACACTTACAAAAAGAAAGATTTCTAGCCGGTACTTACAACAAGCTAAAAATGAAGAAATTTGGCCCCTGCAAAATTATGAAGAAACATGACTCAAGAAATGCATATGAGGTGGAGTTTCTAGATGGTATTCACATTTCTCCTATTGTCAACATTGCAGACTTAATAGAGTATCATGATGATGGTGCAGATGAGGAGTCGATGTTAGAGCCATGTCCAATTCCTACTTCTAAGAAGGAGGAGATAGAAGACATTCTAGATCATTGTGTGGGTAGGAGTACCAAAAATAGACACTATGAAGAGTATCTAGTCAAGTGGAAAGGATGGCCGATAGAGGATTCAACTTGGATATCAGCAGCTGAGGTTTCCCATTTGGGATTTCCTCTACCATTCATAAAGTGACAGGGTCACTTTTCAATCTACCCTAGGTGTTTGATGCAGGAGCATCCAGAGGTATAAGGGTAATCCTGTGTCACCCAAAAAAAATGTACTTAGACTTGGTTTCTATTTCATTTTTTTTCATTTCTGGATACCCATTTGGGTCAAATAAAGGTTCCAACTCTCACAGTTCCATTATTAGTGTTCTGGGTTAGAGTTTTTAATCACCTTGGGATACGTATAAATGTTAGAAAAATAGGAGTATTTAATTGAGCCATCATTTTGGTGAACTAGAAGGTGTAAATTGGTCGGATAATTGTCATTATAATTTAGAGCATTCTAGAAAAAGAATTAGGTCAAAAGGCCCCACGGTTTGTAAGTTATTGTAGTTTTTCGATTTCTAGAGACATCCTAAGAATGCTTCAAAGTTAGGTTAGGGGAATTAAATGACCTCAAATAGGGCCCAAAAATGGGGGATGAGTGGAGCTGGTCCATAGGGCTATAGAGCACTTTGAGAGCTTTTCAAAAATGTAAATAGTTCATCAATCGGAGCTACGGTTCAAAAGTTATGCCTCCTGGAAGTTTGGTTACCATTTTTGGATTCTTCTAATTTTGTGTCGACTTCTAATGCAACTTTTAAGCCTTCTATTTGGTCAGTGGATGCCAACTAGCACTTTCTAGAATGTATTCCTAATCCTTAACCCTTCAGGGTCTATTTAAGAACATTTCTAGCATTGTAAAAGGCAGTTCGGAGTGGAGTTTGAGAGGAGCTACTGAAAGGAGAAATTATCTCCAGATTTATACTATTGTAAGCCCACAAGGCATGTTTTGAAGTCTATTTTCTCTGTACTGAATGTATTAGCTTACTTACAAAGTTAATAAAATTTTTCCTTTCCTATTGTGTCCATTCTGTGCTTGGGTTGTGTCCCCATCAACCTTACATACATAGGTTTTATCATCCTTGTCCATCACCTTTGTTTCCTTTAGATTGGAGCCACATTGGTATATTCATCAATATAGGAGTTATACCATTCTATGGGGGCTCTGGAGTCTCAAGCTTCTATCATGGGGGATTTCAACATTCTTATGGTCTTGAGAGATTCTCTTCAGATGTTTCATTTGTGCATCCTTTTCTATCTCTTTTTGGAGTAGAGTTTTTCCCATTGGGTTTTCTCTATTACTCTGTTTTATAGAGATTTTGTTGTGATTGGGTACCTCATTAGGCCTTGTTTCTGAGACCCAAGTTTTCTTCTACATTATTTTTTGCTGCATTGTTGCTCATCTTAAGGGGGGGTGTTAGAGAAAAAGGTTAATTTCTTAAGATTTCCCTTTATATATATTTTTCTTTCTCTATCTAATAATTAATTAGTAAGTATTAAATAGCTTTTACCTTTAGGTTACCCTTTTCGGGTTTTGATCTCCTTTTATAAGGATTGATTGGTTGTAATTTCATTCATTCTATTTTGCACAAATAAATTCAATCTTCTTGTTTATCAAACAAAACCTTCTCTATCTGCCTTTCTTTTTTCCTTGTAACAGGTTATTTGCATGCATGATATCCAGGGATCTATGAATTTGTTCATCATCAAATTCTATAGTAAATGCATAATGTAAGAGATAGAATGAGAAACAATACAAATAATATTCTCTGCTTATGAGTACTTGTATTTTCTCTATTTTCCTCTATTCTGAAAATATCTAATAGTCAAGTCTTGATGGTGCCAAAGATAATTGCAATATTACCAGATGGCTTAAACATAATGCACTAAGGCTTGATTCATAAGCTAAAAATGTTAAATAGTCAAAGTTGACTTATTTTTCCAAGCCAAAATTCTTCCTTAGTGTGTGATGTTTATGGCTAGCCCAATATTACAAGGAATATGCCTTTTCTATGAGTGAGACAAGATGAAAAATTTAAACCAATCGCATAATGCATAATCAAGAAAATAATGTTATTATCATCATTGATTCGTGTAAAACCATGGAATTGGTCCAAAATATAACAAGAATGAAGTAATTTTAGTCTACTTAGTAAATCAATAATTGTATTAACATACCACTTTTTTAACTTCATAGCTTGATTAGATTGTCACATATAACATGCCCACTTAAGATGTCTTTGTCCATTACTCTTCTATTGTGAATTCAAACACAAGGTGATCATGATTAATATGAAGAATATTTTTTTTATCAAGAATATTAGACAGCTTAAACATTACACAATAAAGCTTGATTCCTAAGCTAAAGTGCTAAATAGTCAAAATTGACTTTTTTTTTTCAAGCTTAAATCTTTTCTAAGTGTGTGATGTTTAAGGGTGGCTAGATAAGGTCCCATAATGCTTGACTATCTATGGTTTAATCTTAAGAAGAAGTCTCATTCAGGCTGATCTAAATTAGGAATATCAAAGTACTATGGTAGATCAAAGGGCATTCTTGAGCTAATTGACTTATTTTTTTAAAGCTTAAATCTTTTCTTAGTGTGTGATGTTTAAGGGTGGTTAGATAAGGTCCCATAATGCTTGACTATCTATGGTTTAATCTTAAGAAGAAGTCTCATTCAGGTTGATCTAAATTAGGAATATCAAAGTACTATGGTAGATCAAAGGGCATTCTTGAGCCCTTTATATGCTTTAGTTGATGTTGCTGTATAAAAAATATGTTTGAGTAGATATTACACATTGTATCTTGGAAATATAGAAATTGGTAACACAATGGCTTCTGCAACCTTTTCCAACATGAAGAAAGATATGTAAGTGTGCAAGGAATAAACTTCAAATTACTATAAGTGTGCTGAAAAATCTTTACCTGGTCAATGGGTTGATATATTAAGCGCAATGGAACTAACAGGTATTTAGCTCTCGCTTTCACCTTCCTTGTCAACTTTCTACCACAAAGATGAGCATGCAATTTGTCGAAGCATTGAAAAGGCACATGGGGAAGAGATTTTTTAAAAAATAACTTCTCTTTATTGTTTAACTTTATTATTATTTTTTAAATCTTAGCCCCCTTTACAAATAAAAAGACTACTTTAATGTCTAGTTACTAAATATATTATCATCTAATAAATATATTAAATGACATTAATATTAAGATAAATGGTATTTAGTGATATTGATATAGATAATATATTTTTTATATAAAAATATTTATATCTACATGTATTCATATATAAAATGTAAATTAATTTCCAAGTGGTGAAAGGTGTGAGTTCATTTCATAGAACTTGGAATGTATTTGATAGAACCTTTGTATGTGTGTGTGGAGTCATTTTAAGCAATATTCATATTGTTTATTTCTATAAGGTTATGTTAAAATATAAAGGATCAACACAATTATAGTTTGAGAAAGAGTAAACAATTTTATTCTGCTCAATTAATATGAAAATAAGTACATGATGATTCATGTTGACTCTTCCTAATACAACTAAGTTAGTATATATATGAGTCCTTGGTCAAGATGATATTGAGTTACTTTACTGGAAACTAACAACCTAATTAAAACAAAGAAAACTTGGCACATTTGACTGACATCATCAATCCTCTCTTCTAGATGACTAAAACAAAGGCTATGTACAAAAAAAAATCTTAAGAAGGGGCTGCCCTTAAACAACACACTAAAGAACAAATTAAGCTTGGAGGAAGTTAGATGACTTTAACTATTCAACACTTTTATCCTAAAAATCAATTATTGTTGTTTGTTTAATCCAAGGATGGTAAAAGGATGTATCTTTAATGCAGGGGCATCCATGGTCCCTTAACTTTCCTACTCTTTTCAATCAGTGATTGCCAAATGTTGGTAAAAGTCACTCTATTTAGTATTGACTGAGTGATCTTTCATATACTAAGTTGGTTGGTTTTGTCTATTGGGCGAGAGGAAGCCTTGATTGATTTCAAGTATCAATTGAGTCACATTATTCTAGTGTTTTCCAAGTTGCTAGTTTTGACCGAATTGTAGATGATGTTGAGTTTCCTTGTTGACCAAGTTATAAATCTTGTATCAACTATGTCATTATTAGTTCCATGTTCTAGTTTTGACCAAGTTGTGGTTCTGACTGAGTTCTATGTTAACTAAGTTTCTTTGGTGACCAAGCTCTTTCATGTGTTGAGTATTTTGGTGGTCCTTCTAATGATCGGTCATGTCTTGGTCATTCTTTGATTGAGTTGTCTATGTTTAGTTTCTAGTTGGAGCCAACCTTTTCATTTAATATTGTGATAGGTATTTAATATTTTTTGTGATCCAACTTATGATTTATATATGCATTTAATGTGAGGGTTTATTTAGTTGGTAATTTGTAATAGGGTGACTTATTGCTAAAGGAGTGCCTAGTTTCACCTATATAAGGGGTGCCATGGGAACACATGACTTTATAGAATCCATATTCTAAAAGGAAATATCTAGAGTCTTTGAGTGAGGGAATACATCTCCTTAAGGTGATTAGAGGCTTGAAAGAAACCCATAAAAGTTGTTTGCCCAAAATTTTTGAGATCTTGTGTGAGATCCTAGCTACAAAGGGAAACATGATGAAAGGAGTAGGTTTAGGAAGAGAGAGAGAGAGAGAGAGAGAGAGGGCCTGGGGGGAGAATGAAATAATTCTCTATCTTGGTAAAAAGTTGTAGAAATTTTCCTACTCGAATAACCATTACACTTGAGCACTTGATGAAGGTGGGCAAGTTCAAGATCCAAGTTATCCTTGTCACAATTTTGATAGATTCTCAAGGAAACATTTTTAAGGATGCCCACTTTTTGGCTAGGGTGGTGGTGCGAAGAAGCATGAAGGTATAAGTTAGTGTTAGTGGCTTTTCAAAAGAACCCCATGAACAAGTGATCCATCATATTTTTGGTGGATCATGGTATCAAGGAAAGGCAAGCAATTATCACACTCAATTTCCTTAGTAAAATAGATCCAAGCTACCACATTTTTGAGGTGATCATAAAATTCTTCTAGCTTTTCATGCCCATGGAGCCAACAAATGTTAGTGTCATCCATATAACATTTCCACCACTTGGGCTTAAGGGGGAAAGATCGTAAGGCAATATCCTCAAAATTCTCCATGTGGGAGAGGAAAAATCCATGGCCACACCATCAACTTGCTCATAAATGACACCCTAAATAGAAAATAAGGTGGAGCACAAACATAACTCAAGTGGAGAGGCCACCTCAACATTGACCTTGTACTTGATAATCTCAATAGAGTCAAGAATGGGCACCTTGGTGAAGAGAGAGACCACATCAAAACTAACCAAAATATCAAAGTTGTTAACTTTAGCATCTTTGATGAATTGGAAAAAGTGGCTAGAATTTTTTACATGGTGGTCACCATTTCTTATGAGAGGGGACAAAAAATTAGCCAGAAATGAGGCTAGCTTGTAGGTAGGGGAGCCAATGATATCCACTATTGGCCTTAAATGAATATCAACTTTGTGGAATTTTGGAACCCCATAAATGAAGGGGGTTAACTCCTTAGTAGGTAATAGGGATTTCTTAATGTCACTATCAAAAGAAGAGATGACAATAGCCATTTTGACCTTCTTCACGATTTTTGCACAAGGGTTGTGGTACAAAACCCTACAATTTCTAGTATCTGAGAGTAGGTCAAGAATATTAGTAATATAGTCAAACTTGTTCAATATTACTGTGGCATTTCCTTTATCCACTTTGGATATGATGATATTATGACTCTAAACACAATTCTTGAAGGCTACAATCTTAGCTTTGGGAATGTTACACCTAAGTAGCTTGTCTTATCTAACCTCCCCTGTGATGGCAGAAGGAAGAGCCTAAACCACACTCTCAATTTCAATAAGAAAGTTGACCAAAGGAACAGAATGCAGAGATAAAGAGAAGTTGAGACCTCTCTTAAGAAAATTTAATGCCAAGGGATCAAGGGTGGCATAAGACAAATTAACTACCAACTTGGAATCCTAATTAACCATGTGAAGAGAAGAGGGACCACTAGGGGGTACATGCAAGCAAAAAAATGAAGAATGGGGGCCTAAGGCTAGAGGGACAAAGGTTGAGGAGAGTGTGGGAGTAGAGAAGAGGGTAACCCAAAAATTAGACCAAGGGAAGGATGACACAAGGGGGAGGCAAAATAAGGGGTACAAAAGAACCATAAGTGCCACTAATAGATATCATGTCACGGGTTTGACAAGGAGGAGCACCATGCAAAGAATTACTCGTATGATCCAAGAAGGGGGTAGTAGGAAGGATACATGATACAAGAGACATAGAAGAAGTAACACTAACAAAAGGATAATAGGTCACTTAACATAGTGGGGGGGAAATTGGAAATGTTACATGGATGACACTAATATTTGTTGGCCCCATGGGCATGACAAGCTGAAAGAATTGTATGCTCACCTCAACAACATGGTAGCTTGCATCTATTGGAAATATGAGGTAGGCAAGGTTTTTAAGAGGATAGGGGTAAATAAAGAACCAATAAAATTATTCTTATTTCACCAATTAATCCTTCATATAATATTTTGATCTAATTGCATGCATGAAAGAATGAAAGAAAATAAAAATTCATAGCAATTTGACACAAGATATGGTGACATAGAAACCTTCCAAATAGAAAGTAAAACTAGGGTGCGGATGATATCCACAAGCTTTAGTACTATATTATAAATTTGGCCTATTAAGGCTTACAATTGATTACTTATGATGATCTGCACTATTAGGAGCAATAAGGATTGTGAGGTCCACATTGTCAAATGATTTACAAACATACAACAAAGTATGCACTTAGTAAAGAGATTTATCAAAGACTGTTAAGTCTACCCTATTAAAGAATTTGATTGATGCACCTGTTAGGATGAACCAGTGGTTGATCTCTAATCTACAACTCTAATTTTCTAGTAAGATTCCTTGAATTATAATGATCACCATGCTATGATAGATAATACTTTGTTGTCCCTTATACTACTTATGGCCTTTTTAGTTCACACTTCTGCTCATCATATGCTTACACTTCTTATTTGGATATGGTACAATGAATTACATATATAACAATTAAAATCACAAGTTACCAGAGTCAACTATAATACAATTTTCACCAAAATCCATAAAGTTGGCCCAACTATTGTAACTTAGGTTCTAAAGAAAAACTTGGTGATGTTCAAATTCTTGGAAACCACTACCAACACTCAGCATCATGTGATACTCAGTTGACAAAGAGGCTCAGTTCATACTGATCACTTCCAAGTAGCTTGAACTCAATCAACACTATGTGATTTGGTGAACACTATGAAACTTAGCATATACTGAATCAATCAGTTGACACTCAATGACTTAGCTAACACTCCATGACTCAGTAGACACTAGAGAACATGGTTAACACTATGAAACTTGATTAACACTATGGAATTTGATTAACACTGGAGTTTTCATCACTTGCACTAAATAGCTTGGTAAACATTGCTACACTAGATATAAGTTGTACATAGGTTCTAAAGCTCGATAGCAACTAAGTAACTCGGTAGCAACTGTATCTTGACTAAGTTTGAGTCACTAATAGAAAAATTGATCTTAATGTCAACAATTGCCCCCTTAGGTAATAGTGAAAAAACACTTATCATCCAAAAAATTGAATACTTAAAATTATAAGTCAATACATTCTTTTATCTTCATTCTATGTCTATAACTCGGTAACAACTCTATTTTTCAAATTTTTGAAAATTGCTTTTGTAAAAGATATTTTTTTCTTATCTATACTTTTCCCATATTTATACCTAGAGTATGGCTCCCCCATACATGTATCCTTTACATTTCATTACATATACTTCTCCCTCTTTATACATATATACATTTATCTATACTTCTCCCCCTTTCTAACATAAATGCCAAAGGTGTATATTATATGTTAATGCCAAAATGTGACAATAATTTAGAGTCTACCTTTAGGATTAATGCCATTGTATTTTCCCAATTTTCTTGTAACACCTTGCTTGCATGTAATGCAATCTAAACTTATGTTGATAGCTCCATCATGTGATTAGCTATGGAGAAGTTATCTCATGGATGAGTGTCTTAGCATGTGCAATGTGTGTCTACAATACATCCATGTTTGGAAGAATCACGCCTTGGATTTCTACAAGTGTGGCCTTGATCTTGGCTTCTTCCTTTAGTAATTTTGCTTGCAAATTTGTCAGAAATCTAATCTTTGAATAATGAGCACAACTATTTCTTGGGTCAAGCTGCAGTTGGTGTGCACTTGCCTTCATTTCATTATCTATTTTTGAGGTTTTATTTTTAATGTCTTGTCTAAAGTAAGATGTATCACACAACTTAACAAATAATGAAGTTATATTATTTAGAGATGTCTCCAATGAAACAAGAGTAGTAGACAATTCTAGTTGGTTTATTGCAATTTTCTATGCCACTTGTTCCAATACCTTGTTCTCAAATTTTCTTTAAGCTTTTTGTAGAAACTTATCCTTTCCATTCAAGTCTTTTTCTTGAATTTCTAGACAACTTTTGCTGACTAGTCCAAAATAGGTTGTGTGCTATCAACCTTAATGCACTTACAAATATGTCCTTCACATCTTCAAACACTTGGGTTTTCTTTTTCTTCTCTTCTCTAAGCTTCTTTTTCTTAGCTATCTTTTGCAATAATTCACCCATGATGTTCATTTGATTAGGATTGAGAGTAGAGATACCCAATTTGGAATAGCTATATCCTCATCTAGATCAATATCTTCTTCTTTATCTTTACCCTTATTTGAAACTTTAGTTCTTGGTTGAGACTTGTTCTCAACTGTCATTGTACTAGCTATAAGTGGAATAGAAACAATAGTATAAATAGAGGGGATGACAAAAAATGTATATATGACATTGATAGTAAAAATACCTTGTTGTTGCATGATAAAACTTGATGATGGAGGCACTTACTACTTGGTAAATGAAGTGTTGGCCACTTTAGACAATGGAATACTAAGTTGAATTGGTCCTGAGCTAGGTTGGGTGCATGGTATTGTATTGGTAGTCACAACCAACTCGGTAGAAGCTTTCTCGAAGCTAGATTGCACTAATTCTTTGCTTAGAGAATGAGGAAATGAAGCCATTATTGCTACTACAATCTTTTATGTACCAATTTCTTTAATGCTTTGAATCTTTGGAAGACTTCCTCCAATAGCTTCTTGTTCTTCCTCCTAATCATCTACTTCATCATCTTTTATTTCCACATCATCTTCCTCATCATCATCATCATCTTTGTCATTAACATGAACAAAAAAATCACTAGGTTGATGCATGTTGTAAATGTTTTTCCATGTAGTTGTGGCTGCCTTCACTACATATTCATTTCCTTTTATATATATAATACATGTGTTGAATTTAAGAGTGAGCTTTTCTTCATTTTTCTTTAAAGATTCTTTCACCTCCTTTTCACTAAGACTTATCATGATTTGCCTCAAAGTCTATTCAAAGATGTCTTTTGTAGTCTTCTTTCTTTGCTCCCATCTAGGCTTGATTACTTGCATAGGCTCATCAAAAATTTGTTGTACAAGCTGATCAGGTGAGTACTTGCATTTTTCCAATTTTGACATAACTATGTCCTCAATCTTCTTTTTCTAATCTGTATTCCTAGTTTCATCTGAGAGATTTGAAATATTTCATTCTAGCTCCTCCTTTTGATTCCTTTATCTTTTCTTGAAGTGTAGGTGGAGGCCTTTTGAAGATAATTTTCTTGGCATCCTCCTCACCTAACTTTAACTTCTCCCTAGATTTTGGTGTCCTTCTTGTGAATACAAAAATGGATGACTTAGTAGGTTTGGTTATGATAACCTTACCTTTCTTTCTTATAGGCTCTTCTTCCTTTAATTTTGATTCCTCATCTTCATCCTCTGCATTGTCTTCTTCAGCATCATCACCTTTTCCTTTTGTTAGCAAGAGAGTAGAACTTGCTTGATTCAATTTTTCTATCCTCTTTTTCCCTTTGACAATTGCTTGAGGAAGCTTAATTTCAAGTTCTAATTTTTCCTTGGTTTCTTTGTAAGTCCCAAATTATGGTGCCTTAGGGTCCATAGGCTCATTCAATAGAGCCTCAATGATATCTCTGGTCTCATCTATGTTAGCCTTTATACTCTAGAGGTTTAACCCATGCTATTCTAGGCATGACTTCCTAAATATATACCTTGTCACAATCTACCATAAAACATATATCATCCTTATAGTCTTCTAAAAGCTTCATAGGTATCCTATATCTATTTTGCATCTTCTCTTTGAATGTTTCAAAGTATTTGTCCATGATGCTATCAAATTTTTCTCCTATTTCAACTATATACTCATTTATTTGACATAAAATAGGGACATCTTTTCTCTATACTACTCATCCTTTAGAAGGGAAGAATTTTTACACAAAGAAAAATAAACAAGTCAAGAATGAACCAAACTTACAAGGATTGTTCTGGGAACCTAGGATGCTCTCCATGTTCTTATTAAACTGATTCAATGAAAACTCGGCAAGGTCAAATGACATGTTATTCTTCACTACTTTGAGAGTCAAATCAATTGCTTCACATGACACACTATTGAGATGACTGTAGTTGTAGATCTTGTGAGAAATGATATGGATGCCAAATTTCAATTCCATGTCAGCTACATTTTTTATCTTTATTCCTCTACTATCCCACTCAACAAGAGTTTTCTTTTCTAGTTGCACCTAACCTAGGGTTTTGGTCACTTTGGCTTTGTCCAACATTGAAAGATCTGTAATTCTATGAATCATTTTCCTTTTGATCAAAATGGGTTAGTCTAACCATAACTTTCCATTGTGAACTCAGCTTAGGATAAATCATATCCACTTTGACTAAAAGTCCCTTGGCATATGTGAAATATGCATTAAGACCTTAACTTCCAGATGTTGATGCTTTAGTTTTAGAATGTCATTCACACATAACTTGTTCAATGCTTCATTCATCTCATGAGTACCTTACTCTTAAATATAACATTTATAATATGAAAAAATATCATGCATGAGAAATGCCTTGGGCAAAATTTGTGATTGCACACTAGCTAGGTCAAGCACTTCTACAATTTCCAGACTAAACTTGAAATTTGGTGCCTTGTAATCAATTCCTCAAACTAACATTTCAAAACCTAGTTTGGCTTTACTACTAGAAGATGTCATGCTCGGTAGGGCTTTCGAAGGCTTGAAATTTCTTCAACAATAAACACACAAATCATTCTTAAGCTCTAAAATTTCTCTTCTCAACTAGCTCTGGATATTCTCGATGAAATAATGCATTCACTCTTTACAATCACCATTAATGCTTGGTATGTTTATTCACTTAGTGATAGGATATCTTCCACTCGCTTCAAATTATAATGATCAATAGAAATTCATATCTTGATAAAATAATTATCACTTTGTATCCACATACAATACTTTAGTGTCTTCCAACCTTGCTTGATAGGGTCTTGCGACCCAACCTAGCTCGGTAAGGTCTATGATTTCTGTGATCACTGGTGATCCTTGTGCATCTTAAATGTTGATATGGATCTCTTCTTCTTGCTAGTTGGAACTAATAAGAGATTTCTTCTTTAGAGTCTTAGTTCTAGTTAATGCCATAGAGATTCAAGTTGAGATTCTTGAGTCACCGAACTCTTGAGTGACATCTACTTCATGACTTAGAGTTGTATTCTTAGGAGGTTTTGGTATCCATTGCTTCTTCATCTGCTTTTTGATATTGTTAGCTTTGGCTTTCTTTTCATATTCAATTCTTCCTATGTTCATTTAGTTCTTGGCAAGATGTCCAAGTTTTGTACAAATAAAGCATCTTTTAGTGGTGTCTCTTTTCCTCATATGATGTTTTACATAGTTTGCTCCAATGCACTCAGATTCACCATAGTAGTGGCATCTACACCACATGTTGTAGTCCCATCCAAATATTTCTTTCACAAACTATTTTTCTAGTTTCAATATTTTGCATTCAAAATATTTGTATCCTTGTTTCTTTCAATTGTGACATTTACCTTCAAACTTAGGTTTCTCCTTGCATTCACTTGCTCTATGACCATGCTTATTGCAATTATAAAACTTTCCCTTGAATTTTTCTTTACCATTACTCTAGCATTTGTTTGATGTATTTCCTATCTTACCACAATGATTGCAAGTAGGAATTTGATTCTTTTGAGCTCCTTTCTTGGATGATTCACCTTCTTCTGTGTATCCTATTCCAGATTTTCCTTTGTGTCTATACTAACTTAATTCATTCAATTGATTCAAGCTTTATTGAGATTTCATTATCCTTTCATTGGTTTGTTTTTTAGTGTTTAGAACATTCTACAATTTTTCATTTTCTAACCTTACATTCATGAATTCTTCATCTACATTAGTGAGCTGAATAATGAAGTTTTTTTGTTGAAGGGATAGATGCTAAATTTCATTTTTCTTTTCTTCTATCTCTTCTTTGGCTTTGTTTGTTTCTTCCATGACTTCACAAGATCTTACTAACTAGATTTCTTGTTCTCTCTTTAGCTTTTTGACTTCTTCTTGAAGATTGAATTTATTTTTAATAGGTCTTTGATTGCTTCATCAGCTTTATCTGAGTTTCTTTCTAAATAGATATCGTTAATTCTTTCTTAATTGTAGAGATTCTCATTCATTTGTACTACAAGATCTTTCCTTCTTTTCTTTCTTCAATTTCCCAATAGCCAATTCAAGATTCAAATTTTTATTGTTAATAGCCTTATCTATCCTATATACCTCCATTTCCTTTGATCATTGTTAGAGTTGTTAAACATCTTTTCTGAGAAACACAAAGCTCTGATATTGATTGTTGTAGATATGAGGTAAGAAAGGTTACTAAGAGGGGAGGGGTGAATCAGGAACCATTAAACTTATTCTTATTTCACCAATTAATCCTTCATATAATATTATGGTCTAATTGCATGCATGAAAGAATGAAAGTAAATAAAAATTCATAGAAATTTGACACAAGATATGGTGACCCAGGAACCTTCCAAATAGAAAGTAAAACTAGGGTGGGGATGATAGCCACAAGCTTTAGTGTCGTAGTATAAAGTTGGCCTATTAAGGCTTACAATTGATCACTTCTGATGATCTATCGTATTAGGATCAATACAGACTATGAGGTCCATTTTCTCAAAGGATTTACAAGCATACAATGAAGTATGCACTCAATAAAGAGATTTATCAAAGACTATTAAGTCTACCCTGTTAAAGGATTTGAATAATGCACCTATTAGGATGAACCATTGGTTAATCTTTGACTTGAAACTTTGATTTTCTAGTGAGATTCCTTGAATGATAATGATCACCTTGTTGTGATAGATAATACTTTGATGTACTTCTTATTTGGATATGATATAATACATTACATATATAGAAATCCACATCACAACTTCCTAGAGTTGGCTACAATACAAGTTTCACCAAAATTCACAAATTGGTCCAACTATTGTAACTCATGTCCTAAAGACAAATTTGGTGATGTTCTGATACTTGGAAACCATTGTCAACACCTAGCATCATCTGGAACTTGGTTAATGAAGAGGCTCAATTCACACTGATCACTTCCACGTATCTTGAACTAGGTCAACACTGTGTGACTCAGTGAACACTGCAAAATTTGACATAGACGGAATCACTTGGTTAACACTACATGGCTCGGTCAACCCTAGATTCATATCACTAATACTTCTAGCTTAGTAGAAACTAGAGGACATGGTTAGCACTTTGAGACTTGGTTAACACTATGGAACTCAGTTAACATTGGAGTTTCCATCACTTGCACAAAACAACTCAGCAAACATTGCTACACTTGGTATAAACTGTACATAGGTTCTGAAGCTTGGTAGCTATTGAGTAACTCAATAGAAATTTTATATTAACTAAGTGTGAGCCACTAATATATGAATTGATCTTAGTGTCAACAACATCTCTTTTACTAAGGAAATTGAGTCTTATAATTGCTTGCCTTTCCTTGATATTGTGATCCACAAAAAATCTAATGAATCACTTGGTCGTGGGGTTTTTTGGAAAGCTACCCACACTGACTTGTACCTTCATACTTATTTGCACCACCACCCTAGCCATAAAGTGGGCATCCTTAAAACCCTTGTCGTGACAACATATCAGATTTGTGACAAGGACAACTTGGATCTTGAACTTTCCTACCTTCGTCAGGTGTTCAAGTTGAATGGTTATTCAAGTAGGAAAATTTCTAGAGCTTTTCACCAAGCTACCAATTTCTTTCATTCTTCCCCTAGGAGCACCCCCCCCACCCCCTTCCCCCCTCTCTCTCTTCCCAAACCTATTCCTTTTATTGCCTTTCCCTTTGTAGCTAGGATCTCACATAAGATCTCAAAGATTTTGTGAAAAAAAGGTTTGCAGGTTTCTTTCGAGCCTCTGATCACCTTAACAAGATGTATTCCCTTGCTCAAAGACTCTAGAGATATCCTTCCATAATCTAGGATCTATAAATTCACGAGTTCTTGTAGCATCCCTCATAGAGGTGAAACTAGCACTCCTTTAGCACCACAATTAAAGAGCATGCAGCAGACATCAAGCATGAGCATGTTCTCAAGTCTACTCTTGTAGAGCACTCCTCAACCACCAAACAACACAATTTCTTGGAGAATACTCAATTCGTGATTAGGGAGGACAATTCATGCTTCAAAAGAAAGCTTAGAAAGGTGATTGTGATAAGCCAAAATCCCTCCAACCTTAATAGGGATGACAAATGGAGTTTAAGTAATGCATGGAAGCCATTATTATCCTCTCCTAGGTTCCTTCCTTGAGCTATCCTTTTTTGGGTTTCCTCCCTTTTTCTCTCTCTTTTCTCTCTTTGGGGATCACTATGGGCTTTGGTGCTCTTGAGGGGTTCTTTTCTTTCCTCCCCCCTTTCTCCTCTCCCCCTCTTTTTGGTTGTTTCAAGTGTTCTCTCTCTCTCGCCTTCTCTTCTTCTTAGGTGGTATGTTGGTGTTAGGTTCCATTTTTATTGTAGTTTTTATATCTCTTAGTGTCTTAGATGTCACCTTTCTCTCTTGTTTATAGTGCACATTATGTGGCTCTTTCATCATTATTGTTGTGTTTCTTAACCTTTTGGTATTCTCTCTTCCCTTGTGGTACATTATATTTAGTTAGTTTTATTTTATTTTATTTCCTTTAGAATTATTCATATTTTTTTTTTATATAACTTTATATTTATATTATTTATATATACATACATATATACATGCATGTATATATTTACATATACTTATATGTACACACACACATATATATAAATATGTATATACATACATACATACTATATATACACTTTCATACATACACACACAAATACACACATACACACATACATATGTGTGTGTGTGTGTGTGTGTGTGTGTGTGTATATAATTTAACCTTTCTCTTTTTATTTTACTTATGTATATATTGCTATTTTTATTTTTTGTGGTTTTGGGTAGTGTGATTTAGTCATATGTATGTATGTATGTATGTATGTATGTATGTATGTATGTATATATATATATATAATCTTTTATATTTTTGGTATAATATATAGTATTTTTACTTATTTAATTATATATTGTAATATTTTATTATTTAACTTTTTTCTTTTTATTACCTCTTTTTATATATATAGCTCTGTTTTGTTTTTGCTTATGTGATTGTAGTCATGTGTGTGTACATGTTTGTGTGTGCGCTATATATATAAATATTTTTTATTTTATCCCCTCTTTAGTTGGTAGTGTTTAGTTTTTTTCCCTTTTATGGTTGAGGTTTTTATTTACTCTTTTGGTCTTGTCAGCTTGGTGTGTTACTTCTCTCCTTCTCTCTTTTCCCTCTTTTAAACATACCTTGCTTGGTATGAAATCTACCTTTTTGGTTTCCTTGGTTCTCTTGCATCCTGATGATGGATCATGTAGTATGATCTAAAATGTTGATGGTAAAAGAATTCTACACAATCAAATCTAGAAACAAGAATTCATTATCATGGATTCTGGAAATCTGATATCACTTATATCTTCTTTATTTCTGATGTTCTCTTTTTTAAATATCCTTCTAATCACCCTTTCCTTGCTCAAATTTAAGTCATAGATTTAACATTATGTTTATTCTCAAGAAACTGAGCCTCTTTTGCTATCAAATCTACCTTTTTGCTTCTCAAGTATCAACTTGCACTCACTCAACTAGGCCTCTACAACTGTACATTCTATGCACTCAATTGTGGTGGTTGAATCTTCTATGCAATATCACCTAGAATTTTGTGATATGGGAAGATAGTTTTCCACTCACTCCCTCTCCTTGGAAAAGAGCACTCTATGGTTGTACTTTGTCTCTTGCAAAGAATTTTTTACTCTCTTCACTTGGTAGAAAATGTCGGAAAAATAAGCTTCCATGTCATAGAGTGCCATTAGCATGCAACTATTGGAATTATTTTAAAATAACTAAAAGTGGGGTGAATCAATTATTCAAGGTCTAGATGTACCAATAAAACTTTTCACAATTCAGTGAACCCATAAAACATTCTTATCCATGTATGCATTCATTGTATATCAACTAAAACTTATATGTTACTATCAAATCAACTTGCAAAAATGCAAACCATAAAACACAACACATCCATCAGCACATTTGACATAATTATTTAATGTGGAAACTCAATTTGGGAAAAACCACTAGTAACATGCTACTCCTTTTTCACTCTTCTGAAGTGATGCTCTGTTAAAGGCCAACCTTGTTAAAGGTTACAATACACACTGTTAAATGTGACCCAGTTAAGGGATTTTAGTGACCCTGCTAAAAGTGAGCCTTGTTAGAGGACTTTAGGCCATTCACTTGGAATTCCACCCTTTTAAAGGATTTTTCAGTGACTGTTAAGTCAACCTTACTCCAAAGGATTTACCCTTGATTGATACAATTGTTAGAAAGTAATAGTAGAGCTTTGATCTAATATAACTTACAACCTTACTTGCACATTATAGATCTCTATTTAGTCCTCAACTCTACTTGGCTTCCATTCTTTGTAGCTCTGATAGCTTGTTCACCCTTAAAGCATTCATTCTCTTAAGCCTTCTTACTCAAAATGCCATTGCAAACTTCTTCACTTGGGTCACTTGATAAAGCAAAACCCCTTTCCTTCTCCTTATCATATTTTCGCATCAAACTCTCTAACTCTCTTGCTTCATGACCAAACATTCCTATATATAGGAAATTAAAATTTTATTTTGCTCATTATCCATCATCAAAATTAGGGTTTTTGATAGATTAGGTAGGATACAATGTATCTACCCCATATCTTGTTTTCTCTAGAAACTTCTCTTAGAATCCATTTGAATTCACCTCCAAAATGGTTTACATAAGATTCTGTGCCACCAGCTCATCAATCTTATCTTCCTCCTTATTTACAAGTTCCAAGAAAATAAAATTGTTGGCTTTCATTTGGTGAATCCTTGATCTTTATCATAATGTAGTAGCTCGGTATTATCAATCTTTTGATGCTCTGTACATACTACGTTACTCAACATCAACTGTAAAAACACTTGGCATCACCTGGATTTTACTGGTGCTTGACATCAACTGAAAAGTTACTTGGCATCTACTAACTTACTTGGCATCCACTAGAGTTTTCTTTCACTTAGCTCCAACTGACTTTTTCCTCAGCTTGAACTAACTTTTCTCAGAACCTACTATCCACTTGGTCAAGCTTGGCAAATGAACTTTGTTTAACTTTATTCGTCTAAACTTTTTAAGTGTGGCCAACCATTTTGTAACCTAAAATAGATTATCAATACATTATGTTATCACTATCTTAACTGATTCTTGTACTTCATTATATAATCATAACTCAACCTTTCCTCTAGGTACTTTTGTTACATCTTTTGGATCAAATCCTCCTCATCAATCAACTAAGTGATAGTACTTGAAACATATAAGCAATTGTCTTACCAGCAAATGGCAGGTTTGAGATTAGTGACAAAACAATGATTGAAACACATAGTCTTCTTCAACAATATTTCTAATTAAATGATCTTTTCAATCAGATATCAACAATCTCCATCTTTGGCATTGATGGCAAACCAAATTGATCAATTGAGTCAACTGACTAGGTTAAAACAATAAGACAATAACAAAAAGAAAACTTGTATTTGAAATTTCTCCCTCTATCAGCAACTTCCATCTTTTGATTAGGTTACAAAATATAACTCCCTCTGAGTTCCTTCTATATCTTTTCTCTTTCATACTGAATTGATCAGCAGAATATCTCCCTCTTTGTTTTGATCCTTCCTCTGATTTCTTTCTACTTTCTCCCTCTTTCTTTCTTTTGATCTTTTAATCTTCTAATGATGTATTTTCTCTATTGTTGATCTTCTGATGATGTATTTTCTCCATTGTTCCTCTTGCACTTGATTAGTTTAATGTACTCTCTCCCTCTTTGAAAACAATGCCAAAGACATATACTCAACACTTGGCATCTTTAACATATGTAGATATAGGCTTTTTTAGGTTCTTCAATGTTCTCCCTCTGTCACCTTAGTTGTGACTAATTTTTAGTTCCAGTTCTGTGATTACTTTAGGCAATTCCTAAAGTAAGATCCACTGCATCAATTTGTATTAAATGAGTCTCATCTTCTTTGATGTAGGGCACTCCCTCTATCTTTTACATAGCCTTTGATAAGGGTATCACCCCTAGTTTACCTCTTAGATACTCATAAGCATCCTTAGGTAATGCTTTTGTGAAGATATCAACAATTTTCTCCTTTGTGTTAATATATTCCATCTTCACCTCTTTATCTTGAACCAATTCCCTTACATAAAGATACTTGATTTCAATGTGCTTTGTCTTTCTATGCATCACAAGATTCTTTGATATATTGATAGCACTTATATTATCACAATAAAGTGTCACTAGTTCTATGATTTCTTCCTTCATTCCCTTAAGGATTTGTTTGATCCATACAATGTTTGTACAATTAATAGTAGTATCAACATACTTTTCTTTTGTAGTAGATTGGGAAGTACAACTATGCTTCATGCTAGTCCATGTAACAAGTATTTTTTCTAAAAAGAATGCTTGTCCACTAGTGCTCTTTCTGTCATCAATATTTCTAGCCTAATCAGCATCAGTGTAGGCTCTTAGTTCAAACTTTTCATTCTTCTTATAGTATAAATCAAACTCTTATGTTCCTTTCAAGTATCTCATTATCCTTTTCATAGCCATCAAGTGATTCTCTCTAGGATTAGCAAAGAATCTTGCAACTATCCCCACAGCTTATGCAATATTAGGTCTTTTGTGTACTACATATTGCAATTTTCCAATCATGGATCTATATAATGTTTGATTTACCTTAGTTGAATTATCATTCTTTGATAGCTTGAGTGTTGTCACCATAGGTGTACTTACTAGTTTGGAATCCTCTAGTCCAAATGTCTTCAATATTTCTTTGACATATTTTGACTGAGTGATATATACACCAATTTCATTTGATATACTTGTAGTCCCACAAAGAATTTGATCTCACCAAACATTGACATTTCAAATTCTTGCTTCATCTAATTTCCAGTCTCCTTACAGAAAGTATCTTGTCCTCCAAATATGATATCATCAACAAATATTTAAGATTATAGTATACCTTTTTCATTATTTGTCTTCATGTACAAATTGTTGTTATAATCTATCCTTTCAAATCCAATCTTCACAAGATAAGTATGAAATCTCTCATGTCGTGCTCTTGGTGCTTGATTCAATCCATATAGGGCTTTGTGCAGTCTACATACCATGATCTTAATACTTTTATCAACAAAACCTTCTAGCTATTCTATGTATGCAACATAAGCAAGAAAAATTCTTACTCCTTCTATTCTTGCAATAGGGGAAAATGTCTCACTGTATTCAATTCCTTCTTATTGCGCATACCCTTTGCAAACTAGTCTTTCTTTATTTCTTGTCACTTTATAATGCAGGAGCATCCTGGGTTTCCTGGTTATCCTACACATTTTTGTTCATTCTACAACTTGGTGTCGAGTTAGTATAACAATTAGTTGGTGTCGAGTTACTAGAGCACTTAGTTGGTGTCAAGTTATTTTAGCACTCATTTGGTGTCAAGTTACTATAGCCCTTGGTGCCAAGTTACTATAGCACTCAGTTGGTGCCTAGTTACCGTAGCACTTAGTTGGTGCTGAGTTACTATAGTACTTGGTGCCAAGTTATTGTAGCACTTAGTGGATGCCAAGTTACCCAGTGTATGTCGAGTGACTCCTCATGTGTCGAGTCACCCAATGCATGCCAAGTGACCCTTCATGTGCCGAGTTTTCTTTTTTATGCTAAGTGTTAGCATTTGGCCGTGATTTCTATGAGCTGACTTGAAGGATTTATTTTGATCATGACATTTATGTTAAGATCTTTTCTTGGGATGTGCCCAAACCATTTTTGGGTCAGCCTTCCTCTTATGTAATGTTCTAGAATAATTTGCAAGCCATTTTGGCAAGTATATATAGAGTTTTTAGGCTTAGAGTTGGCAAGTTTTTGAAAGAGGACAAGACAGCAGAACTGAAAGTGCGAATTTGCAGTTGCATCTTTGAATATGAATATATTTATATTTGTTCATAAAATAGAATGCCTTACAACTAGGCATGTATAAAGATATTTTGATGAATTGATAAAAGTATTTCACTCTTCTTCCTCCTTTGGTTGATGTTCCTTGTGTTTTCTTTCGTTGTGTTAACTCTTGCATGGTGGTTTGGATAGCTGGGTGAGCCTTTGACCCTAGTTATTCATCCTTTACCTATCTTAGTTGGTATCAGAGCTTGAGGTTGATCCTTGTGTAGATTGGATCATGTAGAACCTTGATTTAGATTTGGTTCTAGGGTTGTAGATCTGTGGATTTGACTTATAACTTGCAGAGGGTCACGATCTTGCAAGAGCCTAATTTGTAAAGATGGTTCATGGTAGAGGAAATAATGTTGATAATGGTATATTGGATCAAGTGAGACAAATTATAGCCAGATTAAACATTGTGGAGACAACCCAAAGGAGAGGAGCACATCTTGAGGATATAAGTGATGATGAAGTAGCAGCACTAAACCATAATCCAAAACCTAAAGAAGATCAAGATGAGGAAAGATTGTTAAGAGTGTTGTCTAGGGAAAATTCAAAACCTGTTATAGAATTTGTTCCTTATGATGTAAAATTGGATACCAATGTTGTGTTGGATTGGATCTTTGATAGGGAGAAGCTCTTTAAGTATGAAAACACTCTTGATAATAGAAAGGTGAAGATTGCAATCACTAGGTTGAAAGGTCATGCATCACTATGGTGGGAGCATTTGCAAACTGATAGACAAAGGAGAGGAAAGGGGATCATAACTTGGCCAAAGATGATAAACAAGGTAAAGAACAAATTCCTTCCTATTGATTACCAAGTAAGCTTGTTGAGAAAGATGCACAATTTGAAACAAAAGGACATGTTGTGAAAGAATATACCAAGGAGTTCTATAGGTTGGACATCAGATCTGGACATGTGGATGATGATGTTGAGAAAATTGCAAGTCACATTAATGGATTGAGATCTAGAATACAAGATGAAATAAGTTTTATGAAGTTGGAAAGTGTAGAAGAAACATATCAATACGCCTTGAAAGCTGAGGAGATCTTGACAAAGAAGCATGAACAAACAAAAAGAGGTAGAGGTGGTAGATTCCAGAGAGGAAGAGGTAGATCTTATGGTGAAGGTGGCAAATCTGACAATTTTGTGTAGGATAAAGGAAAATTTGAATGGAAGAATGATGATAAAGGAAAGACCGAATGGAAAAGTGGTAATTCTTACCCAGGAGGCACTAATTCTTACTGAGGAAGAGGTAATTCTTATTCTAGAGGTGGATTCATGGTAATTGTTTCAGATGTGGAAAAGGGGAACATAGATCTTTTGAATGTAGATCCTCTAAAAGTGGGCAAGTTAACAGAAATGCTCTAATTCAAGGAGATGATGAGGGTTCACCAAGTGGACCTAAGGTTCAAGAAAATATGATGATGAGAAGAACCTTATGTAATAAGGAAAGTGATGAGGAACCTATTTTAAGGAGAAGTCTTTTCAAGACAAGATGTAAGATGGCTAGAAACTGCTGCAAAGTGATCATTAATAGTGGAAGTTCTACAAATTTTGCATTAGAAGAGCTAGTTACAAAGTTGCAGTTGCAGAGTTTGAAACATCCCAAACCTTATCATGATTCAAGGATATAAGATGAGCATAAGATATTGGTAAGTGAGCAATGCCTTGTGAAGTTCAAAATTGGACATTACTTTGATGAAGTTTTGTGTGATATTATGCCCATAGATTGTTGTCATATTTTGTTGGGTAGACCTTGGTAATATGATAGATATGTTTTAAATGATGGGAGATTGAATCAATGTACTCTTTGGGTAAATGGGAAGAAACAAAATTGCTACCTTTGATTGAAAGTCCAAATGAGGTTAGTTGTACTACGATAAAAATTTGCATGGTTAATAGGAAACAATTTGAAAAGGAAATGAAAAAGAATCAAGTTTGTTTTTCCATAGTTCCTAGAGGACCGAGTGTTGGTACTAATGACTGAGCAACAAAAGCTAGTAATGATCGAGTGACAATAGATAGTGATAGCCAAGTACCAATAGAAATTATAGAATTGTTGAATGAGTATAAAGAAATTATTTTTGATGATATTCCTGATGGTTTACCTCCAGTAAGAAGTATAATTCATTGTATGGATCTGATTCTTGGAGTTAGCTTTCCAAACAAAGCACCATATAGATTGACACCTACAAAGAATGAAGAACTTAACAAACAAGTGCATGAGTTGTTGCAGAAAGGTTTGATCAAAGAAAGCTTGAGTTCATGTGTTGTACCTACTATTTTAACACCTAAAAAGAATGGAGAATGGAGAATGTGTACTAATTCTAGAGCCACTATCAAGATAACAGTGAAATATAGGTTTCCTATGTTGAGGATGGATGATATAATGGATTGTTTGAGTGGAGAAAAATATTTTACCAAGATTGATTTGAAGAGTGGCCATCATCAAATCAAAATCAAAAAAGGTGGTGAATGGAAGTCTACTTTCAAGACAAAAGATGGTTTGTATGAATGGTTGGTTATGCCTTTTGGTTTGACTAATGCACCTAGTACTTTCATGTGGTTGATGAGTGAAGTTCTAAAAAGATTTTTGGGTAAGTTTTTGATTGTTTATTTGGATAATATTCTGATATTCAGTAAGACTAAGGAAGAACATCTTGAGCATATTAGACAAGTATTGCAAAGGTTGAAAAAGGAAAGTTGTTGATTAATCTTTAAAGGTGTTCTTTGGAGATTGTGTATTTGGGATTTTTGATTTCAGCTGATGGATTGAAGATGGATCCTGAGAAGGTTAAAACAATTTTGGAATGGCCTACACCTAAGAATGTGGGTGAGGTAAGATCATTTCATAGTTTGGCTAGTTTTTATAGAAAGTTTATAAAGAATTTTAGTGTTTTTTGTAATGCTATGACTGAGATAATGAGGGGAGATAAAAAGGAATTCATGTGGACACATGGAGTTGATAAGGGTTTTGAGACTTTGAAACAAAAGGTTGTTGAATTACTTGTATTAGCTTTGCCTAATTTCAACAAAGTATTTCAAGTTAAATGTGATGTGAGTGGTAATGCAATAGGAGCTATATTAAGTCAAGAAGGTAAATCTATTGCTTTCTTTAGTGAAAAGTTGAATGATGCTAAAAAGAAGTATTCTATGTATGATCAAGAATTATATGCCATTGTTCAAGCATTGAAGAAGTGGAGACACTATTTGATTCCTAAGGAGTTTGTGTTGTATATTGATCATAAATCTTTACAATACTTGGGAAGTCAACACGAATTGAATTAGAGACATATGAAGTGGGTTGAGTACTTGCAGAGTTTTACATGTGTCATTAAGCATAAGACTAGAGTTAGTAATAGAGTTGTTGATGCATTGAGTAGAAGATATTTTTTGTTGACTGAAATGAAGGTTGAAGTTCTTAGTTTTGATGAAATGAAAGAGTTGTATGATGTTGATTGTAATTTTTCTGAGGCATGGAGAGAGTGCAGAGCACCAAATCTAACAGATCACATCAGTAAGTATGATGAGTATTTCATTCAAGAACGTATGTTGTTCAAAGGCATTTTGTTTTGTATTCCTAGAAGTTCTATGAGGTTGAATTTGATTAAAGAAAAGCACAGTGGTGGATTGGCTAGACATTTTGGAATTAATAAGTCAATGATTTTTCTAAGAGAGAAGTATTATTGGCCACAAATGTATAAGGATGTTTTAGAAATTTGTAAAGAGTTGTGGAGTTTTTCAAGTTGCAAAAGGGGTGAGTAAGAATACTGGTTTGTATACACCTATTATTGTTCCTAAGGAACCTTGAAGTGACATCAGTATGGATTTTGTTCTTGGATTACCTAAGACACTGAAGGGGTATGATTCTATATTTGTTATAGTGGACAGATTTTCTAAGATGGCTCATTTAATACCATGTAAGAAGACATCAAATGTTGAGAATTTTGCTGAACTTTTCTTTAAAGAGATTGTGAGATTGCATGGATTAGCAAGAAGCATTATTTCTGACAGAGATAATAAGTTTGTTGGTTATTTTTGGAAGACTTTGTGGAAGAAGATGTGTACTAAGTTGAAGTTTAATTCTACATTTCATCCACAAATAGATGGAAAAACAAAGGTTGTGAATAGAAGCTTGGGTAATTTGCTAAGATGTTGGTTGGGAATAAGCCAAGTAATTTGGAAATAGTATTGACACAAGCTGAAATTTCATATAACAATTTTGTGAATAGGAGTTGTTGGTGTTTGAAAATGTTACCCGTTTGCAATTACCCTGATGAGAACAAAATGCATCTAGGGGCAGCTAACTCCCATTATCAACACATCCATTTAGACACTAGGCCAACTATAAGGCTATACTCCTTCTGCACTTTAGGCTCTGCAAAACCTAGGAGGGTGAACCTATATATTCCTTATATGGTACCAGTTGTCAAAGCATACACTGAATCTATTCAAAGTAGATAAAACCCTTATTTTCTCCTAAGAACTCATGAAATAACACAAACCTATGATAGCTAGATGCAAATCTATGAATCTCATAAGCTGAGTGAGGGCATTCTATGATAACTCTTCAACATGAAAGGGGAAAAGCGTTTGATTAATGATGTTGAGTTTCAACAAATTCTCAAACATGCAGCAATATAACAAGTGATCTTAAAACTGATCAGTGCCTAATCCATTGGGCAAATCCATGAAGTCAAAACATACATCTATGACATCAGGACATATTCTGTATACCCAGACATCAAATCTATCTAATCACCTTGTGATTTAGACATTAGTGTTCATTTAGATCTCATTCTCACAAAATATCCTTCTCAGCATAACCAGTAACCCTGTCAAAACACATTAAGCATTTACTTGGCACTTTGTTCCAACAACAAAATATATCAGACATACAACCCTAAGGGGAAGCAAATTGATCTTAGCTCTTCGTTCTAGGACCATATAAGACCACAGATTACTGAGACGGGAGATGAGAACCAGAATGAAACTAGTGAAATGCTTGCTCAGATGTATTCATTTCCTTTGAAAATATACATTCAGATGCATGAAATTAAAACATGAAACAACCTAATGTATCAAAACTATCTGTATTATCTCTACAACTGTTGTTCACATAAGAGTTCTACTGAAAGAAAATGGTGTCACAGTCATGGAAACATGTCAAAATACTGGAACCAATGGTCTCACAGTGCAAAAACTGGAATCCCTAATGGTATCACAGCAATGAACTTTTTCTTCCCAGAAATTGGAACCCTTCAAATGGAAGAAAGAAAGAATAATATAGGATGAAGATGAATTCCTGGATTGAACCTGTGACTGCCATCTGTCGACTTAGAAATCCATCTCCTGCAACTGTAAAGACTCTCTCTAACCTCTTTCTTCCATCTGATTTGATTTTCTGTTTCATCATTACATTGCAACTGATTTGCAAAATATCCCCTCCTGAATAATGAAATCCCTTATTTGCTAAAAATCTGATTTGCATCAAAATGCTGATAAAACTTGCTTTAACTAACTCAGAGATGCCCCCAACTGAATTCTCCTTTTCTTTTACGCATATTCAAGCTATTAACTTGCCAAAAATCACAACTGAACTTCTTGGTCTGAAAAGAGTTGCAATTCAGGTACCTGAAAGAAAACCTCTTATAGCTTGAACCAGCTACTACCTATGCAAAAACTGACTCCAAAATCGGATAGTTCGTCTTCTCCCAGTTTTGATGGTATATTGGAGTGCATATCTGGCCTCTCGAAAATGCCCAAAAAGTCAATTTGAAAAAATGTCCTCTGACTAGGAAACTAAGGTCTGCACATCTTTAAAATTTTAATTTTTTAAAACAAAATTTAAAAAGTCTAAAGTCAAACTTTAGAATAAAATCCATTTGATTTTCAAAAATCTGACGTGCATCCATTTTTTGGAAATAATAATTTAAAATTATTATTTTTGCATTTCAAATTTTTTTATGCTTTTCTGGGCCCACTAGGCGCCACCCAGGCTGCCACATCATCGCCTTGTCTATAGTGCCACATCAGCGCTACAGGGACCCGTCGTGCCATGTGGCACTCAGGTGCATCCCCGCATTACTTAACCTTTGCGCAACTCTTTTTGCGAGGATGCGCATGCCGTAGGATGCTGCCATGTGGTGCAATCTGCTGCGATCTGAGTTTTCAATGCCACATCATCGCCGGCGCAGCTTTGTTTAAAAAAATTTTTTATTCGACCCCACTAACATCACCCAGGTTGGCTCCATGGGTCCCACTTACAAACTGCAACCTTTCCAAAAACTCTCACTTCAATTCACTTTGATTAATGTGTTGTGTAGTATTTAAAAACTACATATTTCCCTTCCACAGTAAATGTGGGATTAAAGATCATCATTGTTTTTTGCCTTTTTGACTGCGTTTTCTACGCCTTGGCATGAACTTTCTCCATTTTTGTTGCTGCTTGGTTCCTTTTCATCCCCAGCTCCACCGTGGGTTTCAAATTGTTTTAAGAGAGGGTTTTGATCCCTCTGCAACGTCTCCATTTGCAGTAGTTGGGCCAATGTGAAATTTTATTTTATTTTTGCCTTTTGCGTGAGATGCTTGGATGTTGAATATAGGCTTCTGCGTTTTCTTCCCACAAGCGGCATCTTCATTCAACATGTTCTTCTTCAATGTGTGAGCTGTTTTGTTTTTTGTTTGAGTGTGTTTTCCTTCATGGTCAGCAGCTTCTATATGCTGCTTGGCATTGGTCTTTCTTACCAAATGGCATGAGTTACTAGTAAGCTGCTCTTTTCTCCAATGCGTGGGACTGTTCAAACTCTGACTGGCTTGTTCCTGCTGCTCACCAAACAACCTTCCACACAGCAGTCAATGTTGAATGACATAGCCATTATGTCTATGTCACACTTTGCTCTATACTTATGCAGTAGTTTCTTACATATCGTGATTGCTCATTTGATGTAGCTTTGCCTCTGCCCAGAACAAAATCCAAAGCGGCTCTTGTTCTACTGGCAATGTTTTCCTCTGTTATTTTGGAAAGGTATGGTATCATACAACTGGCAACTCCTTTTATTTTTCTCTTTACCACATAAGTTGTTTTGTGTTTTGATTTCTATGCAGAGAAGGTGGCTTCTTTTGTTTAAAACAAAAGTAAGACATTTGAGTTGGGTTGAGCACAAACCGGCATTGTAATATTTGAGATAGAGAAAGCTCCCATAATATAAAATTCATTTTTTTTATTAGTCTTCACGTTTTCATCAAGTAGAAACTCTTTCATTTCATTTTAGAACTTTGATCATGCATTATCATAATTTGAATTATGATAATATTCATTTAATATTCACAATCATCCATGCATGAAGAAACTAGTCAGACTCCAAAGTGGGTCCGGCTAAAAAAATTTATCGTACAAACAACTGGCATCCTCATATTCGTCCCTTGATTGCAATGTAATGACTAGAATTAGAACAATCGCGGGAATTCCACATTTGTGCCTGGAGGCTCGCCAGGTGGCCGTAAAAACTAACTCAATCAAGTAACCAAGCCATAAAAATCGGCATGAGTGTTCAATCTTGCACACTCTATCACACTGCAAATTCTTAGTCCATGACGATTTTCCAGTAAAAAGATGTTAATTGCCGAACATCCATACTTCAATTACCCTGCAGGCAAACAATGTTAAAAAACATAAACTGGGCTCGGGTTTTGCATAATAAAACTGGGCAATTGATCGCTTGGGGTTCTGAAAACTAGGATATAAGTTCTTTGCCATGAAGAGAATATAATTCTCTTTTTTGGGCTCATGATGAATCACAGGGCACATTTGGCGAATTTTCAAAAACAGACACTTGGAAATTTTAAATTGGCAAATATGTCAAAAAGTAATTTTTGGCAAATGTACAGATATATTAAAGTATGAAAATGGATTCATCATGACTTGATAATTGGCATACTTCAAGGATTTTTAGGATACAACATGATGGTACAATCCATTCAGGCTAATCAATCACGGGATCAAAGTTATAACGTGCCGAACAGGGATGCGAATCAATCTGGATACCTTAGCCGTAACAAAACAATGCAAATTGGGTTTTTAATCATGTTAGCAAATTGATCAAATGGATTCGTCATGAATTCAAAATTTGAACATAGGAAGTGTCTGACCCCTAGAACATGATGCAAAAGGAATTTTCTTACTCGGGTCAACTGGTCAAAAGTTATAATATGTCAAACAGGGCTACCTGGAATTATGGAAAATATGCAAATTTACAACAATGATAATTGGCCAACTTTGAGGGGCTCGAAACCTAAACAAACGAATTCGAAATGACTTGAAAATTGAAACATAGGTTCTCTAGTATGGGCACTAAACACTCCCAAAGTGGTGAATCATGAAACAATTCTAGGTGCGAGATATTCAGGTGCAAACAGGGCTTCTTATCGCTGTTTGACACAGGATAAAATGAAGATTTTGACACTAGCTCAAAATTGGACTTCGCAGGATGGTTCGAAATGTCAGTTTAACTTCATAGAACACATAGACGCACTAAATGAAAGGTATTAGAAACATTAAAAACCTCTTAGGCTTCAGACTGGCAATAGGGTACATAGGCATCAAAAAGCTTTCATAGGACTTAAATTCTCAACAGTGCTCAAAATCAGGGCTGCAATTTTGAGTGCCAACAGGAGTACAGGGAAAACACCTTTTGAGATTTTTACTAGAATGCATCATAGAGGTATATTAGATTTGAGAGATGTTGCTGGTGAAGAAAAGAGAAGTGTTGCAGGAGAAGAATTTGTTGATTTTATGGAATCTTTGCATAAGGAAGTGAAGTTGAGGTTTAATCTGAAGTATAAGAAAAATTTTGATCAGTCTAGAAGACACCATGATTTTTTAGTTGGTGATGAGGTGATGGTTCATCTAAAGAAAGGAAGATTCCTAGTTGGAACATACAGTAAGCTGAAGATGAAGAAATTTAGACCTTGTAAGATCTTGAAAAAGTTTGACAGTGGTAATGCTTATGAAGTTGAGTTATCTGATGACATGGATATATCTCCTATATTCAATATTTCTAATTTGTATAAGTATCATGAGTTAGATGATGAAGTTGTTGCATCAAATGATTATCTTAAAAAGTGGATTGAAGAAGTTGAACAGATATTGGATTAGAGAGTTGGCAACAACACAAGAGTAAAAGATTACTATGAATATTTGGTGAAGTGGACGAATAGGCCTATTGAAGATGCTTCATAGATTTCTCAATTTGAATTGAATTCAGCTCAGATTGTGACATCTCAATGATTCAAGAGAATCATTTCTTTCAACCCCAGTTGTCTCATGCAGGAGCATCCTGGGTTACCTTGTTATCCTACTCATTTTTGTTCATTCTACAAGTTGGTGCCGAGTTATTCTAGAACTCAGTTGGTTCCAAGTTACTCTAGCACTTAGTTGGTATCAAGTTACTATAGCACTCAGTTGGTGTTGAGTTACTATAGCACTTAGTTGGTGCCAAGTTACTATAGCACTTAGTGGATGCCGAGTTACCCAGTGTATGCCAAGTGACTCTTCATGTGCCAAGTTACCCAGTGTATGCTAAGTGACCCTTCATGTGCTGAGTTTTCCTATTTATGTCGAGTGTCAACATTTGGATGTGATTTCTATGAGCTGACTTGTGGGATTTATTTCGATCATGACATTTATGCTAAGATCTTTTCTCGGGATATGTCTAAACTATTGTTGGGTCAGCCTTCCTAATATGTAATGTTCTAGAATAATGTGTAAGCCATTTCGGCAGGCATATATAGAGTGTTTAGGCTTAGAGTTAGGCTAATTTTTGCAAAAGGATGGGAGAGTAGAACTGAAAGTGTGAATTTACAGTTTGATCTTTGAATGTGAACGTATTTGTATTTGGTCGTAACCTGAAAGGCCTTATAGCTAGGCATGTATGAAGATATTTTGATGAATCAATAAAAGCATTTCACTCTTCTTCCTCCTTTGGTTGATGTTCCTTGTGTTTTCTTCCGTTGTGTAAAGTCTTGTAGGGTGGTTTGAATAGTTGGGTGAGCCTTTGGCCCTAGTTATTCATCCTTTGCTTGTGTCACTTCACCATTCTCATCCAGCTTGTTTTTGAATACCCATTTGGTGCCAATCACATTCTTGTCTTCTAGTCTTGGTACTAGACTCCATGTCTTGTTCTTCTCTATTTGTTGAATTTCTTCTTCCATAGCCTTGTACTAGTCATCATCTCCCAATGCATCTTTCACTATCTTAGGCTCCTTCATGCTTAACAAACATAATTCAATTCTCAATCTATTTCTTTTCATTGCCCTTGCATCTTTTTCTCCAATGATTTGATCTACAGGATGATGTCTTTTGACATATTTGGACAATCTAACTTTAGTGTCACTATGTACATCTCTATTAGGTGTTTCAGCATCTCTTTCATGTGTGCTAATCTCAAAATTAGAATGTGCATTTTTCTCATTGTGCAACTCAACATCTAAATGCAATTTGACATTCATAGATTGTGACTCGTTAGTTATTGAGACTTGTTATTGGTTTACAACTTGATTTGTAGTATCTTCTTCAACAGTTATTCCTCAATCAAAATACACAAATGATTTGTATTCTTCTGGTTCCTTTGTAGGTTCAACCTCATGTACTTCTATAAACTCATCAAAATTCACATTTGCACTTTCTACAATTTTGTTAGTGTTAGTAATTAAATACTTGTAAGCTTTACTTCTTGTGGAGTAACCAAGGGATATACCTTCTTCACTTTTTACATCAAACTTTCCACTCTTAACATCTTTAAGAATATGGCATTTGCTTCCAAATACCTCAAAGTATTTCACATTAGGTGAATATCCATACCATAGTTCAAAAGGTGTTGAATGAGTACCTTTCTTGACTTGCACACAGTTCAAGGTATATACAACAATACTTATAGCTTATCTCCAGTACTTCAAAGCAACTTTCTTCTCCATCATGAGTGTTTTGGCACAACTAATTATAGACCTATTTCTTCTTTTAGCAATTCCATTTTGTGGAGGGGTCCTAGGTGCATATGTATGTCTTTTGATTCCTGTGTCATTACAGAACATCTCAAACTCATTTGAAGTGAATTCTCCTCCTCTATCTAATCTCAAGCATTTCAGACTTTCACCTGTTTCTTTTTCAATTCTCGCCAAGTACCACTTAAACATTTGAAAAGCATTAGATTTTTGTTTTAGAAACATGATTGCCATCATCCTAGAGTAATCATCAACAAATAGCATTATGTACTTATCTCCTTAGTAGCTTTCCACTTCGATAGGTCCACACAACTCAATATGAACAATTTCAAGTATTTCCTTAGAGGTATAAGCTTTACTTTTAAAGCTTGACTTTCTCATCTTGCCCAGTTGACATTGTTTGCATGTTATATTATCTGGTTTCTTCAACTTAGGCAAACCTCTAACTCTTTTCATGTTACTAATACTAATCAAATTATCAAAATTAACATGACATAATCTCTTGTGCCAAAGCCATATATTATCAAATTTTGCAATAAGATAAGTAGCATCTTTTATATCCAGATAGAACAAATTACTTCTAGTTTGATCACCTTTTCCAATCAAGTTCCCATTTGTGTCATATATCTTGACAGATTTATTTTCAAACTCAAATTTGCTTCCCAAATTGATCAATTGTGACACACTTAACAAGTTATAATTCAATCCTTCAACATAATAAGCATTGTCACATGAAATCTTGTATGTGAGTTTGATAGACCCTTTTCCTTTTATCAAACATGGTGCATCATTACCAAACCTTATACTATTTCCATCATAACAAGTTAAGGTAATGAACTTACTTTTGTCTCTAGGCATGTGATGTGAGCATCCACTGTCAATGATCCATTTGTCATTCTTGTTCACACAAGTCATAAGTGAAGTTGCCTCATCTTCATCAAATTCATCCTTCATTGAAACATATACCACTTCATCATCATTTTCACCAGAGTCATGTTCATCAACAATGTAGCATGACTTCTTGCCTTTGTCTCTGTAGTCTCTTCCATCATCTTCTCTTCTATTTTTTTGCTTGTTTCCTTCTCTGAGTTCTTATTCTATGTACATCTTTTAGTAATATGACCAAATTCATTTCAATTGAAACAAATGATGGGTGACTTACCTTTGAACTTGTCTTTTCCTTTGTGAAATCTTCTTGACAGCAATGCTTCCAATTGTTCAATGTTTTCCTCATCTATGTTGCTATCACTAGATGCATATTTTATCTTTCTTTTCTTCTTCTTTTGATTTACCTCCTCAAAATCATTCAATAACAATTTTACTTTGAAAGTTGATTCAATACTTTCTAGTTTGTAGTTGTCAAAATTAGATAGCTCAAAAGAAGTGAGTCTACCTACCAAACCTTCAAGGGTTAGATCATTTCCTGGTATACACCTTAACTCTTGGATTGTACAAACTCTAATGGAATAAATAGATAATAATGTCCTCAAGACTTTACTTAGCATAGTATCATCATCTATTTTACCAGTAGCACCTTTTATTGCACTAACAACTTCTTTTATCCTAGCAACATATTGAGAAATATTCTCACCTTCTTCCATTCTCATGTCATCAAAATTACCTCTAAGACTCTCTAACTTGGCTCTTTGAACATTTTTGTCTCCTCCATAGATGATGTCTAGGGCATCCCCCATCTTCTTTTCACTATTAAGGCCTTTGATATCATCAAATTTGACATAGCTTAGGGTAGAGGAAATCTCCAACATCACCTAATTGTGTTATTTCTTTTTCTTCATATCTTTAGCAGTTAGGGCTCCTACTAGATCAGCATGCTCAATTGAAATGCAAGATTGTGCATGATCTCCAAGTCCTCCAAGTTTTAGCTTCATCAAACTTTGTCATGCAAGAAAGTTATCTCTGTTGAGCTTGGGTACTTCTCTTTTTGACATCTTGATCTTTGTAATTCTAGTGCCTTAAAACTAATCCTCTTAAGCAGAGCAATCTAATACTAATTGTTGGAATTCTTTTAGAATAACTAAGAGGGGGCATGAATCAATTATTCAAGGTCTAGATGTACCAATAAAACTTTTCAAAATTTAGTAAACCCATAAAACATTCTTATCCATGCATGCATTCATTGTGTATCAACTAAAACTTATATGTTACTGTCAAATCAACTTGCAAAAATGTAAAGCATAAAACACAACACATTCATCAAGACATTTTACACAATAATTTAATGTGGAAGCCCAATTTGGAAAAAACCACTACTAACATGTTGCTTCTTTGTCACTCTTCTAAAGTGATGCCCTGTTAAAGGCCAACTAGGTTAAAGGTTACAATACACACTATTAAATGTGACCCCGTTAAGGGATTTCAGTGACCCTGGTAAAAGTGAGCCTTGTTAGAGGAATTTAGGCCATTCACTTGGAATGCTATCCTATTAAATGATTTTCCAATGACTGTTAAGTCAACCTTACTCCAAAGAATTTACCCTAGATTGATACAATTGTTAGAATGTAACAGTACAGCTTTGATCTGATACAACTTACAACCTTACTTTCAAATTACAGATCCATATTTAGTCCTCAACTCTTCTTGGCTTCCATTCTTTGTAGCTCTTACAACTTGTTCACCCTTCAAGAATTCATCCTCTTAAGCCTTCTTGCTCAGTACACCATTTCAAACTTCTTCACTTGGGTCACTTGATAAAGCAAAACCCCTTTCCTTCTTCTTATCAGATTTTTGAATCAATCTCTCTAACTCTTTTGCTTCATGACAAGACATTCCTATATATAGGAAATTAGAACATTTTTCCACTCATTATCCATCATCAAAATTAAGTTTTTTAATGGATTAGGTAGGATACAATGTATCTACCCCATATCTTATTTTCTCCAGAAACTTCTCTTAGAATCCATTTGAATTTGCCTCCAAAATGGTTTACATAAGATTTTGTGCCACTAGCTCATTGATCTTATCTTCCTCCTGATTCATAAGTTACAAGAAAAAAAAACTTGTCAGCTTTTATTTGGCAAATCTTGAATCTTTTTCATAATGCAGTAGCTCAGCATTATCAATCTTCTAATGCTTGGCACATACTGCGTTACTTGGCATCAACTATAAAATCACTTGGTATCAACTAGATTTTACTAGTGCTCGACATCAACTAAAAAGTTACTTGACATCTACTAACTTGCTCAACATCCACTAGAATTTTCTTTCGCTTAGCTCCAACTGAATTTTTCCTAGACTTGAACTAACTTTGCTCAGCACCAACTATCCACTTGGTCATGCTTGGAAAATGAACTTTGTTTAACTCTATTCTTTTGAACTTTCTAAGTGTAGCCAGCCATTTTGTAACCTCAAATAGATCATCAATACATTATGTTATCACTATCTTAACTGATTCTTGTACTTCATTACATAATCATAACTCAACCTTTCCTCTAGGTACTTTTGTTACATCTTGTTGATCAAATCCTCCTCATTAATCAACTAAGTGATAGTACTTGAAACATATAAGCTATTGTCTTACTAGCAAATAGTAGGTTTGACATCATTTACAAAACAATGATTGAAACACATAGTCTTCTTTAGTAATCTTTCTAATAAAATGATCTTTTCAATCAAATATCAACAACAATCATGATGTCCTACCATGGTGGACTTCAATTGGAAGTAGGTGGACATCATAGAAAGGTTTTATACAATGGGATATCCCTAATATACAAAGCAATGAAAGAATTCCTCTGCTCACTCTTCTTGCATACATGCAAGAATCTTCCTTGATGTTTTAACCACCAAGGAGCCAATTCCACATCTACATCACTTTTCCACCCACCTTGTACCACGAATACAAGGTTATGCTATTCTCTTCCACCATTTCCCTCTCATTTACAAAAAGTCTCATGTGAGAATCTTTACCTTGCAACTAAATTTAATCTCCTTTCCTCTAGGCAATATCACTATAAATTAATGTCTTTTGTATTTAGGCAACTATTAAGGGGTTGCAAGAAGATTTTGATAAGCTCCAAGTGGATAATGTTAGCTAGTTTGTGAATTTATTAAAAATGAAATCCAAAATTTACTTACCATGTGTAAGAGTATGGTGAATTTCCCCTCAACCAATCAAGAAAAGAATGTATTGAAAACAAAAAGGAAAAAGGTGAACCGTAAAACAAATTATTAGTGAAAAAATAGGAATGTGTAAAGAAGCACTAGGAGAAACATAAGAACAAGTGTTTTAGAAAATAAATGAAGTGTAAATACAAGCTATGAGAGACATAAGAGAACTTCTAAGAGGGTATATTCAAGAAGACAAAGAAAAAATTAACGAGGATGGATATTGATAAATGACAATATTATGTGAGCATGCAAGAAGAAGGTCTTTATATAAATGGATGAATCTACAATAGTGGGTTACACTTTCTTGAATATCATATTTTTTCTTAAATCATACATTTTAAAGAAAATATGATGACTTAAGTCTTGATAGGTCATATTTGAAGGGACTAATTAAAAATAGTTTGATCAATGCATCCTAGATTAAAAATATATATATTTGATATAACATCTCTACTCCTTAGTCATACCTGCAATGGAGTCTCCTTCACATGTACTAAAATGTTTAAAAAATATAATATTGATTATAGCTTTTGGGAGATCAAATGTATTCATCTAAAAAACTTACATGCAACATATGGTACTACCTAAAAAATTCTTTCCAATGAATATAATTTTAATATATATTGAATTTATTATAACTTCATATTTTTAGTTTTACTAAACATTGATTTTTCACTATTTATTATTTCATGTTAAATTCTTGTGGAAAAATAGTAAACTAAGTAAAAAAGGGGATAAACATATAGGCATTAGTATTGACATCCTCTTTCAACCAAAGAAACAAAAAAATTAGTTTGTTACAAATTAAAAAATGAACCTCTACTCAATTTATAGTTGGCTTCATAAATATTTTTTAAAAATATAAAATATTTGACATAATAAACCAATTGGAATCACTAGATATTGGCATTACAAAACTAAATTCAAAAGATTCACTTTTTACCCCTAGGAGAAAAAAAAAGTTATGAATTACAAAGTGAATGTCACTCCTTAAAAATGTTAGTTTTTGTATTAAAAAAAATTAAAGGAGATCAAAAAAAGGACACAAATGAATTCCAAAAAATATATATTTAGAATCAAATCCAAAAAACTAAAAATCACTAGTTGGCAAAAAGGTATAATCCACTATTGTGAGATCGCCCACATAAATAAAAAAGTATGTTCATATGATAGTCTTAGTTAGAATCATTTATATAAATACTCAGTACACTCTTAGCTACCAAAATAAGATAGAATATATATGTGAATCTGTTAGGTCAATATATGACATGTTTATATTCATTGGTAGCATATGGAACATTTTGAAAGAAATATGAGTCCAAATATATTTTGAATTAAGTGGTCCCTCTCTAAATGAAACAAATGAAGATAAGAATATTATGAAGACAAGTATCTAAAATTTTGTTGAGACAATATGATAGTATTTGATGTATGTTATGTTTATGATGTGTACAAGAAATAAAAATTTATAAAAATAAAATTACTTGGTGAATGGGAATTTTTTTAGATAAAAGTTATTTATTCCATATGCATATTTGTAGATATTTTTATTCGATTGTATGAAATATATAAGCATAAACTTAATGATGTCTTCATATTGACAAGTGCAGTTGACATTTAATTAACCAATGTACTTGAATAAGAGTGATAGGAGATATGAAATCCCTATTTACTCAATTAAACATGAATAATGTAACTCTAAAGAAATTTTAATTCAAGAAGATGAATAGAGAAAAAACCAAGTGATTATGCATCGCTAAAATTTAAAGAATTGTGTTGATAAAATCAAAAAAGAATATCAAGACATTTTTTTCTATATGGTGGCTAGAGATTTTGGGAACACATATTTCCATGGGTTAGAGGAATATTTAACACTTATCTGTTAGAGAAATTATCATATAAAATTTAATAATTTCATGGAGAATGAACAATTTTTTTGTCAAGTTAGATTCAACATCAAATGTTTTGTTGTGAGTACTTTTGTTATCATTTTTTATAGTACTCCTATTGTTGTCCCTCATATGGTGGGGGTTGATTGGTTGCACTCTTAGGTTAGGAATGTATCAGTGATGTGTTGTTGGAACATCAAGGAAATGTAGGATGTTGAGAGGTGGGGTGAATTAGTATCCTCTAAAAACATTATACCCTTTCAAATCTAATTAGCCCTTTGTATTTTATTCACTCAATAGACATGAACATACATTACTTCATTAGTGAAATGAAAGTAAATGTAAATAATCTACTTCAACATAAGTATGTAAACTTAAACCATAAAAGAATGACACATAGTACTATGATTTGGTCACACATAAATCCTTGGTTAGAGGGAAAACTCCATAAATCCTTCACTAATCCAGTAAGAGGTTACCTTCTTAGGGCAATAATATTTTGTCACTTATGGTGACTTACTCTATTAGGAGTAGTACAATTAGATATCTACCTTTCTCAAGGGTTTTAAAACATATTACAATTTGCGTACTCTATTATGAGATTTACAATCAAACTGTTAAATCTACCATGTTAAAGGATTTAATTGCTATATTGATAAGAAAATATTGTTAAAACATTGTTTCATTAATGGCTTGACTGATCCTTGTAATTCATTACAACATCATAACTTCAACCTTTCTCTAGGTGTTCTAGTAACATCTTATTGATTGCCTCCACCTTGACAATCAACTAATTGATAGTATTTGGATCACTAAAGCAATTATCATCCCTGCAAGTAGCAAGTTTGACATCAATGACAAAACAATGATTGAGGACATTCTTTACCAGTTCCATATATTATTCCAATAATTTTTCTTATGATAATTTCAATTATTTACAACAATCTCCCTCTTTGGCATTGATGGAAAACCAAACTGATCAAGTAATCAATTCAGTTACCACCAAGATTGTATTGATTTGCTGCATTTTCACTACTGATCACATATATCTCCCTCTTTCATATATATCTCCCTCTTTCTTTGCATTGATCAGTTTCCTGCATATTTCTCCCTCTTTGACATAAATGCCAAAGATGTAGCATCTTTATCATACAAAATATAAGCTTTGGCTTCTTGTTGTCTTTCTCCCTCTATCACCATGCTTGTGACTGATTTGGTGTTTCTGTTCCTGCTATCATCCTTTGCATCAACTTGTTGATATTTCAATGATTTATTCCTGTTGATGCAAGGCAGCTTCCTTGTTGCCTTAAACTGCTTGACTTAGGGGTATAACCCCCAGCTTGCCTCTAAGATATTCATAGGCATCCTTGGGCAATGGTTTGGTGAAGATATTTGCATTTTGTTCCTTTGTGTGAATGTATTCCAACTTCACTTGTTTGTCTTCTACCAATTCTTTGACATAATGATACTTGATTGCAATATGCTTGGTTTTTGCATGCATCACTGGATTTTTGGATATGTTTATAGCACTTGTATTATCACAATACAATATCACCGATTTTGTTACTTCTTCTTTCATTCCATTCAATAGATTTGTGAGCCATACAATGTTTGTACAATTGAGTGCAGCTGCCACATATTCTGATTCTGCAGTGGACTGGGATATACATGTTTGTTTCTTGCTAGTCCAGGTAACCAGCCTTTTGCCTAGAAATAATGTACCTCCACTTGTGCTTTTTTTGTCATCAATGTTTCCTCCCCATTTTGCATTTGTATATGCATTGAGTTCAAATTTTCCATTCTTTTTGTAGTATAGACCAAAATCATCAGTCCCTTTGAGATATCTCATTATTCTTTTTACTGCTATGAGATGATTTTCTTTAGGATTAGCAGAGAATCTAGCCACTATTCCAACTGCTAATGCTATGTCTAGTCTACTATGTACAACATATTGTAGTTTTCCAATCATGGATCTATACATTGTTTGATTGACTTCAGCTGACTCATCATTTTTGGATAGCTTATTCCCTGTGGCCATTGGTGTGCTGACTGGTTTGGATTCCTCCAATCCAAATGTTTTAAGGATTTCTTTGATGTATTTTGATTGTGTAATAAATATTCCATGTTTGAGTTGATGAACTTGCAATCCAACAAAAAATTTGATTTCTCCAAACATAGACATTTCAAATTCATGTTTCATTTTGTCAGCAAAGCCTTTGCAAAGTACTTCCTTACCACCAAATACTATTTCATCCACAAAAATTCCAGATACAATAATGTCTTTACCTTCTTCAACTTTGATGTACATGTTGTTGTTATCATCAGTTCTTTCAAATCCAATTTGCACTAGATACTTGTGAAGTCTCTCATACCATGCTCTAGGTGCTTGTTTGAAACCATAGAGTGCTTTATGTAACTTACACACCATATCCTTATTGTTTTCATCAAAAAATCCTTCTGGTTGTTCAATGTAGACTTCTTCTTCTAGTATACCATTTAAGAAGGCAGATTTTACATCCATTTGATAGACTTTGAAATTTTTGTAGGCAGCATATGCAAGTAAAGTTCTTACTCCTTCCATTCTAGCAACAGGAGCGAATGTTTCTCCATAATCTATTCCTTCTTCTTGAGCATAACCCTTGCATACTAATCTGGCTTTATTTTTGGTAATCTCACCATTCTCATCTAGTTTGTTTCTAAATACCCACTTGGTGCCAATCACATTCTTGTCAGTTGGTCTGGGGACCAAACTCCAGGTTTTATTTTTTCTTATTTGATCAATTTCTTCTTTCATAGCTTTATACCAGTTGCCATTTTGTAATGCACCGTATACTATCTTGGGTTTAGATTTGTTGATCAGACATGATTCATGTCTTAGTCTGCTCCTTGTCATTGGTCTTGCATCTTTGTCACCAATTATTTGTTTAGCAAGGTGATGTCTTTTTACATATTTGGATAATCTTGGCTCTATCCTTGTTTCCATATTTGATCTTTCAGATTCAGGATCACTATGCACTTCATTGTCAGGTTGTTCTTCATCATGTATGTTGTCTTCTGAATCAGATTGTGCATTTTCTTCATTCTGTAACTCGGCTTCTAAATGCAACTTGACATTCACTAGTTGTGAATCAGCTGAGACTGACAATTATTGTTGACTTTAATTTTGATTGACATCATCCTCATCAGTAGTTATTCCTTCATAAGAGTATACAAAGGTTCTGTATTCTTCCATTTTCTTTGGTTCTTCAGCTTGGACTTTTGTGTGCTCATCAAAATTTACATTTGCACTTTCCACAATTTTGTTAGTGTTAACATTCAAACACTTATATGCCTTACTTCTTGTGGAGTAACCAAGAAATATACCTTCATCACTTTTTGCATCAAATTTTCCATTTCTAACATCTTTAAGGATAAAACATTTGTAACCAAATATTTTGAAATGTTTTACATTTGGTGAGTAACCATACCATAATTCAAAAGGTGTTGTATTTGTACCTTTCTTGACTTGTACTCAGTTCAATGTATGAACTGCTACACTTACAGCTTCTCTCCAATATTTTAGAGCAACATTCTTTTCCATCATTAATGTTCTGGCACAGTCAATTACAGATCTGTTTCTTCTTTCAGAAATTCCATTTTGTGGGGGAGTTCTAGGAGCTAATGTTTGTCTTTTGATTCCTTTTTCATTACAGAATATCTCAAATTCATTTGATGTAAATTCACCACCTCTATCTGATCTTAGACATTTCAAGCTTTTTCCAGTTTCCTTTTCAACTCTGGCCACATACCACTTAAACATTTGAAAAGCATCAGATTTTTGTTTTAAGAACATAACAGTCATCATCCTAGAATAGTCATCAACAAATAACATTATGTATTTATCTTCTCTATAGCTTTGTATTTCCATTGGACCACATAAGTCAATGTGAACTAACTCAAGTATCTCTTTAGATGTATAGTTTTTTCTTTTGAAACTTGACTTTGTCATCTTTCCTAGCTGACATTGTTTACACATGACATTATCAAGCTTCTTCAATTTTGGTAGCCCTCTGACTTTCTTCATTTTACTGATTTTGACCAGATTGTCAAAGTTGACATGACATAATCTTCTATGCCATAACCATTCATCATCAAATTTTGCAAATAGACAAGAAGCATCATCCATATCAAGGTAAAACAAATTACTCTTTGTTTGATCTCCTTTTCCTATTAGTTTACCATCATTGTCATAGATTTTTGTAGCTTTTTTTTCAAATTCCACTTTGCAACCTATATTGCCTAATTGTGAGACGCTCAGTAAATTATAGTTTAATCCTTCAACATAGTATGCATTGTCACATGAAATTTAGTCTGTGAGCTTAATGGAACCTTTTCCTCTGATTTGACATGGAGCATCATTACCAAATCTAAAACTATTTCCATCATACTGAGTAAAGTTAACAAACTTACTTTTGTCTCCTGTCATGTGATGTGAGCATCCACTGTCTATGATCCATCTGTCATTCTTGTTTATACATGTCACCAGTGTTGTGGCTTCTTCTTCATCATATTGGTCCTTCATGGCTACATAAACAACTTCATCATCATTGTCATCAGAATTTTCTTCAACAATATAACACTTCTTACCTTTTTCTTTGTAGTCCCTCTTGTCATCTTCTCTTCTGTTCTTGTATTTTTTGCCTTCCTTGGAATCTTTTTTCTGTGGACACCTTGCAGCAATATGACCTACTTCATTGCAATTGAAACAAATGATAGGCATCTTACCTTTGAATTTTCCTTTACCCCTGTGAAATCTTCTAGCGAGCAATGCTTCCAATTGTTCCACATCTTCTTCATCAGTGCTACTGTCACTAGATACATACCTCATTTTTCTTCCTTTCCTTGATTTCACCTATTTGGCATCTTTTAGTGATAACTTGGCTTTAAAAGAAGATTCAACATTTTCAGGTTTGTAGTTGTCAAAGTTAGATAACTCAAATGCAGTGAGTCTACCTATTATACCTTCAAAGCTTAGGTTATTTCCTAGTATACATCTTGGCTCTTGTATTGCTGATACTCTAATAGCATAGATAGGAAGCAAGGTTCTTAAGAACTTACTATTAACAATATCTTCATCCAGTTGACCATTCAAGCATCTTATTGCACTTACCACTTCCTTTATTCTTGTACCATACTGAGCAGCATTCTCATTTTCTTCCATTTTCATGTCATCAAATTTTCCTCTAAGACTTTCTCTTTTTGCTCTTTGTACATTTTGATCTCCTCCATAGATGTCTGATAGGGCTTTCCACATTTTGAATGCAGTGTCACATCCTTTGATATCATCAAATTCAGCATAGTTGAGTGCAGAGGCAATTTCTAGCATTGTTTGGTTGTGTTCTTGTTTGTTTTTCATGTCTTCGGCAGTAGGAGCACCTATTGGATCTACATGTTCAGTGACAATTGAATTTTGGGCATAATCTCCTATGGATCCAAGATGTAGCTTCATCAAACTTTGCCATGGGACAAAGTTGTCTTTGTTGAGCTTGGGAACTTCTCTCTTTGGCATTTTGATCTTTTCTGCTAGTAGTTCCCTTAAACTGAATCAACAGTCAAGCTCTGATACCAATTGTTAGAATTCTTTAGAATAACTGAGAGGGAGGGGTGAATCAGTTATTCAAGGTCCAAATGCCCTATTAATACCCTTTTCATATGTTCAAACTTAAATCAGTCATATAAGAAAATTACTGTAAATCAACATGCAAAGATAAAACATTCAAGATCAACACATGACACAATGATTTACGTGGAAACCCAATTTGGGAAAAACCACTAGTAACATGCTACTTGATTCTCACTCTTCTAAAGTGATGCCCTGTTAAAAGCTTGCCCTGTTAAAGGCTTACAACACACTGTTAAATGTGACCTTGTTAGAGGATTTCACCAAACTATTAGGAATGGGCCTGGTTAAAGGTCTTTAGAACATCCACTTGGAATGTCACCCTGTTAAAGGATTTATCTAATGGTTGTTAAACCAAACTAAGTCCATAGGATTTATCATACTGTTACAATTGCTAAAAAGTAATGATAATGGTCTTTTGATCTGACATAACTTACAAAACACTTTGCAGATTTCAGATCACTCTTTTAGTTCAATCCTTATGCTTAGCTTCAATCACTTCAGCTCTGACTTCTTGTCTCCCTCTCAAGCTTCATCTCCTTGTGTCTTCCTACTCATTTTTCCAATGCAATCATCCTTGAGGTCATCTTTTAAACAAATTTCCTGTGCTTTCTTCTCCTTAGCACATTCTTCAACATTTCATGCTTTTATGCTTGACTACGGCTCTCTCTCACACTATCCCCTCTATTCCACACTTCTTCTCTCTTTTTTTCATTAACTTATGTCTTCTTATATACAAGTTTGATTTTCCTTTGCTGCTCAATTCTCCCTCTCTAATTTTAGGGTTTCAAAATGGATTAGGTAGGATACAATGTATCTACCCCATATCTTGTTTTCTTCTTGAAACTTCGCCAGTTGTATCTTAAAAATGTTCTACATGGTGTTCTGTGCCACCAACTCATAATTCTTATCTTCCTTTTAATTCACATATTTCTAGATAACAACTTTGTCGTCTTAGATCTAGAGAATCTTTGATTTCCTAAATAATGCAGCAACTCCACATTATTGAGTTACTGGTGCTCAGCACCTCTGTGTTACTCGGCACCTATACCAGCTCGACACTTGGTTCTGCTTGGCACTTGAACTTTCTTGGCACTTGAATTTTCTCAGCACTTGAACTTGCTCGGCACTTGAACTTGCTTGGCTCCTTCTCTCTAATAAACTTAGTTTGAGCTTTACAAAAACCTTAGATCTTTGATATGTTTCAATGTGCTCATTCTTTGTATGTTTTAGTATGTCATCCAATACACTATTTCATTAATGGCTTGACTGATCCTTGTACTTCATTACAACATCATAACTTCAACCTTTCTCTAGGTGTTCTAGTTACATCTTATTGATTGCCTCCACCTTGACAATCAACTAATTGATAGTATTTGGATCACTAAAGCAATTGTCATCCCTACAAGTAGCAAGTTTGACATCAATGACAAAACAATGATTGAGGAAATTCTTTACTAGTTCCATATATTATTCCAATAATTGTTCTTATGATCATTTTAATTATTTCCAACAAATACTCACAACAACAACAACATTTAACTATTCTTTGTATGTCCTTAAATAAGAATATTTTTCCTCGATTGATCCTTGACATTATTAGGGTTTATGAACTCTCTAGAATATGCCATAGATCGAAATCAATGATCTAAAATCACTCTTGTTCCTTTATTTTATTTTATTGGCCTTCATTCTACCTTGTAATCATGAGTAATCAAATTACATATCCTAATGAATCTTACCAAATTATTTCCTTTATATGTACAAATCTCTTTTCCTACTTGATAGAGTCATTACACGCAAGATTATGTGTCATTTCAAACTTTTATGCTCTTCTTCCATAACTTAGTGCATCTTTATTCATGCTCAATAGGAATGGTTGTAACTTGGTGTCCTCCTAACTTGATTAAACTTTGATTTCTTAGTGACTTATGTGCTCAGTGTTTCTTGAACTATTATGTGTAAACTATGCTTAATATAGTTGTATCATCCTTACAATTTTGTCGTATCATAGCTCAAGAAATATAGTATGGCTTAGTAATAGTGTTCATGGACCAATACCTTCTACCTTCATAACTAATTATTTGACACTAATGACAATATGAATTTCCATACGAGAAACACTTTCCCCCTTTAACATTATTGGAAAACAAATTATGCATGATAGCTCAAAAAACTTTACTTAGTGAAAATTAGGACTCCCCACTACATACTATTGGAAATATGAGGTGGGAAAGGTTATTAAGAGGGTAGGGGTGAATCAAGAAGTAACAAAACTTAATTCTTTTTCACCAATCAATCCTTTATATAATATTCTGATCTAATTGCATGCATTAAAGAATAAAATCAAATAAATAGTCATAGCAATTTGAGACAAGATATGGTGACCTAGAAACCTTCCAAATAGAAAGTAAAATTGGGGTGGGGATGATACCCACGAGTTTAATACTGTAGTATAAATTTGGCTTGTTAAAGCTTACAATTGATCACTTATGATGATCTTCCCTGTTAGGAGCAATAAGAATTGGGAGGTCCACCTTGTCAAAGGATTTACAAACATACAATGAAATATGCACTCAGTAAAAAGATTTATCAAAGACTGTTAAGCCTACCCTATTAAAGGATTTGACTAATCTTTGATCTACAACTCTAATTTGATGGTGAGATCCTTTGAATTATAATGATCACCTTGTTATGATAGATAATACTTTGTTGTCCCTTATACTATTTGTAGCCTTCTTTAATTCATACTTATGCCCATCATATGCTTACACTTCTTATTTGGATACGATACAATGCATTATACATATATCAATAAAAATCATAACTTACTAGAGTTGACTATAATACAAGCTTTAGTACTACAGTATAAAGGTGACCTATTAAGGCTTACAATTGAAAACTTTTGCTGATCTACCCAATTAGGAGCAATAAGTACTGTGAGGTCCACCTTGTGAAAGGATTTACAAAACATACAATGAAGTATGCATGTGTTAAACATATTTACATAAGACTGTTAAGTCTACCTTGTTAAAGGATTTAACTGATACACCTGTTGGGATGAACTAGTGGCTGATCTCTGATTTGCAACTTTGATTTTCTAGTCGAGATTCCTTGAATAGTAATGATTACCTTGTTGTGATAGATAAATCTTTGATGTCACTTACACTACTTGTAGCCTTCTTAATTCACACTTCTTCTTATCATATTACTCTTCACATACATACTTGGATATGATACAAAACATTACATATATACCAATCCAAATCACAACTTACTAAAGTTGACTACAATACAAGTTTCACTAAAATCCAAAAAGTTGGCCCAACTACTGTAACTCATGTTCTAAAGACAAACTTGGTGATGTTCTAATACTTAGAAACCACTATCAACACTCAACATCATGTGGAACTTAGTTGACAAAGAAGCTCGGTTCATACTGATCACTTCTAAGTAGCTTGAACTTGGTCAACACTATGTGACTCAACAAACACTACAAAACTTGACATATATTGAATCACTTGGTTGACACTCCATGGCTCGATGAACACTAGATTCACATCGCTAACATTGTGAGCTTGGTAGACACTAGAGAACATGGTTAACACTAAATAACTTGGTTAAACTATAGTTTCCATCACTTGCATTGAACAACTCAATAGACACTACTACACTTGACATGAACTATACATCAGTTTTGAATCTTGGTAGCAACTATAGAGCTCAGTAGCAATGTAACCGGTTGACTAAGTGTGAGTCACTAATAGACAAAATGACCTTAACATCAACAATTTCCCCTTTTGGAATTAGTGACAAAAATTCTTATCATCCCAAAAACTAAATACTCAAAATTACAAGTCAAAACATTCATTTATCACCATTCTATGTCTACAACTCGGTTACATACTCTACTATTCAAAATTTCTCTTGTAAAAGATGTTTTCTTCTTATCTATTCATGTATCTATATAATACTATACTGCTCCCCCATACATAAACCTTATATATCTAGAGTACAACTCCCCCATACATATATTCTTTACATATACTTCCCCCTCTTTATAATATATATATTCATTTTTACTTCTCCCCCTTTTTGGCATAAATGCCAAAGGTGTATACTATATGTTAATACCAAATGTGACAAGAAATCAAAGAGTACCTTCAAGATTAATGCCATTTTCTTGTTCCAATTTTCCTATAACACCTTTCTTGCATGTAATGCAATCTATACATCTACTGATAACTCCATCATATGATCAACTATGGAAAAGTTATTGTCATGGATGAATGTCTTAGCATGTGCAATGTGTGTCTACAATGCATCCATGTTTGGAAGAATCATGCCTTGGATTTCTGCAAGCATGGCCCCGATCCTAGCTTCTTCCTTTGATAATCCTTCTTGCAAATTTGTTAGAAATATGATTTTTGAATAATGAGCAGAACTATAGCTTGGGTCAAGTGATAACTGGTGTGCACTTGCCTTCATGTCTTCATATATCTATGATAGTTTATCTTTAATTTCTTTTGTGAAGGTAGATGTATCACACAACCTAACAAATATTGAAGTGACATTATTTATAGATGTCTCCAACAAGATAAGAATAGTAGACAATTGTACTTGGTTGATTGCAATGCTCTGCACCACTTGTTTCAATACCATGTCCTCAAAATTTATTTCTGCTCTTTGTAGTAACTTATCCTATCAATTTAGGTCTTCATTGTATTTTTGGACAACTTTTTCTAATCAGCCCAAAATAGATTGAGTACTATCAACCTCAATACTCAACGCATTTTAACATATGTCCTTTATATCTTCAAGCACTTGGGTTTCATTTCTCTTTTCTTCTCTAAATTTTGTTGCTTAGCTCTCTTTTGCAATAATTCTCCTCATCTAGATCAATTTCTTCCTCTTTACCCTTACCCTTATCTAAAATGTTAGTACTTGGTTGACACTCTTTCTCAACTATCATTGTACTAGCTATGGATATATGCAGAATAAAAACAATAGCAGAAAATAAGGGGCTAGCAAAAAATGTAGATATGACACTAATAGTATAAATACCTTATTGTTGCATGGTTAAACTTGATGATGGAGGCACTTTCTGCTCAATAGATAAAGTGTTGGTCACTTTAGTCAATGGAATTACCCAGCTGAATAGGTCCTAAGCCTTGTTGGGTGCTTGGTGTTGTAGTGGTTTTCATAACTAACTTGGTAGAAGCTTTCTCTAAGCCAGATTTCACTAAGGCTTTTCTTGGAGAAGGAGGAAATGAGATCATTAATACCACTACAATCTTCTCTGCATTAGTTTCCTTGATGCTTTGAATCTTTGGAAGACTTCCTCCAGTAGCTTCCTACTCTTCCTCCTCATCATCTTTTGTTTCCACATCCTCTTCCTCATCATCATTATCATCATCATCTTTTTCATTAACATGAACAAAAAAATCACTAGTTTGATGTAGTTTTTAGATGTTCTTCCATGTTGTTGTAGCTGTCTTCACCACATGGTTTGTGTCTTTCACCAATATCATACATGCATTGAATTTGAGAGTGAATTTCTCTTCATTTTTCTTCAATGATTCTTTCACCTCCTTTTCACTAAGACTCAGCATGAATTTCCTTAGAGTCTATTCAAAGATTTCTTTTGTAGTCTTCTTTGCATGCTCCCATCTAGGCTTGATTCCTTGCATAAGCTCATTAGGAATTTGCTGAGTACACTCATCAAGAGAATACTTCCATTTGCCCAATTTAGACATAAGCATGTCCTCAATCTACTTTTTCTCATCTACATTCCTGGTCTCATATTTGAGAGATTTGAAATTTTCCATGGTGGCTCCTTCTTCTATTTTCTTTATCTTTTCTTGAAGAGTAGGTGAATCTCTTTTGAAGATTATTTGCTTAGCTTCATCTTGACCTAGCTTCAATTTCTTCCTTGACTTTGGTTCCCTTCTTATGAATACAATAGTGGATGACTTAGTAGGTTTGGTTATGATAACATTACCTTTCTTCCTTATAGGCTCTTCTTCCTTAGATTTGGTTTCTTCATCCTCATCCTCTTCATTTTCTTCTTCCACGTCATCAACTTTTCCTTATGCTAGCAGGAGAGTAGAACTTGTTTGTCTTAGTTTTTCTATCCTCTTCCTTTCTTTGTCAACTGCTTTAGGAAGCTTAATTTCAAGCTCTATTCTTGCCTTGGCTTCTTCATAAGTCCTAAAATAAGGTGCTTTAGGATCCATAGGCTCATTTAGCAATGCCTCAATGATATATTTAGTGTCATTAATGTTAACCTCATACTCTAGAGGCTTAACCCATGCCACTCTAGGTCTAACTACCTGAATATACACTTTGTCACATTCCACCATGAAACAGATATCATTCTTGTAGTCTTGTATAAGCTTCTTAGGTATTTTATATCTATTTTGCATCTTCTCTTTGAATGGTTCAAAGTAGTTTTCCATGATGTTATCAAATTTTTCACCCATTTCTACTATATACTCATTTATTTGATATAAAACAGGGACATCTTTTCTCCATACTACTATACCTTTGGGAGGGAATATTTTTTATACAAAGAAGAATAAACAAGTAAGAAGGGATCCAAACTTACATGGGTTGTTCTTGGAACATTTGATGCTATCCATGTTCATATTGAACTAATTCAATAACAACTTGACAAGGTCGAATTCCATGTTATTCTACACTACTTTGAGAGCCAGTACTTTGAGAGCCAGATCAATTGTCTCACATAACACACTATTGAGATGACTAGAGCTATATATCTTATGAGTGATTAGATGAATTTCAAACTTTAGTTCCATGTCTATGATTCCTCTTATGTTTATTCCTTTGCCATCAAACTCAGAAAGAGTTTGCTTCACCGGTTCAACTCGACCTAGGGTTTTGGTTGCTTTGGCTTTGTTCAACATTAGAAGACCAATGATTCTATGAATCAATTTCTTCAATATCTAAATAGGTTGCTTTGTTCCAACCATAACTGTCCATTATGTACATGGCTTAGAATATATCTCATCTACTTGACCTGGAAGTATTTTGGCATATGAGATATGTGTGCCAAGCTCTTGGCTTCCAAATGTTGATACTCAAGTTTTAGAACACCATTTACACATAACTTCTTCAATTCTTTATTCATCTCATGAGTGCCTAGCTCTTGAATAGAATAGTGATAATTTGGAAAAATAGCATGCATGAGCAATACCTTGGGATAAATTAATTTTTGTGCATTAGCTAGGTCAAGTGCTTCTACAATTGTTGAACTCAACTTGAAGTTTGGTGCCTTGCAATCGACTCCTTGAACCAACATTTCAAACCCTTTCTTGTTTTTGCAACTGGAAGATGCCATGCTTGGTAGGGTTTTTGAAAACTTTGAAAACTTCTTCAACAATAAAAGATTAATTCTCTTGAGGGCTCTAAAATCATTCTACACTAATAGCTCAATAAACTCATGGTGAAACAATGCCTTAAATTTCTCCCTTCTAATTATTTTCCTCTTATCAATCACCATTAATTCTTGGTACATTTACTTTCTTGGTGACAAGCTCTCTTCTGCTTGGTTTTAGCCTTTAATGCTTGACATACATTCATATCTTGATAGAATCATTATCACTCGGTAGAGTCCTCAACAACTTGGTGTCCATATATAATACTTTAGTGTATCCCAATCTTGTGTAGGGTCTTGTGACCTGACCTAGCTTGGTAAGGTCTTGAATTTACATAAACACTTAGTGATCCTCATGCATATTGAATGTTGATATGGATCTCTTCTTCTTCATGGCTAAAACTGATGAGGGATGTCTACTTCAGAATCTCAATTTTAGTTATTCCCATAGGGATTCAGGTTGAAATTCTTGAGTCACCCAACTCTTGAGTGACATCTACTTCATGACTTGGGCTTGCATTCTTAGGAGATTTTGGTATCCATTGCTATTTCATTTTTTTCTTATATTTTCAGCCTTGGCTTTCTTTTCATCTTCAATTTTTCCTGTGTTCATATAGTTCTTGGTGAGATGTCCAAGTTTTGTACAAATGAAACATCTTTTAGTGGTATCTCTTTTCCTTATGTAATGTTTCACACATTTTTCTCCAATGTGCCCAAATTCACCATAGTAGTGGCATCTACACCAAGTGTTGTAGTGGCATCCAAATACTGCTTTCACAATCTATTCTCCTGGATTCAATTTCTTGGTTATGCATTCAGAAGATTTTTATCCTTGTTTATTGCAACTATAACATTTTCCTTCAAACTTAGATTTCTTCTTGCATTCACTTGCTCTATGTCCATGCTTATTGTAGTTGTAGAATTTTCTATTGAAGTTTTCTTTAGCATTACTCCAACATTTTTTTGATGTATGACCTATCTTACCATAATGATTGCAAGTAGGCCTTTGATTCTTTTGAGCTCCTTTCTTGAATGATTCACCTTCTTCTATATAACCTAATCCTACTTTTCCTTTATGTCTATATTAATTTTTCTCATTCAACAGATTCATTCTTTCCTCATATTTCATCATCCTTTCATTGGTTTGCTTTTCAATATTTAGATTATTTTGCAATCTTTCATTTTCTGATCTTGGATTCATGAGTTCTTCAATTGTATTAGTGCACTGATCAATGAAACTTGCTTGCTAAAGGGATAGATGTTGAATTTCATTGTTCTTTTCTTCTATCTCTTCTTTAGCATTGTCTTTTTCTTCCATGACTTCACATAATCTCACTGATTGGATTTCTTGTTCTCTTTTCAGCTTTCTAACTTTTTTTGAAGATTGGAATTCTTTTCTAATAGGTTTTTTATTGCTTCATTAGCTTCATATAGATTTCTTTCAAGATATATATCTTCAATTCTTTTGTTAGTATAGAGATTCTCATTCATTTGTACGACAAGATCTTTCCTTCTTTTCAATGATTGAGCGAGTTTCTCTTTTTCTTTCTTCAATTTTCCAATGGCCACTTCAAGATCCAACTTTTCATTATCAATAGCCTTATCTAGCCTATATACCTCCATTGCCTATAATCTTTTCTCAAGCTGTTAAAAATCTTCTGTGAGAACCACAATGCTCTAATACCGATTGTTGGAAATATGCGGTAGGCAAGGTTACTTAGAGGGGAGAGGTGAATCAAGAACCAATAAACTTTATTCCTATTTCACCAATAAATCCTTCATATGATATTCTAACTAATTGCATGCATGAAAGAATGAAAGAAAATAAACATTCATAGCAATTTGACACAAGATATGGTGACCCAAAAACCTTCCGAATAGAAAGTAAAACTAAGGTGGGGATAATACCCACAAGATTTAGTAGTGTAGTATAAAGTTGGCCTATTAAGGCTTACATTTGACCAGTTCTAGTGATATGTCATATTAGGAGCAATAAGGACTGTGAGGTCCACCTTGTGAAAGGATTTACAAAACATACAATGAAGTATGAACTCGATAAAGAGATTTGCATAAGACTATTAAGTCTACCTTGTTAAAGTATTTAACTAATACACCTATTAGAATGAGCCAATGGTTGATCTTTGCTCTACAACACTAATTTGTTGGTTGAGATTCCTTGAATAGTAATGATCACCTTGCTATAATAGATAAATCTTTGATGTCCCTTATATTGCTTGTAGCCTTCTTAATTCACACTTCTTCTCATCATATTACTCTTCGGATACATACTTGGATATGATACAATACATTATATATATACCAATCCAAATAATAACTTATTGATGTCGACTATAGTAAAATTTTGACCAAAATCCACAAAGTTGGCCCAACTATTGTAACTCGAGTTTTGAAGACAAACTCATTGATGTTCTCATACTCAAAAACCATCAATACTCGACATTATCTAGGACTTCATTGATGAAGAGGCCCAATTCATACTAATCACTTCCAAGTAGCTTGAACTTGGTCAACACTATGTGACTCAGTGAACATTGTGAAACTTGGTATATATTGAATCACTTAGTTGACACTCCATGGCTCAGTCAACACTAGCTTCACATCACTAATACTACAAGCTCGGTAGACACTGGGGAACATGGTTAATACTAAATAACTTGGTTAACACTAGAGTTTCCATCACTTGCATTGAACATCTTGGTAGACACTACTATAGTTGGCATGAACTGTACATAGGTTTTGAAGCTTGGTAGCAACATAACCAGTTGACTAAGTGTGAGTCACTACTAGAAAAATTGACCTTAATGTCAACACATACATACTTTCTTCTCATGCTTGGTATAAAATGTGTTTAGAAAAATATTTTTCAAAAATATTTTTGTGTATAGTTTCAATCCTTATGTCTCCTCCTTATGCCTCTCAACTTAGCATATACATTTACAAAATAATTACATACTCCTTTCAATTTTCATAGTTATCCCCCTTTTTGAACACTTATGTCATGAAATTTCCAACATTTTTAAGGTGTATACTTAAATGATCAATAAATACTTCATGGTTCTTTAGCACAATGGTCATAGTGTCATCCCCATTTTTCTTCAATATCTCTAGAGTATGCTTCTCCACTTTCACCTTTGTTGCAAGATCAATCATATTATTTTTTGTTGATAACCCTAGTAGTAATCAATAAATACTTCATGGTTCTTTAGCACAATGGTCATAGTGTTATCCCCATTTGTCTTCAATATCTTTAGAATATGCTTCTCCACTTTCACGTTTGTTGCAAGATCAATAATATTATTTGTAATTGATAACCCTAGTAGTAACAGTGTTTGCATTTCATTAATCTTGGCTCTAGTTATGGCTTCTTTTTCCAACAATTCTATTGGAAATATTATGATAGGCTAAGTTTCTGAGAGGGAAGGGGTGAATCAGTAACTTATAAAACTTAAACCTTAATTAGCAATTAATTCTTTAAGTATATTCTGATCTAATTGAATGTGTGAGAAACTGAAAAAATTAAAGCATACATAACACTTTTTGACACACAATTTGGTGACCTAGAAACCTTCCAAATAGAAAGTAAAACTAGGGTGGGGATGATACCCACAAGCTTTAGTAATGTAGTATAAGGTTAGCATGTTAAGGCTTACAATGGTCACTTTTGATTATCTACCCTGTTAGGAGCAATAAGGATTGCTAGGTCCACTTGCAAAAGGATTTAAGAACATACAATGAAGTATGCACTCAGTAAAGAGATTTATAAAAGACTATTAGGTATATCTTGTTAAAGGATTTGACTAGTCCACCTATTAGGATGAAATAGTAGCTAATCTCTAGTCTACAACTTGGTATATTGAATGAGATTCCTTTGAGTAAAGAAATCATCTTGCTGTGATAGATAAATCTTTGCCGCTCCTTGTACTATAGTAGCCTTTGTAATTTTCTTTACTAATTTTCTCCACTTGTAATATTACATTATATCATCATATTGGATGTGATACAATATGATACATATATACCAATCCACTTTACAAATTACAAAGTCAACCACAATACAAGTTTACACAAAGTTGGCCCAAATGAAGAAACTTGGGTTCTGAAGACTAACTCGGTGAGGTTTTGATACTCAACATCCACTATCAATGCTCGACATCATCATGCACTTGGTAGATGTAGAAGCTTGGTCCTTACTGATCACTTTCAAGTAGTCTTGAACATGGTCTACATTGGTGACTCAGTGAATACTATGAAACTTGACATATAAACTAAATCACTTGATTCACACTACATACATCGGTTAATGCTATCACTATGAGCTTGGTATAAATTGATTCACTTGGTTAACACTGAGTAGCTCAGTTAATAGTAGACTCTCATTATAGTAACTACAAACTCGATAAGCAATGCACAACTTGGTTTGCACTGATGAACTCGGCATACACTGTGATGCTCGATTTACACTACTGATCAATAACTTTGTAGTAACTACTCAATGTAAACTAAATACTATCCAAGGGACTCAGTAGCAACTGTAGAACTTGGTAGCATCTAAAATGCTTGGTTAACACTGTTAACTATACAATATTCTCGATAGATACTTACAATCTAAATAAGTGTATGTCACTAATAACAAACATGACTTAAATGTCAATAATCTCTCCCTTTGGTATTAGTGAAAAAAACACTTATCAATCAAAACTGAATTCAAAATGTTCAAGAACACCTTTATCCATCACCTTATGTCTCCAACTTGATAGAGTATACTATTTTTGGGATTTTTCAAAATTAGTTTTGTAAGAGATGTATTTATGTACATGAATAATATAGTAATGCTCCCCCATACATAATACATAGTATACTTTACGTCTTTTCAGATCTGATATATACAGTTTCTCCTTTTTTCTATACATTTTGTCCTTTTTCACAATACATGTATATACATCTTCTCCCCATTTATACAATATGCATCTTTTCTACAATCTTTAATCTTCTCCCCCTTTTTGACATTAATGCCAAAGATGAACGCTATATATACTATATAGTACTGCCAAAATGTGACAAGAAATCTAAATGTACTTTCAAGATAAGTGCCAAAGTCTTGTCCTAACTTTCTTGCAACACCTTGCATGTGTGTAATGCAATTTGTACTTTTGCTAATAATTCTATCATATGATCTACAATAAAGAAGTTGTTGTCATGAACGAGCATTTTAGCATGTGAAACATGTTTTCCCAAAGTATCCATGTTTGGGAGAATCATATTCTATATATATATCAATGTACCTCTCATTCTTACCTTTTCTCTTAGCAATTCTGCATGCATATCAATCAAGAACTTGATCTTGGTGTAATGGATAGAGCTATAGCTCGGGTCAAGTTGCGACTGTTGTGCACTTGGCTTTAGATCCTCATCAATCTTTAATAGTTTATCTTTTATTTCCTTAGTGAAAATTGATATATCATATATTTTACCAAATAGTAAAGACACATTGTTGCAAGAGGTCTCCAGTGAGCCTAGAATAGTAGATAATTCCAAAATCTTATTCTCAAACTTCTTCTCGGCTTTTTGCAATAATTTTTCTTGTCCATTCAAATCATTATTGAATCTTTGGACTACCTCTGCTAACTGGTTCAAAATTGGTTGAGAAGTATCAACCTCTACATTTAATGCCTCTGCAAGAATATTCTTTGAATCCTTAATTATTTGGAATTCCTTATTCCTTTCTTCTCTAAACCTCTACTACTTGGCTTTCTTCTAAAAAATTTCTCCAAAAACATGCATCTAATTAGGATTGATTTGAGATGTCCCAATTAGGAATAATAATCTCCTCATCAAAATCTATGTCTTCTTCCTTTTATTTTCCTTTACCCAAAAATCTTGTGCTCAGTTGAGGCTTGGTCTCAACTATCTTTGCACTTATTAATTGCAAGCTACGAATGGAAACAATTGTAGAAGTGGTTCAACTCACTAAAAATGGAGATACTACACTTATTGCTGAAATATCAATAGTAGAAATACCTAGAGTTACCAAAAATAATGTAGAGGGAAGTGATGGATGCTCGGTAGATGAAGTGCTTGTCATTTCTGTGAATGGGGTACTGAGCTAGATGGGTGTAGAAATTGATTGAGTGCTTGTGCCAACTATGTTTGTCACAATAAATCTTGTTGATGCTTTCTTTGGGCTTGATGTTTTTAGTGCTTTTCTTGGAGAATGAGTAAGTGAGGCTATGAATGCTACAACAATTATCATTGGGTTAGTCTCCTCAGTATCTTGTACATATTCCTCGGTAGCTTCCTGTCCCTATTCCTCTTCATCACCATCTAGATTATTAAAATGTGTAACCTCTTTAGAATCAATTTATTCATCCTTTTTTGGTTCACCATTGTCATCTTCTTTGTCACTAACACTAACTACAAAATCACTTGGCTTGTGAAGAAGAAAAACATTCTTCCATGTGTTTGTAGCATTCTTCACTACATACTCAATGTCTTTCAATAGTATAAGGCAAGTGTTGAATCTCAAAGTAAGATTTTCTTCATTTTTCTTTACAGATTCATTTACCTCCTTGTCATCCAAAATCAGCATGATTTTCCCTAGGGTCTGCTCATATATGGCTTTTGTAGTCTTTGTGGCATTCTCCCATCTTGGCTTGACCTTCTCCATTAGAATATTTGGAATCTACTGAGCAAGCTAGTCTGGGGAGTATTTCCACTTACCCATTAAAGTTATTAACATATCTTCTATTTTCTTTTGCTCTTCTACAATCCTAGACTCATACTTCAGTGCCTTGAAATTTTTTATTCTAGATCCTAGTTATAATTCTTTCATCCTTTCTTAAAAATTAGCTGGAGATCTCTTGAAGATTACATCTCCTCCTTTATATGATTTCTTCCTAGATGATATTCTAGTAAACACAATAGAAGATGTCTTAGTAGGCTTGGTAATAATTACCTTACATTTCTTCTTTAGTGGCTCTTCATCCTCTAATTTCTCTTCATCTTCGACTTCTTCATCTTCTTCTTTTCCTTCAGTCAACTAAAGAGTGGAACTAGTTTTCAGTTTGGCAATTCTCTTCTTTCTTTTGTTGACTGCCTGAGGGAGTTTGATTTCTAATTTACTTGTAGCCTTTGCCTCATCATAAGTGCTAAAGTATGTAGCTTTAGGATCAATAGGCTCATTAATCAATGCTTCAATAATGTCCTTGATTTCATCTATGTTTCCCTCATAATCTAGAGGTTTTACCCATACTATCCTTGGTCTTACTGCATGAATGTACACCATGTCAATATCAACCATGAAACAACATCATTTTTCTATTCTTCAACTAGTTTTTAAGGAATCCTAAATCTATTATTCATCTTCTCTTTGAATGCATCAAAGTAGTTATCCATAATATTTTCATAGTTTTCTCCATATTATTCATCTTTCCTCCAAACTATTGTACCTTTATATGGAAAGAACTTTTGAACATAGAAAAATAGACAAGTCAAAAGTGAACCAAAATTACATGGATTGTTCTTAGAAGTTCTTATACTTTCCATGTTCTTGTTGAACTAGTTTAGCATCAACTCGACAAGGTCAAGTGATAGGTTATTCTTGATTACCTTGTATGCCAAATCCACTACTTCACATGATACATTGTTTAATCTACTCAAAATATATATCTTGTGAGTGATGACACGTATCCTAAATGTGAGTTCTATGTTGGTAACATAGGTGATCTACATTCCCCTTCCATCCCACTCGGTAAGGGTTTTCTTTTCTAGTTTGAACTAACTTAGGGTTTTAGTTGTTTTCACTTTTGTCAACATGGGAAGAGTAGTGATCTTGTGGATCATCTTCTTGGTTATCGAAATAGGTTGTTCCAACCATAGCTAACCATTGTGCACATGACTGATAATATATCTTATCCATTTTACTTGAAATTCCTATGGCATATGTGGAATGTGAGTTAAACCTTTAGTTTCAAGATGTTGTTGTTTAACTTTCAACAAACCATTAATGCATAATTCCTTCACCTGTTCATCCATCTCTAGTGTTCCAATGTCTTCAATAGCACATTTGAAATGCAAATGAATATCATTGATTAACAGTACCTTTGGTGGAATTTACAATTGAGCTCCACTTGAATCTAGGGTTTTTGCAATGGAAGGAGTCAACTTAAAGTATGGTGCCCTCTATTCCATGCCTCGAACTAACATGTTAGAAACTTTCTTTGATGTTCTACTGGTGGATGCCATCTTTACTCAGTAGGGTTTGAGAGAATACAAAAATCTTCAATAAAAATTGTCTCAAATCACTTGAATGCTCTAAAAATCACTTTGCATGGTTAGCTCTCAAAAATTCGTGGTGAGAAATGACTTTGATTTCACCCTTTTTCATCAAATTTCACCATATATGCTTGGTACAATTTTTTTCTCAAATGATAGACTATCATCCACTTCACTTGCATGCTCATTAGAGTCTTCCATGACTTGTTAACCACACAAAACTTGGTTACTCCTGACCTTGCTCAGCAGGATCTGCAACCTGACCTTGCTTGGTAAGGTCTACAACCTAAACATACTCGGTAAATATTGCATCTTCTACTTGGTGATCCATTTGCATCTTGAATGCTATTTTGGATCTTTCAACCTACAAACAGGAACTAATGTGAAAAAATTTCTTCAGCATCCTAGTTCCAGTCCTCATACGAGAGATCAAGTGGAAACAATGGAGTCACCCAATTCTTGAGTGACATCTTCATTAGTCCTCAGACTTGTATTTTTAGAATATTTTGGAAACCATTGTTGTCTCATCTACTTTTTAGTGTTATTAGCTTTCACCTTCTTTAATCTTCAATTCTTCTAGTATTCATATAGTTCTTGGCAAAATGACCAAGTTCTCTACAAATGAAACATCATCTAGTAGTATCTCTTGTCCTCATATGATTTTTTACACAATTCATTCTAATGTGTCCAAATTCTCCATAGTAATGACATCTACACCAAGTGTTATAGTTCCAACCAAATATAGCTTTTACAATTTGCTCTATTGGGTTCAATATCTTAGTTTTTCATTTTGATGACTTGTGCTCATGCTTCTTACATTTGTGACAGTTACCTTCAAATTTAGGTTTCTCTTTGCATGCATTTTCCCTATGTTCATGCTAATTACAATTGTAGCATTTTCCATTGAATTTTGCTTTCCCATTGCTCCAACATTTGTTTGATGTATTACCTATCTTACCACAGTGACTGCAAGTAGGTCTTTGATTATTTTAAGCTCCTTTTTTGGATGATTCACCTTCTTCTATATATCCAATTCCTACTTTTCCCTTTTTTTTGTAATGACTTTACTCATTCAAATGATTCATGTATGCTTGAGATTTCATCATTCTCTCATGGGTTTGCCTTTCAATGTTTAGATCATTCGGCAGTCTTTCATCCTCTGATCTTAGATTCATGATTTCTTCATTTGCATTGGTGAGTTGATCAATAAAGTCTATCTATTGAAGGGATAGGTGTTGAATTTTATTGTTCTTTCCTTCTATCTCTTCTTTTATCTTTTTTTTCTCGTCTATCACTTCACACAATCTTATTGATTGAATTTCTTGCTCTCTTTTCAATTTTCTTACTTCTTCTTGAAGAGTACTATTATTTTCAAGTAGTTCTTTGATTACTTCATCAACTTCATCTAAATTTCTTGAATGGATTTCTTCAATTCTTTCTTCAGTGTAGAGTTGGTCATTCATCTAGATTGCAAGTTCTTTTCTTCTTTTTTCAGGAATTGAGAGAGTTTCTCTTTTGCTTTCTTGAGTTGTCCAATAGCCAATTCCAAATATAGCTTCTCATTGAAAATAGCCTTGTCAAGTTTGAATACCTCCATAGCCTTTGATCTTTGTTCAAGCTGTTAAACTTTTCTCTCAGAACCACAAAGCTTTGATACCACTTCTTGGAAATATTATGATAGGCTAAGTTACTAAGAGGGGAGGGGTGAATCAGTAACTTATAAAATTTAATTCTTAATTAACAATGAATCCTTTGTGTATTATGATCTAATTACATGCACAAAAAATTGAAAACATTAAAGCATACATAACACTTTTGACACACAATTTGGTCACCCTAAAACTTTTCAAATAGAAAGTAAAACTGGGGTGGAGATGATACCCACAAGCTTTAGTACTGTAGTATAAAGTTAGCCTGTTAAGGCTTAAAATGATCACTTATGGTGATCTACCCTGTTAGGAGCAATAAGGAATGCTAGGTCCACCTTGCAAAAGGATTTAAAAATATACAATGAAGTATGCACTCGGTGAAGAGATTTATGCAAGACTATTAGGTCTACCTTGTTAAAGGATTTGACTGATCCACCTATTAGGATGAAATAGTAGCTGATCTCTGATTTGCAACATGGTTTTTTGAATGAGATTCTTTTGAGTAAAGAAATTACCTTGTTGTGATAGATAAATCTTTGCTACTCCTTATACTTGTTGTAGCCTTTGTAATTTGCTTTACTACTTTTCTCTACTTGATATATTACATTATATCATCACATTGGATGTGATACAATATGTTACATATATACCAATCCAATTTACAAATTACAAATTCAGCCACAATACAAGTTTACACAAAATACACAAAGTCAACCCAAATGAAGAAACTCAAGTTCAAAAGACTAGCTCAATAAGGTTCTGATACTCGACAACCACTATCAATGCTTGACATCATTTTTCACTTGGTAGATGTAGAAGCTTGGTCCATACTGATCACTTTCAAGTAGTCTTGAACTCAGTCTGCACTGGTGACTCAACAAACACTATGAAACTCGACATATACATTGAATTACTTGATTCACACTACATAGGTTGGTCAATGCTATCACTATGAGCTCAGTATAAACTAAGTCACTTGGTTAACACTAAGTAGCTTAGTTAATACTAGACTCTCATCATAGTAGCTATGAACTTGGTAAGCACTGTACAACTCGATTTGCACTGATGAACTCATCATACACTACGATGCTCAATTTACACTACTAATAAATAACTTTTTAGTAACTACTCAGCACAAGCTGAATACTTTCCAAAGGACTCGGAAGAAACTATTGAACTTGGTAGCATCTAAAATACTTGGTTAACACTATTAACTATATAATATGCTCAATAGATACGTATAATTTGAATAAGTGTATGTCATTAATAAAAAACATGACTAAAATGTCAATACAATTCATGTTGGACCCATGTGTAAAATCTAACCTTTGAATAATGAGCCATATATGATCTTGAGTCAACATTCATCTTATATGTGTTGAAGAAAGAGATTGTTGAGAATAGATTGATACAAGTATGATCAACATGTTTCAATCATTATTTTGTCATTGATGTCAAACCTACTATTTGCTAGTAAGACAACTGCTTATATGATTTAAGTACTATCACTTATTTGATTGATTAAGAGGATTTGATCAAAAGATATAACAATAGAACCTAGAGGAAAGGTTGAGTTATGATATGTAAAGGAGTACACAAATCAGTTAAGATAGTGATAACATGATGTATTGATAATCCACTTAAGGTTAAAAAAGTTGGTTACACTAAGAAAGCATAGAAGAGCAAGTTAAACAAAGTTTTTCTACCAAGCTTGACCAAGTGGATAGTAAGTGTCGAGAAAATTCAATGCAAGCCAAGTAGAAAATTAGTTGGAGCTAAGTAAAATTCTATTATAGTGTATGTTGAGGCAAAATAGTGGATGTAAAGTAAAGCTTAAAACTGATTTTGAACACCTATAAATTTTATTTAGTGCTGAGTGATTTTATAGAGGATGTCGAGCAATGCAGTATGTGCCAAGCATCAGAAGCAAGTTAATGCTGAGTGACTGCATTATTTGAAAGATCATGAATTTGGTGGATCTAAGCTGACAATTTTGTTTTCTTCAATTGCATGAACCAGGTAGAAGATAATATTGATGATCTAGTGGCACAGAATTCAAGGTAAATTTTTTTAAGGGAAATTCAAAAAGGATTCAAGGAGAAGTTTCTAAAATAGATATGAAATATGGGATAGATTCATTATATCCTACCTAATCTATCCTAACCCTAAATTGGATGATGGAGAATGAGCAAGAAAAGATTTTAAATTCCTATTTATAGGAATGACTGGTTAGAAGCAAGGGTTTTCATGTGTGATAACTAAGGAAGAAGAAAAGAGTTTGCATTGGCATGTTAAGAAAGAAGTCTTAAGGGTGTAAATGCTTGAAGGGTGAACAAGCTATCAAAGCTAAAATGTGTGAAGGCCAAGAAAAATGGAGGATTGAAATAGAGATTTGTAATTTGCAAATGGAGTTGTAAGACGTTATCATATCAAACCTTATTGTTACTCTCTAATAATTGTATCAATCTAGGGTAAATCCTTTGGATTAAGGTTGACCTAACATTCATTTGTAAATCATTTAACTGGTTGACATTTCAAGTGAATGGTCTAAAGTCCTCTAACAAGGCTCACTCCTAACAGGGTGATTGAAATCCTTTAACAAGGTCACATTTAATAGTGTCTATTATAACCTTTAACAGGGTTGGCTTTTCATAGGGCGTCACTTTAGAAGAGTGAAAAAGGGTAACATGTTACTGGTGGTTTTTTTCAAATTGGGTTTCCACGTAAATCATTGTGTCAAATGTGTTGCTAAATCTATTATGTTTCATGTTTATATTTCTGCAAATTGATTTGACAGTAACTTACAAGTTTTAAGAGATTTCATAATCTTATGGATGCATGCATGATGATAAATGTTTTATGGGTTCACTAAGCTATGAAAATTTTTATTTATACATCTAGACCTTAGATAACTAATTCACCCCCACCCCTTAGTTATTCTAAAGTATTCCAACAATTGGTATCAAATTCATTAGCTTAAGAGGACTAGTTTGAAGGTACTAGAAGCACAAAGATCAAGATGTCGAAAAGAGGGGAACCTAGCTTAATAGAGATAACTTTCTTGAATGGAAAAGTTTGATGAAGCTAGACCTTAGAGAAATTGGAGATCATGCAAAATCTACCATTACTACTGAGCATGTTGATCCTGTTGGAGCCCCAACTACCAAGGATATGAAAAAGAAGAAAGAACATAACTAGGCAATGTTGGAGATTTCCTCTACTCTAAGCTATGTCAAATTTGATGATATTAAAGGTTTTCATAGTGAAAAGAAAATGTGGGATGCCTTAATGACCATCTATGGAGGAGACACTAATATTATAAGAGCCAAAGTTGAAAGTCTTAGAGGTAAGTTTGATGATATGAGAATGGAAGAAGGTGAAAATATTGCTCAATATGTTGCAAGGATAAAAGATGTTAATGCAATAAGAGGAGCTACTAGCACAATAGATGATGATACTATGCTAAGCAAAGTTTTAAGAACACTACTACCCGTATATGCTATTAGAGTTTCTACAATTCAAGAACTAAGATGTATACCAGGGAATAATCTATCACTTGAAGGTCTAGTAGGTAGGTTCAATACTTTTGAGCTATCCAACTTTGATAATTACAAACATGAAAATATTGAATATGCTTTCAAAGATAAGGTGTCATTGAAGGAACCTGATGAGAAGAAGAAGAAGAAAAGGATAAAGGATGTATCGAATAATGGTGATACAGATGAGGAGGATGTAGAACATCTTGAAGCACTACTGGAAAGAAGATTCCACAGAGGTAAAGGCAAGTTCAAAGGTAAACTACCTATCATTTGTTTCAATTGCAATGAAGTTGGTCATATTGCTACTAGATGTCTAGAGAAGAAGAATTACAGAGGTGGTGACAAGTACAAAAGTAGGAGAGATGAAGACAACAAGGACTACAAAGACCATGGCAAGAATTCTTGCTACATTGTTGAAGAGGAAATAAAAGATGAATTTGATGAACATGAAAATGAAGTGGTGTATGTTGCAATGAAGGAAAAAATTGATGAAGATGAGGCAACTACACTTGTGACTTGTATGAAAAAAAATGATAGATGGATCATTGATAGTGGATGTATACATCACATGACTAGAGACAAAAGTAAGTTCATTACCCTAAATTGTTATGATGGAAATAGTGTAAGATTTGTTAATGATGCACCATGTTTGATAAAAGGAAAAGGTTTTATCAAACTCACAAATAATATTTTATGTGGCAATGCTTATATGTTGAAGGATTTAATTATAATTTGTTGAGTGTGTCACAACTGAATAATTTAGGATATAAGGTTGATTTTGAAAAAAAGATTACTAAAATATATGACACAAATGGAAAACTAATTGGAAAGGGTGATTAGACGAGTAATCTACTCTACCTTGACATAGAGGATGCTACTTGTCTAGTTGTAAAGTTTAATGATGTATGGCTATGGCACAAAGGTTATGTCATGTTAATTTTGATAACTTGGTCAGTATCAATAACACAAGTTAGAAGTTTGCCTAAGTTGAAGAATCTCGATAATATAATGTGCAAACAATGTCAATTAGGAAAAATGACAAAGTCAAGTTTTAAGAGTAAAGCTCATACCTCTAAAGAAATACTAGAGATTGTTCATATTGCTTGTGTAGACCAATTGACATGCAAAGCTACAAAGGAGATAAGTACATTATGTTGTTTGTCAATGATTATTCTAGAATGATGACAATTATGTTTATAAAATAGAAATCTTATGCTTTACAAATGTTTATGTGGTACTTAGCAAGCGTTGAAAAGGAAATAGTTAAAATTTTGAAATATTTGAGATCTGACAAAGGAGGAGAATTTACATCACATGAGCTTGAGATTTTCTATAATGACAAAGGAATCAAAAGACAGACATCTACCCCTAGAATCCCTCCACAAAATGGAATTGTTGAAAGGAGGAACAAATCTATAATGGACTATGCCAGAACACTCATGATAGAGAAAAATGTTACTTTGAAATACTAGAGAGAAGCTTAAGTACAATTGTTTATGCCTTGAACTATGTACAAGTCAAGAAAGGTACTCATTCAACACCTTTTGAACTATGGTATGGATACTCACCCAATGTGAAATATTTTAAAGTATTTGGAAGAAAATGGTATATTTTCAAAGACTTTAGGAATGGTAAAATAGATGCAAAAAGTTAAGAAGGTATATTCCTAGGATATTCCACAAGAAGTAAATCTTATAAGTGTTTAAATACTAACACTAACAAAGTTGTGAAAAGTGCAAATGTAAATTTTGATGAATATACAGAAGTATATGAGGCTAAACCTATGAAAGAACCAGAAGAATACAAATCATTTGTATACTTTTATGAAAGTATACCTATTGAAGAAGATGCTATAAATCAAGCTACAAACTAACAACATGTTTTAGTGACTACTGAGTCACATACTATGAATGTCAAGTTGCATTTAGGAACCAAGGTATATTTAGATGCCAAGTTACAAAATAAAGTTGAAGTATATTCTAATTCTAAGATTAGTAGAGATACTAAGCTACCTAATAGAGATGTACACAATGACTCTAAAGTTGAAAGACCAAATGAAGAAACTAAAGCTGAACCAAGATTGTCCAAATATGTCAAGAGACATCATCTTACTGCACAAATTATTGGAGATAAAAATGTTGGACCAATGACAAGAAATAGATTGAGAAATGATACATGTTTACTAAGAATGAAAGAACCTAAATTAGTGAGAGATTCCTTAAAAGATATGGACTGGAGTAAAGCCATGGAAGAAGAGATTGAATAAATTTGAGAAAAACAAAACACAGACACTAGTTCCTAGATCAGAAGACAAAAATCTGATTGGCACCAAGTGGGTAGTCAAAATCAAGCTAGATGAAAATGGTGAAGTCACAAGGAATAAGGAAAGATTAGTTTACAAAGGATATGCATGAGAAGAAGGAATTGACTATGGAGAGACATTTGCTCCTATGGCTAGATTGGAAGGAGTAAGAACTTTGCTTGCTTATTCTGCATACAAAGGTTTCAAATTTTATCAAATGGATGTTAAATCTACATTTCTGAATGGCATATTAGAGAAAGAAGTTTAAATAGAATAGTTGGAAGGTTTTTTTTATTTTAACAATAAGAACATGGTATGTAGATTACAAAAAGCTGTATATGGTTTGAAACAAGCACCAAGAGCATGGTATGAGAGACTTCCTAATTATCTTTTAAAGATTGGATTTGAAAGGACTGATGATAATAGCAATCTATACATGAAAACTAAAAAAAGAAAAGGTATTTTGTTATCTAAATTTTTTGTTGATGATATCATATTTGGAGGTCTAGATGTTTTATGTAAGACTTTTGCAAATGAAATGAAGCAAGAATTTGAGATGTCTATGTTTGGAGAGATCAAGTTCTTTGTGGGTTTGTAAGTATATCTAATGAAATATAGTATATACATCACTCAGTCAAAATATGTCAAAGAAATATTGAAAACTTTTGGATTGGAGGATTCCAAACTATTAAGTACACCTATGGTGATAGGACACAAGTTGTCAAAGAATGATGATTCAGCTAAGGTAAATCAAACATTATACAAGTCTATGATTGGTAAATTGCAATATGTAGTATATAGAAAACCTAACATTACATTATCTATAGGGATAGTTACAAGATTCTCTTCTAATCCTACAGAGAATCATTTGATGGCTATAAAGAGAATAATGAGATATTTGAAAGGAACATAGTAGTATAGTCTATACTATAAGAAAAATGAGAAATTTGAATAAAAAGTCTATACTGATGTTGATTAGGTTGGAAATATTGATGATAGAAAGAGCACCAGTGGAGGAGCACTTTTCTTAGGTGAGAAGCTAGTCACATGGACTAGGCAAGAAACAAAATTGCACCTCACAATCTATTACTGAAGCTAATAATGTTATTGGTGCTATAAATTATACAAACATTGTATGGATCAAATAGCTACTCAAAGGTATGAAGGAAGAGATCATAGAACCAATGACACTTTATTGTGATAATACAAGTGTTATAAACATATCAAAGAATCATGTGATGCACACAAAGACTAAGCACATTGTAATCAAGTAACATTACTTGAGAGAATTAGTCTAAGATAAAGAAGTGAAGATAGAATATGTTAACACAAAACATAAAATTATTGATATCTTCAAAAAAGTATTACCTAAGGATGCTCATGATTATCTAAGAGGTAAACTAGGGGTGATACCCCTATCAAAGGCTATCTAAGTAACAAAAGGAGTGCCTTGCATCAAACAAGCTTCTTTTCAAATGTTAAACATTGATGTAGGGGATCTTACTTTAGGAGATGCCTAAAGTAATCAAAGAACTAACACTACAAATCAGTCACAAGCAAGGTGACAAAGGAAGAAACTAAAGAATTTCATATCTGGATATTAAAGATGACAAGTCTTTGTCATTGTTATCAAAGATGGAGATATGATCAAGGGGAATATAAGAAAGAGGGAGATAGTTATTGATCAAGAGATATACAAGAGATTGGAGATTAGACAAAGAGCAAGAAATCCTAACATATACCTAGTAAAAGGGAGATATAATAAGAAATTAAGAGGGAGTTATAAGGAACACAAAGGAGTTTTGTAACCTATTCAAAAGATGGAAGTTGCTAATAAAGGGAGAGATTTCAATACAAGGAATTATTTTCTTTTTGGTATTTTGTTGGTCTTACTATTTTCACCTACTTTGTTTGGTTGATTAGTTTGGTTTGCCATCAATGCCAAAGAGGGAGATTGTTGAAGAAACATATTATTGAGAACAGATTGATACAAGTATGATCAATATATTACAATCATTCATTTTCAAACTTGTTATTTGTTGGTAAGACAATTGCTTATATGATTTAAGTACTATCACTTATTTGATTGATGAAGAAGATTTGATCATAAGATGTAACAATTGAACCTAGAGGAAAGGTTGAGTTATGATATGTAAAGGAGTACAAGAATTAGTTAAGATAGTGATAACATGATGTATTGATAATCTACTTAAGGTTACAAAGTTTGGTTACACTAAGAAAGTATAGAAGAACAAGTTAAACAAAGTTTATCTGCCAAGCCTAACCGAGTGAATAGTAGGTGTCGAGAAAAGTTAGTGCAAGCCAAGCAAAAAATCAGTTCAAACCAAGTAAAAATCTATTCTAGTGTATGCTAAGAAAAATAGTGGATACCAAGTAAAGTTTCATTGATGCTGAGCACTAGTAAACTTTAGTTCATGCCGAGTGATTTTATAGAAGATGTTGAGAAACACAATATGTATCGAGCATCAAAAGTAAGTTAATGTCGGGTGGATGCATTATTTGAAAGATCGTGAATTTGATGGATTTGAGCTAACAAGTTTGTTTTCTTAGATTATGTGAACTAGGTAGAAGATAAGATTAATGAGCTAATGGCACAAAATTCAAGGTAAACCATTTTGAGGCAAATTCAAAGAGGATTGAAGGAGAAGTTTCTAGAAAAGATATGAAATATGAGGTAGATTCATTGTATCCTACCTAATCTATCCTATAAAGATCTTTTATCACTCATTCTTATGATAAAGAGGTAGCACCTAATCCAAATTTTGAACCTAAAGTGGAACAAGATAAGGAGAGGCTTCTAGGATTTTTTTTTAACGGTGAACTCTAGACCTATTATTGAAGTTGATTAATATGATGGAAGACTTGAGACTAATGTTATATTGGATTGGATCTATGAGATGGACAGGTACTTTGAGTATGAAAGTACCCCTAATAACAAGAAGGTTGAGATAGTATTTTCCAAGTTGAAGGATCATGCTTCACTTTGGTGGGATCATTTGTAGATTGAAAGGCTGAAAATAGGAAAATAAAAGATCAAGACTTGGGCAAAGATGATTGGAAAGATTAATAAGTTACTTCCTATAACTTACCAAGTTAATCTATTAAGAAAAATGAAAAACTTAAGACAAAAAGACATGAGTGTGAAGGAATAAACTTTGGAATTTTATAGATTGGACATCAAATCTAGACATGTGGGTGATGAAGTTGAGAAGGTGGTTAGATAATTGTTTGGCATGTGGACATCAATTCAAGATGAGTTTATTTATGTTAAGATGGCTAGTGTGGAAGAAGCATATTAGTATGCTTTGAAGGATGAAGAAATATTAGAACAGAAACATGAACAAAGGAAAAGAGGAAGAGGTGGTTATTTTCAAAGAAGTAGAGGCAAAACCTATGGAGAAAGAAGCATATCTTACAATATAGTGCAAGATAAAGGAAAGAAAAAATGGAAAAAAGAACTTATTGGAAGAGAGGTAATTACTCTATAGGAAGCTATACTAGTTACTCTAGGAATAATAATGGTGGTAAAAGAGAAGAAATTCCTTATTTTAAGGGCACTTATTTTTAATGTGGAGAAGAAGGACACAAAGATTTTGAATGCAATATTTTTTTAAGAAGATTTGAGGTAGTGGCAAAAATACTATGGCTTGTGAAGAAGTTGATGAAACACCTAACGAGCTTGATCATAGTGAGAACTTGATGTTGAGATGATTCTTGTGGAATGAGAGGAATGATGAAGAACCTATGTTGAGAAGGATTTTATTCAAGACTGAGTGTGAGATCACTAAAAAATGTTGCAAGGTAATCATTGATAGTGTTAGTTTAGATAACTTGGCATCTGCAGAGCTAATTAACAAATTGCAGTTATAACTATTTAGATATCCTAAGCCATATCATGTTGCTTGGATCTAAAAGGAGAATAAATTACTTATAAGTGAACAATGCCTTGTTAAGTTCAAAATTGGAAATTATTATGATGGAGTCTTGTGTCATATTATGCCTATGAATTTTTGTCATTTTCTATTGGGTAGACCTTAACAGTATGATAGACAAGCTTTTCATGATGGTAGATTGAATTAGTATACTATTTGGGTTGATGGGAAGAAAATATTGTTACCTTTTGAAGAAAATCCTAATGAGAATCATTGTACTATAGTAAGAGTATGTTTGGTTGAAGTAAATTAGTTTGTTAAAGATGTAAAGGAGCATAATGTTTGTTTCACTTTGATTCCTAGAAAGATTGAGAAACAAGATTAACTTGAGCACACACCTGAGATTGAATATTTTCTAGTTGAGTATCAAGACATTACTTTTGATAATGTACCTAATGGTTTACCTCTTGTGAGAATTATTAGTCATTGTATGGTTTTGATACATGGAGCTAGTTTTCCTAGTAAAGCACCACATAGATTGACACATGTTGAAAATGGTGAATTCAATAGATAAGTGTATAATTTTTGAAAAGGGTCTTATTAGAGAAATTTTGAGTCCTTTTGATGTACCTATTGTATTGGTACCTAAGAAGAATGGGGAATGGAGAATATGCACCGATTCTAGAGCTATAAGTAAGATAATAGCAAAGTCCATATTTCCCTTTCCTAGGATGGATGACATAATGGATTGTTTATGTGGAGGAAGATATTTTACAAAGATTGATTTTAAAATTGGTTATCATCATATCAAAATTAGAGAAGGGGATGAACGGAAAAATAATTTTAAGATAAATAGAGGTTTAGTATGAATGGTTGGTTATGAATTTTGGTTTAACTAATGCACCTAGTACTTTCATGAGGCTAATAAATGAGGTTTTGAAGAAATTTTTGGGTAAGCTTTTGATTATATATCTTGATGAAATTCTAATATTTAGTAAGACTAAAGAAGAAAACCTTGAGCATATTAGACAAGTATTGCAGAGATTGAAGGAAGAAAAATTGTTGGTTAATTTGAAGAAATGTTCTTTAATGAAAGAAGAGATTGTGTATCTTGGTTTTGTGATTTTATCTGATGGTTTGGAGATGGATACTAGAAAGATAAAATCTATTCTTGATTGGTATGTAATTCTATGAAAAAAACCATGAGAGGAGATAAAAGGAATTTCAAGTGGACATATGGAGCATACAAGAGTTTTAGAAAATTGAAACAAAAGGTAGTAGAATTTCCTACACTCGCCTTACCTAATTTTTGTAAAGTTTTTCAAAATGATTGTGATTCTAGTGGAAGTGTCATTAGAGTTTTTTTGAGTCAAGAAGGAAGACATGTAGCTTTCTATAGTGAAAAGTTGAATGATGCTAAGAAAAGATATTTAGTTTATGATCAGGAATCATATGATACTATTCAATCTTTGAAGAAGTGAAAAGATTATTTGATGCCCAAATATTTTGTGTTGTACACAAGCCATAATGTCTTGTAGTATCTGGCAAGTTGAAATAAATTTATTTAGAGACACATGAAGTGGGTTGAGTATTTGGATAATATTTCCTTTTGTGATGAAACATAAGAGTGGACATTCAAATAAAGTAGTTGACATTTTGAGAAGAAGGAGGAATTCACTGATAGAAATGAGAGTTGAGGTACTTGGTTTTGATTATTTGAAAAAATTGTATAAATTTGATCTTGATTTGGTAGAACCTTGGAAATCTTGTAAGAATTAATTGATGAGTGGGTAGAATAACTTGAGTGATTATTTCATTTAGGAAGACATTTTTTTAAAGGAACTTAGTTGTGCATACCCAGGGGATCTATGATGGATAATATCCTAAAAGAGAAACATAGTGGAGGACTTGTTAGAAATTTTAGAATTTATAAAATAGTGAAGTGTATTTTTATAGGTATTTTTTCCTCAAAATTTTAAGGATGTGTGAAATATGGCTAGAAGCAGTAGAATTTTTCAAACAAAAAAAGTAACTAGTCAGAATTTAGGAATGTATTCACCATTGCCTGTAACAAATAAACCTTGGGAGGATATCTGTATGGAATTTTTTCTTGGTTTACCTAGAACTTAGAGAGTTAATGATTATATTATTGTAGTGGTTGAAAGATTTTCAAAATGGCTCATTGCATAGCTTGTAAGAAGACATTTAATGTAGTATATGTGGCTAAATTATTCTTTAAGGAGATAGTAAGATTGCATGGGTTACCTAGAATCAGTTTTTTAGATAGAGTAATTAATTTTACTAGTCATTTCTGGAGAACACTTTGAAATAAATTGGATACGAAGATAAATATTAGTTCTACATTTCATCTACAAACATATGATCAAACTAAGGTTGTGAACGGGATTAGGGTGACTTGACGAGATGTTTGGTTGGGGATAAGACTACTAATAGGGATTTAATTTTAGCACAAGAATAGTTTTCATATGACAATTGAGTGAATAGAAGCACCAACAAGACACCTTTTGATATTATCAATGGATTGAATCCTAAAAGAAATATTGAATTAAGAGATTTGAATATTGAGATAAAGAAAAGTGTTGAAGTAGAGGAATTTGCAAGTTTCATAAAGACTTTGAATGAGCAAGTAAATAAGAAATTGGGGGATAATAATCTTGAGTATAAATAGAGAGAAGATAAGGGAATGAGGAATACATATTTTGAGGTTGGAGATAAAGTGATGGTTCATTTGAAAAAAAATAGATTTCCATTTGGTACCTATAGTAAGCTAAAGATGAAGTAATTTGGTCCTTATGAGATCCTAAGGAATTTTAACAGTAGAAATGCTTTTGAACTTTAATTACCTAAAGACATGGATATTTTGCCTATATTCACTATTGCATATATCTTTTAGTACTTAGAAGTAGATAAGGAATTAAAATATAACCTAGATTGTCCCAAGAAGAAATTTGACAACATTTATAAGGTTTGAATAACAGAGTAAGTAAGAGCACCACAGGAAAAGACTACATGGAATACCTTGTTCAATGGAAACATAAACTAGTTGAAGACATTTCATGGATAATACAAGTTGAGTTGGATCATTATGATTCAAGTCAGAACATCAAGCTTTTATGATGTGGACACTTACTCTTTACTTACCCTAGGTGTTTGATGCAGGAGCATCTTGGGTTAACAAGCAATCTTGTATCACCCAAAAATATTTCTTATTTTTTTAACCAGACTGATGTTTGTAAAGTATCCATTGTTGTCTTGGTTTTTTGTTATACATGGTCAAAATCTTTTTGAGGACCTATTTTTAGTCCTTACTTTAAGAGCACAAATGTTGATGTGTCATATGCTTCGAGTTATGTGTCATTCTTTCTAGTCTATGTTGTTGGAATGTTATGAAAAATAGGATGCTAAGAGAGGTTGGGGGTTGAATTAGTATCCTCAAAAATATTTACACTTAAATTTTTTTAGTGTTCTCCTTTCTTTCTCTATCACTTGATAATCACTTCAATTTTACCACATTACTTATAAATGAAAATAACATCACTAATTCAACATTCATCAACCATAAACTCATAAACATGAAACATAACACATAACACAATCATTTGTTCATACAAAAACCCTTCGTCATTAGGATAATTAAGTGATGATAGTACGCACAAATCCATCACTAAAATAGTAAGAGAGTGCCTATTTAGGGATAAAAAATTTTGTCACTTCTAGTGACTTACTCTATTAGGAACATACCATAAGATCTGTTAGCATCTACCTTTCTGAAGGATTTTATAACACTCTTCTAAAGTGTGTACTCAGTTAAGCGATTTACATAAAATAATGTTAGGTCCACCTTTCAATGATTTAGAGCTACTACACAAATGAGAAAGTAACTTCAAATGATCTTTGAAATAACAACTTATTTTCTTGATTGGATCCCTCTTTTTCTCACTGATTTATCACCTTATTTGATTGATCTATAATTCCTCACAATTTTTCTTTAGTCTTTGAACTCTAACTTTTGATATCCTTTTTACTTTTCTCTAGCCTCTAATCTCCTTTCTCACTTAAATACTCTTCTAAATAGCAACAACAACAATGTTGAAATTTCTCTTAATAGGTCCTTTTATAGTTTTCTTCTACCCTTTTTGATATGTGACCTAGTTAGGGTTTTGGAAATTTCCAGAATATGTTTCTAATTGAAATAAATTATCTAGAATAATCCATCATTTCAATCCTTTTCCATTATTTATTTTCATTGGTCTTTTCTTCCTTGAAATCATCAAATAGTCAATTCGCATTCTTCAAGAAATATTTGCAAATATTTACCTCAAACCTTGTAAACTATTGTTTTATTTCGTATGATTGTGTATCATCATATTTTTTGCCAAATCAAAATTTTATGTAGTCATTGTATTTCTCGACAAATACTATGTTCTTTTTGTTTTCATTCGGTAAATACTCTACTCGATTATAATTGTTTAGCTCGGTAATCTCGTTACTTGGTAAACTCTGTCTGGATTGGTAAGATCTTTGACTAAGTTAATTATTCTTCTTGGTAAGTAAATAAGCACTCAATAAATGCTTGTCTCATGTATAACTATAATAGGAATCCATCTCCTCCTTCATCACTTGGTCAATATAGTAACTCGATTACTATGCTCTTGTTCACTTGAAATTTTGAAACTAAATGGCAATATGATAATATATGGGAGTAACATTCTCCCCCTTTGACATTTTTTGCAAAAACATTATATACAAAGTAACTACAATTCTCCCTATGCATATACTTCCTTGGTAAACAATTTTTTTCAAATTCTTTTTCAAAAATATTTAATTTGTATTACATCAACTCCTTATAACTTCATAAATACAAACATAATATAAACAATCATATAGACAAAAATATATAACTTCCCCCTTTTTTGACATTCATATCAAAATATCTTAAAACATGAAAAATAATTACTTTTCATGTAATCCAAAGTGATCAAGAAACACCTTGTGATTGTTCAACATGAATGTCATGGTGTTGTTCCAATATGTTCTAATTAGCTCAAGTGTTTACTTCTTAATGAGAAACTTTGGTGCTAACTTTGTCATACGTTTTGCAATAGATAGGCTCGAGGAAGCTATGAGATCTTTAGAAATCTTGAGATATTCTTCCATAATCTCTAGATGGGGTAATAACAACACTTGAACTTCATTAATCTTAGCCCTTAGATTTCTTTCTTCTTGTGAAATTTCTCATTGAATTTTTGTGAGATATTTCACTCAGGAATAATTTGTGGAAAAGGTGATTGGTTCTTCTTTAAGTGCATCAACACTAGCCTTCATATTCTTATTGACCTTTTGTAGTTTGTCCTTGACTTCATTGGTGAGAGAGGGGATATCACACAATTTGTGAAGTAATAAAAAAACATTTTTCACAATCATTTCCAAGTTTGTAACATAAGGGGATAATGCCACGTATTAAATAGAAATGTCTGTAGAAACTTTCTCCAATATCTTATTTTCAAATTTCTTCTCATTTCTCTAGAACAGTTTTGATTGAGTATATATATCAATATCATCAATCTTATCACCTTTTCATACAAGTTGATCCAATATATGTGCCTTTTCATTTTGAGCAATATGTGGCACAACATCTAGTAGTATATCTTTCACATCATGTAGAACTTTTTTCTTCTTGTGCTCCTTCCTCAATCTAGCCTGCTCCTTTTTCCTTTCATAGAGCTTAGTGTATGATCTGATTAGGATCTAGGACTATTACAGAGGAATGCTTAACATTATTTCATAAAGTAAAATTTCAAAGCGTTAATTAGCAAATTAACACAACTTAAATGCTGAAATGAACAAAGCATAAAAAGGTAATGACTGAAAGAAAGAGAGTAGAGAGACATAAGGCAAAACACGATTGATAACGGAGTTCATCCGCGAGTCGGACTACATCTCCGGGTCCTGCTCCAATAGAGGGACCAATCCGATTTGCTCCAAAATCAATTACAAGTGTTCAAGATCTTCCCTTCAAGCACAATTACAGAATTACTCTCCAATGTGCAGGAATAATCATCAAGTCTCCAAAATCATAATCTCCTTCTCATCACCTGGATGCCTTTCCAAAGCCTACTACCCCCATTTTATACATCAAATTTAGCCAAAAATGGGCTAAAACAATTAACTAACAAAATCTCCCATTTTGGTTACATATTTCGAATTTACCCCTTTTACCATTATTTGGATATGATTTGACACCAAAATTAAGGGTTTGTTTTCAACAAATACCCCTAATTAAATAAGCTTGGGCGGATTTGTTATGAATAGATAACAACTCTTCCCTTAATATTAGATATGCCATAAATAGCCCATTGGTTGGCCTTAATTTTTGGAGGCCAATGGTTAGGAGTTCAACTCCCATTATCTCATTCCTTTAATTCGAATTAAATAGCTATTTTAATTCAAATTTGAATGTTTTCCCTCTCTTTATGATTTCGTGATGTCATGCTGATGTCATCGAAATCCATACTTTTACTAGAATTTGAAACCATCATAACTTTTATATCCGATCTCCGTTCTTGATGAAACGAACGCCATTGGAAAGCTTTTGATGAGCTCTTTCATTTGGAATCCATTGTCAAATACTTTTGAGATGATTATTTTTTCACCCTTTTATGACCTTTGGTCCCAGTTTGACCAAATTTTGACCAGTCATAATTTTTGCACTTGAACTCCAATTTTGATCATTCAAGTTATGTTGGAGTCAAAATTGTGAACACTTGTAATGATGTTGATTCTTGGAGCATTGGGGACATTTTACTTTTCAGTAATTTTCATCCCCTGGATCAGTGTATATTGACATTCTGTCTTCATCCAATAGGTTTCAATCCTAGTTAGGTATAATAGCTTACTCCTCTAATGTCATTGGGTTAGACCTAAATGCTTGTGTTTCCTTCTTCTTCTTGTTCTTCATCCTCTTTTCTTTTAAGTCGGTGTGATTTTTTCTTGGTGAGAATTGTACTGGCATGTGAGATATGGACCTTGGATTTCTTTTTTTTGTTTCTTCATCTTTTTATTATTTCTCTATCACTCAGTAAAAGGTGGTGCTATTATTATGAGCTAATAAAAAAATTGTCTATTAATTTTTTACAGTGATAAATCTTTTGGTTTCTTAACAATTGTGAAATCTTATTGGTTGACGCAGTGCAGGGCAAGAGAATCCCCAAAGGAGATGTCCTAGCCCCTAGAAAATAACCACATAGTGGAAACACAACAACAATGCAAGATCTAATATCAAATCATAACTCTTTATTCATAAATTAATTGTTACATGCAATGTGTCAGGCTATAAGGCCTTCCTAGTTATGGCCAAATACAATGGCAATTACAATAATAGTTCTACAAGATTCCTCAAGATCTCATCCAAACCCTAGCTAGTCTAGATCCACACTCTGGTAGAAGCCTCCAAGGAAAATCTAAACTTGTGCTTGCAAGCCCACCAAGAAATCTCCTTGTTTCTAAATCGCAACCACTAGCTCTTCTCACAAACTCACAACTTGCCACAATCCAACTGTAAATTGCCTCACATTTGGCACTCTATCCACAGACTCAGGAAAACTCACTCCTTTGCTTCCTCCTTCTCTCCAAGCTTCTACTAAGAAGAGATCATGCCTTCGAGCTTGATTACAAATGCTCAAATGCCTTGCTTAAATATGCACTTACCATCCAAGATGTTGCAAACACAACCAATGTGGGATAAAAGGTAAATGCAACTGCCTTTCAACAAATATTTAATTCCCACCCAAATACAACTAAGCACCACCATGTGGCCCAAAAAATATTAAATGCATGATTTAATAAAATGTCTACAAACTTCTAGAATTCCACCTACACACCTCGATAAATGGAATGAAAACCATTTTTATTTATTTTTCTATTTACGACACTTATACACCTCGAAAATAGAAATTCCTTTTTTTTCTCTCCTTTTCCCTTTTTTTATTTTTTTTATTTTTTCCTCTAATTTTTTTCACTTTCTCTCTCCTTCAATTTTTTTTTTTAAAAATTTCTCATGCACGATGCTCCTGCATGAAACTCCCCCGATAGATAGAAAAGTGTCCCACACTTTGATGCCAAAAGAAAGATCTACAACCATCTTCATCTTCACCAAAGGTTTCCACCTCAATAGGTAATGGACAACCAATTTGCACATCATCCACATCTGTATCGCTCTATCAAAGACCAGAATATCAACCATCCAATTAGCATGCTCACTTCTAGGAACAAACTGAACATAATGCTTCATCGAAAAACCCTCATCAACATCAGCAACCAGTGAATCCATACCAAAAACATGAAGCTCCATATTAGTAGCAATATGTAGATCTCCATCAACACATGCCAAACTCTCAACACCAACCATCTCATTGCTCACAACGAAATGCTTTGCAACATACAAATCATCACCAGCAACAACTAGATCATCCATGACTAAGTGCTCCACAATCTCCATGTCAGACTCAACCAATTGATTATGAAAACCAATCTCCATCCCAACATCAACAATGTTAGGAATATCTTCAGCAACAATCTCTAGTTGCTCTATAGGTTCTATACCAGGCTCCACAAACTGACCAAAAAACCAACCTCTTCCACCTCAACCTTGTGACCTCATCTTCTTTCTTGAACAAGTCTTCTAACAAGCTAAACAACTCTCTTCCAGATCGGTAGACTCTAGCTCCACAAACATCTACAAAATGTATTCCTCATACTATCCTTATCTTGATCATCTAAACTAGTTTCAAACTGAGCAACCACCTCCTTAGCTCAATTAGCCAAACTAGCTTCAAATTGACCAGACATCTTAGAAAACTTCCTCTATACCACATCACAAACATTAGCAATCATCTCAGGGTCCAATTCTCCTAGTGCCATCTCCCAAGATCTTTGTAAACCCTCTGCAAAAAATCCTTCCTATGCTCCTTGTGACAAAACCAAATTGTTTGCAAGTCAGATTGCAACCTTCCACCTTGCATGGATAATCAAGAACCACATCACAAGTCTAGGAAAATGGATCTACAATATGTAAACTCTCTATGATCATGCCTCAACAAGATTAGTCTTTTATCTTTGCATCCATCGATTCGTCTATAAGCCCTTTGCAATCGAAAGTCAAAACCATGATCTACCACCTCACAACCAAGAGATCTAGGACTCTAGAAAGAAAATCCACCACTAGATCAAGATCAACTCAGATCTACTTATCCAACCCATGTCCTAGTACAAGCTACCACAACTTCAGCGATCTATTTACATGCTCAGGAACAACTGTTCTCTGTACCATCTGAGGCAATTTAGGGTAGGAGAATCACCAAAGGAGATGTCTTATCCCCCAACAAATAACCATACAGTGGAAATACAACAATAATGCAAGATATGATATCAAATCACAACTCTTTATTCATAAAACAATCGTTACATGCAATGTGTCAAATTGTAAGGCCTTCCCAGTTACGACCACATACAATAGCAATTACAATAATAGTTCTATAAGATTCCTCAAGATCCAATCCAAACCCTAGCTAGTCTAGATCCACACTCTAGTAGAAACCTCCAAGAAAAATCTAAACTTTTTCTCACAAGCCTAGCAAGCAATCTCCTTGTTTCTAAACTGCAGCCACTAGCTCTTCTTATAAACTCACAACTTCACCATAATCCGGCTATAAATTGCCTCACATTTGGCACTCTGTCCATAAATTTAAGAAAACTTGCTCCTCTATTTCATCCTTCTCTCCAAGCTTCTACTAAGAAGAGATCATGCCTTCGAGCTTGATTGAAAATGCTTAAATGCCTTACTTACATAGGCACTTACCATCCAAGTTGTTGCAAACACAACCAATATGGGATAGAAAGTAAATGCAACTACCTTTCAACAAAAAAACAATTCCCACCCAAATACAATTGAGCACCACCATGTGGCCTAACAAATACTAAATGCAAGATTTAATAAAATGTCCACAAACTTCTAGAATTCCACCTACACACCTCGATAAATGGAATGACAAACATTTTTATGTATTTCTCTATTTGTGCCACCTATGCACCTCGAAGAAAGAAATTCCTTTTTTTTCTCTCCTTTTCCCTTTTTTTATTTTTTTTATTTTTTCCTCTAATTTTTGTCACTTTCTCTCTCCTCCAGTTTTTTTTTTTTTTAAAGATTTCCCATGCAAGATGCTTATGCATCATTGGCCATGCCTAATAATTTTCTTACTTAGAGGTTCCTGGGATGGTGCTTCTTCACTTGTAGAAGAATTGTATGCATTGTACTCCATGGAGTCTCCTCTAGTTTGAGCATGTTTGGGATTAATAGTTGTGTTATCTTGTTTAGTATCTATAGTGGAAGTCACTTCCTCCCTTTATGTGTCATGAGCCTATTTCTCATTATCTACATCCTTTTGTTCTTCATCAGTTATCAAAAGAATAGTTTCAACAATTATATATATTTTCCTAGTAGAAGTTCAAAAGAAGCCAAGTTTAGTGATCAAGTATTAATCGAGTCAAGTTAGCTACCAAAGGGCTTCATTGTAAGTTGAGTTAGGTCAATTACTAAGGGACTTAGTGGTAACCAAGTGACCCAGTTTCAATATCAGCTGACCTACAACAAAATAATTTTGTTTATTCTTTTTTTTATGTAAGCCGACTTGACATTGGATTTTATATATATGAAAGGCCAAGTTGTGGAAGAAGATAAGATGCGAATAAAGAAGGACATTTGATTAAGAGGGGAACATCCAAAGAGATGCAAAGATTATTCTAATCAAGGAGGATCTAGAGGATAAGCTAGCAAAGTGATCTGAAATTGAAAATCAATTGCTTCATTAATTAGGTTAATCATTGTTATTCACTAATAGTTGTAGTAGTGAAGAAATCTCTTAATAGAGTTGACCTAATAATCATTTTGTAAATCCTCTAACAAGGTGGAATTTATAGATTGAAGTGTCTTAAGACCTCTAACAAGGCCACTCCAAACAGGGTGATTCAAATCCTTTAGTAGGGTCACACCTAATAGTGTCTTTTGTAACCTTTAACAAGGTTGGCTCCTAATAGGGTTCACTTTAGAAGAGTGAAAAGTTGTAACTAGTTGCATTGGTGGTTTTCCCAAATTGGGTTTCCACATTAAATCTTTGTGTCTCATGTGTTTGATGCAGGAGCATCCAGAGGTATAAGGGCAATCCTATGTCACCAAAAAAAAAAAAATGTACTTAGAATTAGTTTTTGTTTCATGTGTTTTCATTTTTGGATACCCATTTGAGTCAAATAAAGGTTCCAACTCTCACAGTTCCACTATCAGTGTTCTAGGATAGAGTATTTGAACACCTTGGGATACGTGTAAATGTCAAAAAAATAGGAGTATGTAATTGAGCCATCATTTTGGTAAACTAGAAGGTGTGAATTTGTTGGATGAATGTAATTGTAATTTAGAGCATTCCAGAAAAAGAATCAGGTCAAAAGGCCCCACGTTTTCAAAGTTATTGTAGTTTTTCAATTTCTGGAGACCTCCTAAGAATGCTTCAAAGTTAGGTTAGGGGCATTAAATGACCTTAGAAAGGGCCAAAAATGGGGGATGAGTAGATCTGGTACATAGGTCTATAGAGCACTTTGAGAGCTTTTCAAAAATGTAAACAATTCGTCAATCAGAGCTACGGTTCAAAAGTTATGCCTCTTGGAAGTTCAGTTACCATTTTTGGATTCTTCTAGTTTTGTACCAACTTCTAACGCGGCTTTTGGAGCCTTCTACTTGGTTGGTGGATGCCTACTAGCACTTTCTAGAATGTACTCCTAGTCCTTAACCCTCTTGGGTCTGTTTAAGGACATTACTAGTATTGTAAAAGGCAGTTCAGAGTGGAGTTTGAGAAGAGGTACCAAAAGGAGAAATTATCTCTAGTTTTGTGCTATTGTAAGCCCTTAGGGCATGTTTTGAATTATATTATCTCTGTACTAAATGTACTAGCTTATTTTCACAGTTAATATAATTTCCATTTCCCGTTGTGTCCATTCTGTGCTTGGGTTGTGTCCCCATCAAGTGGTATCAGAGCATACCTTTGTCAGCGGGCAGAGCGTACCTCCATCAAGTGGTATCAGAGCTAGTTTTCCTGAGTGTGTAGACAGAGCACCGACTGTGAGGTAGTTTGCACTAGGATTGTGTGGTTGTGGGTTTCAATTAAGAAGATGCCTCCACGAAGAGAGCGTGGTAGAAGGGCCGAAGCTATTAATCCTGAGGAGGTTAGAGCCCTCCAAAGGCAAGTACAAGCATTGTAGGAGGAGCTCCATAGAGGAACAAATGTTGTCACAGGTGACGACACTGAGGATGACAATGAAGAAGAAGAAATTGGACCAGAAGGGGAATTTGACAGGGAAGTTCTGAATTAGGTAGAGGAAAGGCTTTTAAGGGTCATTACTAAATTTGGGAAAAGACCTACAATTGATGTGGGTGTATTTTTAGGAAATCTAAAACCAGATGAGTTGAACAGCTAGATCAATGAACTAGAAGAATACTTTGAGTATGAGGGACCCAGATAGGGTTAAGTTTGCAAAGGCCAAACTGAAAGGCCATGCCAAAATTTGGTGGCAAGAGGTTCAATTGGAAAGAAATAGAAGAGGAAAGGAGAAGATCACAAGGTGGGATCACATGGTGGAAAAATTGAAGAAGCAGTTCATTCCTGTGGACTACAAGCTTGATTTTTTTAAGAAGATGCATGGGCTAAAGAAAGTAGGAAGATCAGTCCAAGAATATACAGAGGAGTTTTATCGACTTTTGATTAGAGCACGGCATGCAAAAGAAAATAAGGAGAAGGTTGCTCGTTATATCAGCGGGTTGCGACCTAGCATCCAAGAGGAATTAAGTCTGGTAAGAATGATCAGTGTTGAAGAGGCATACCAGTTTTCCCTACGACTTGAAGAGAAGCTAAATAAGAGGTTTGAAGGGAGACAAAGAGGGTGTGGTTAAGGAGGAAGGGGAAGTGGTAGGTCATCTGGAGACCGAAATGAAACCCAAAAGAAAAATGAAGATGTCGGTACTAGATGGAACCAGAGGAATGAGGGTTTCAACTGCTCTCATGATCAAGACTTTGGAAATCAGAGAGGAAGAGGTAGAGGATGTGGACAAGGAAGAGGAGGCTTTCATGGTACCTATTTCCATTGCAATGAAGAAGGTCATCATGCCTTTGAATGCCCTCAACGACAAGGAAGGACAGATAGGAGAGCTGAGGGTCAAGCTAGGGTTGCTCATGTGGATGAGGATGCATAGTCATCACATTTAGAGGATGCAGAGAGAGGACAGACCTTGGTAAATGAAAGGGTCCTACTAAGTGGTGAGATTGAACTAGGAAAAGGAGGAGTTTGTTCTGTACGAGATGCAAGTGTGAGGATAAATGTTGTGATGTGATCATTGATGGTGGTAGCACTGATAACTTGGTATCAGAGGAGATGGTCTCTAAGATGAAGCTCAAGAGGGAGAAACATCCCCAACCCTATCAGATTGCTTGGGTGAAAGATGATCATAAGGTCCTAGTAAGTGAACAATGTCTCAAGAAATTCAAAATTGGGAGCTACCATGATGAAGTTCTCTGTGATGTTATTCCAATGGATATTTTCCATCTATTGTTGGGTAGACCGTGGCAGTTTGATAGGCATGCAATACATGATGGTCATGCAAACACATACTCTCTAACAAAAGATGGAGTTTGCCACAAACTGAAGCCCATGAAAAAGGAAGGTGAAAAGGTATGTAGTAGTGCTAGGATTTGTCTTGTTGATGGAAGAAAGTTTTTAGATGAAATGAAACATTAGCATATGTGCTATGCTTTGATTCTTAGGAAAGATAAAGAAGGTAGTAGTGAAATACCACTTGAAGTTTCAGATTTACTAGGTGAGTTTGGAGATATCATCTTTGATAATGTTCCAGAAGGATTGCCACCAGTAAGGCAAATCAGTCATCAGATAGATTTAATCCCAGGAGCTAGTTTGCCTAACAAGGCTTCTCACAGGATGACTCCTACTAAAACTGAGGAGCTAAATAGACAGGTTCAAGAACTATTGAGGAAGGGCTTGATTCAGGAGAGCCTAAGTCCATGTGTAGTTCCTATAGTACTAGCACCAAAAAAGGATGGAGAGTGGAGGATGTGTATAGACTCTTGAGCTGTAAATAGGATAACCATCAAATATTGATTTCCTTTGCCAAGAATGGATGATCTTATGGACTGCTTGAGTGGAGCTCAGTACTTCACAAAGATAGATCTCAAGAGTGGTTATCACCAGATATGAATTTGAGAAGGAGATGAGTGGAAAATGGCCTTCAAGACCAAGGAGGGTCTTTATGAGTGGTTAGTCATGCCCTTTGGATTGGAAAATGCCCCAAGCACCTTCATGCAACTTATGAATGAGGTACTTAAGAAGTTCTTGGGAAAATTTGTTATTGTCTATTTGGATGATATTTTAATTTTCAGCAAGACTTTGGAAGAACATTTATTGCATATTCATAGTGTCCTTGAAAGGTTAAGGGAAGAGAAACTGTTAATTAATTTGAAGAAGTGTATCTTTTCAAAAAGGGAGTTAGTCTATTTGGGGTTTGTTATATCACCTGAAGGTCTCAAAATGGATCTAGAGAAGGTAAAAGCCATCTTGGAATGGCCTACTCCAAGGTCTGCTACTGAGGTAAGATCATTTCATGGTCTAGTTAGTTTTTATAGGAAGTTTATTAAGAATTTTAGTGGCATATGTGCACCCCTAACTGACACAATAAGAGGGGATAGAAAAGAGTTCAAATGGACTGCAGCAGTTGCGAGAAGTTTTGAAATGCTAAAGAAGAAGGTGACAGAACAACTTGTGTTGGTACTTCCAAATTTTAGTAAGGTGTTCCAGGTGGATTGTGATGCTAGTGGCAGTGCTATTGGGGCTGTATTAAGCCAAGAAGGTAAGCCTATTGCATATTTTAGTGAAAAATTAAATGATGCAAAGAAGAAGTATTATGTTTATGATCAAGAGTTCTATGCAATAGTTAAGGCCTTAAGGAAATGGAGGCATTATTTATTGCCAAAGGAATTTGTTTTGTATACTGATCATCAGGCATTACAGTACCTAAATAGCCAAGGTAAATTGAATCAAAGGCATATGAAGTGGGTAGATTTCTTGCAGAGCTATACATTTGTGTTAAAAAATAGAAGTGGAAAATCTAAGAGGGTTGCAAATGCACTAAGCAGGAGACAGTTGTTTCTTATAGTAATGTAGGTTGAAGTAGTTGGGTTTGATGAACTCAAGAATATATACCCTCAAGATCCTGATTTTGTTGAAGCGTGGAAAGCTTGTAAATAGCCTATTGTTGTAGATAGAACTAAGTGGTTAGACTATCTGATTCAGGATGGTATGTTATTCAAGGGCAGCCAATTGTGCATTCTAAGGAGTTCCATGAGGGAAAATCTGATTAAATAGAAACACAGTGGAGGGATGGCAAGACATTTTGGTCAAGATAAGACCATTACCATTCTTAGAGAACTTTATTTTTGGACTCAGATTTCACAAGATGTGAAGAAGTTTGTACAGAGTTGCCAGGTTTGTCAAGTTGCCAAGGGATTTAGCCACAATGCTGGACTATATCAGCCATTCCCTATTCCATCAAAGCCATGGGAGGACATAAGTATGGATTTTGTTCTTGGATTGCTAAGGACACAAAGGGGTAGTGACTCAATATTTGTGGTGGTTGATAGGTTCTCCAAAATGGCACATTTTATTCCATGCCACAAAACTCATGATGTTGTCCATATTGTAGACTTGTTTTTTAGAGAGGTGGTAAGACTACATGGTCTTCCAAGGAGTATAGTTTCTGACAGAGACACTAAATATGTGGGGTATTTTTGGAGAACATTATGGAAAAAGTTGAGAAAAAACTTGAAATTCAGTTACACACATCACCCACAGACTAACGGCCAAATAGAAGTGGTAAACAGAAGTCTGGGCAATTTGCTGAGATGTTTAGTTGGGGATAAGCCCAAGGGATGGGATTTGATTCTACCACAAGCCGAGTTTGCTTACAATAACTCTGTAAATAGGAGTACTGGTAGATCACCATTCCAAATTGTGTATGGAAGCAGCCTAAGGACTGCACCAGAATTGAGGAAGATAGAGCAAGGGGAGAGGACAAGTGCTGAAGCTGAAGAATTTGCTGAACATATCAAGCATCTACATGAGGAGGTTCAAGCACACATTACCAAGATGAATCAAGAGTATAAAGCTAGGGCTAATCAAAGGAGAAGACATAAGGAATTCCAAGTAGGGGATCTATTCATGGTACACTTACAAAAAGAAAGATTTCCAGCTGGCACTTACAACAAGCTGAAAATGAAGAAATTTGGCCCCTGCAAAATTCTGAAGAAACATGACTTAGGAAATGCATATGAGGTGGAGTTGCCAGATGGTATTCACATTTCTCCTATTTTCAACATTGCAAAATTAACAGAGTATCATGATGATGGTGCAGATGAGGAACTGATGTTAGAGCCATGTCCAAAAGCTTCTTCTAAGAAGTAGGAAATAGAAGACATTCTAGATCATCGTGTGGGTAGGAGTACTAGAAATAGGTAGTATGAAGAGTATTTGGTCAAGTGGAAAGGACGGTCAATAGAGGACTCAACTTGGATTTTAGCAGCTGAGGTTTCCCATTGGGGATTTCCTCTACCATTCATAAAGTGACAGGGTCACTTTTTAATCTATCTTGGGTGTCTGATGCAGGATCATCCAGAGGTATAAGGGCAATCTTATGTCACCCAAAAAAAAAGTACTTAGACTTAGTTTCTATTTCATGTGTTTTCATTTTTGGATACCCATTTGGGTCAAATAAAGGTTCCAACTCTCACTGTTCCACTATCAGTGTTCTAGGATAGAGTATTTGAAAACCTTGGGATACGTGTGAATGCAAAAAAAATAGGAGTATGTAATTAAGCCATCATTTTGGTGAACTAGAAGGTGTAAATTGGCTAGATGAATGTAATTGTAATTTAGAGCATTCTAGAAAAATAATCAGGTCAAAAGGCCCCACAGTTTGAAAGTTATTGCAGTTTTTTGGTTTTTTGAGACCTCCCAAGAATGCTTCAAAGTCAAGTTAGGGGCATTAAATGACCTCAAAAAGGGCTAAAAAATGGGTGACAAGCAGAGTTGGTCCATAGGGCTATAGAGCACTTCGTGAGCTTTCTGAAAATGTAAACGATTCGTCAATCCGAGCTACGATTCAAAATTTATGCCTCTCGAAAGTTTGGTTACCATTTTTGGATTCTTCTAGATTTGTACCAACTTTTAACACAACTTCTGGAGCCTTCTACTTGGTCGGTGGATGCCTACTAGCACTTTCTAGAATGTACTCCTAGTCCTTAACCCTCTGGGGTCTATTTAAGGACATTATTGGCATTGTAAAAGGCTATTCAGAGTGGAGTTTGAGAAGAGGTACCAAAAGGAAAAATTATCTCTAGTTTTGCGCTATTGTAAGCCCTTAGGGCATGTTTTGAAGTCTATTATCTTTGTACTGAATTTACTAGCTTATTTTCATAGTTAATACAATTTCCCTTTTCCCGTTCTGTCTATTCTATGCTTGGGTTGTTTCCCCATCAGTGTTCATGTTATTTTCTTACTACTCTATCATTCTGCAACTAAGTTACCAAAGTTTAATACACATTAATATCTCAAGATTTCTTTGTTAACCGAGTTACAATGAATATCTAGTTCTAACTGAGTCATGAAAGGATTTGAGTTAAGATGTTTGTTTTAACATCTAAGCGATTTGGAATTGTTCTAGTGGTAACCGATTCACCCCTCCCCTCTCAATTACTCATCTTATATTTGTAACAATGGGGTACAGCTTGATTTTCTCAATAATAGGTGTATATCCTGATATATGGGCAAATGTTGGCTTGATAGACAAAGGACCTTCATATTTTTTAACTTTCAATCATCACATTGTTATCTTTCTTCAGATTTTATGTAGGGTCTTCATCTAGGGAATCTTTAATTATTATATCTCTTCCAATTATATCTTTAACCATGTTATTTATAGAGTCTGCCCATTCTTGTGGTGTAATATTAAAAAATTCTTCTTCATTATTGTCAAGTTCCATGTTCTACTTGAGCTTGATATTGTCTACTTGAATTATTCATGTGGACTCTTTTGGATATCTTGTTAGCATGAATGTTGATTCTATGGGGGAGCATTACAAAATAGTGTTATGACTATGTTTGTCATTGATGACAACATAGTAATAAGTTAGTAAAAGACTGGCAAAGCAACAAACTGAAATTTGTGTATTAAGGAAATCACATTATGTATATGCTTATGCATAGTTACCAGCATACACTACAACATGCATTTGTCACATGGGCAAGTGTGTAGAACCTGAATCAATAGCATATAGAAGATATTGATGATTTATAGAGAACTGCATAGAAATAGAGCATTAGAAAAACAATTTATGTTGTATGATCGATATAGGACATTGTATTTGGAATGAAAGGCTATGTAGTTAACTGGAGGAAATATACTGACCACTGATGATGTCAATGAGTGTGTAGGTACAGAATTTACGCATGTGAAAGTTTGTGTACAATTGTAACTTGAAACATTAATTAAATGTCTATTTCATTTAATTAAATTATAATAAAGTATAGAGCTGACTCAAGGAATTAATGTTGAGTATGGTATAAAGGAAATATATTTTCTGAGTTTTACATATCATCATTGAAATCAAGAAGTACATAAGACTTGTGAATTTTGAAGAAGGGGAGTAGAGTAATCTGCAACTGTGTAACCTCAAGGGTTATTGTTGATGGGTTCATAGTTCCAGATCTAATTGCATGATCTGAAGGTGAAGAAGTCTAACATACTAGACAAAGGATTGTCACATATCTATTATTCTGAAAGGAAGAGTACCAAGATCAATTGGATATTGGGTTCATTGATTTGATCTTGAAAACTATTTGGACTGTGGGTTCAACTACTTTCTACAACTCCTAACAGGGTTAGAATCTCCTAACAAGGATTCAAAGTCTCCTAATAGGGACTCTTTGTACTAAGTGTTGTAACAGACTCCTAAAAGGGTCCATCCTCTAACAAGGAATATTCATATTATTACATTATTTTATGGGCATCATTCCCACAGGGGTTTTCCCTCTGATCAAGGGTTTCCCTAGTCAGCATATCTAGTGTAATTGTGTATGTGCATTTATTTATGATTGTTGTTTACTTTGGTTGAATAATTAAGAATTATTTAAGATTAATATATAACTAATTCACCCCCCAACCCTTTCAGTTATAATGGTGATCTACTATTTCTAACAATTGGTATCTGAGCATCAGGTCCTTGAAGGGAAGTTTAATAACTTTGGTAGATCCATGGAAAATTTATTCAGGAAGGAAAGTCCTAGATTTTATGGCACTAACTATGATAGCTAAAAGGATAAAATGAAGACTCATCTCATGTGCATGGGTCTAGAATATTGGCTTATAACCAAGGCATCTAAAAACATTACAGAAGAAGACAATCTTGAAAGTTGTATCAAGGAACAAAGAGAAGTAATATTGTCTACACTACCTGAAAGTGAGTATAGCCAAGTAAAACAACTCAAAAGATCTCATAAAATTTGGAAAACCTTAGAAGCTAATTATGAGGGTGATACGTATGCAGAAAGGGTTAGATTACAAAATCTATATTTTGCATTCCAAAATGCTAAGATGATGGAAAATGAATTTGTCAGATCCTATATTGGTAGAATATCTGAGATTGTTGCATGAATCACATCTCTTGGTGGAAAGAAGTTTGATGATAAAGTTATATGGAAGATCTTGAAAATTCTGACACCACCTTTCAAGATAATAATACAAATGATTCGGGTAATGTTACCTTGTACCACTAATTTCACCAAAGAAACATTGCTTGGTAGAATGGAAGCTGAAGAATTTGATCTAAAACAATCCAGAGAATTAGCAAAGGTTGAGACAACGTTTAGTGCACTTAAGATCAAAAATGGTTTAGCAAAGAACACAAAAGCATAGAGAGATATTGCTAGCTATAGTAAATCTATTGAGGAAAAGATCCAAGAAGGAGTGGCTCTTCTTGTAGAAAGAGAAAAGGATGGTGAGAATATCTTTAAATGTTGGACATGTAATGAATATGGTCATTATGCATCTAAGTTTCCTGAGAGAGAAAGAAAGTATAAGGGAAAATTCAAACCTAGAAGATCTTGAAATTGTTTATATGCCAATGAAGAAGAAGAAGAAGAATCTAATCAAAGTAATAGTGAAGGTTACATAGGATTGATAGCTATAAAGGAGGATGGTCTTGATAGAGAAATTAGAGAAGAAATTTTGTTAAACTCACAAGTTGAAGAGAAATATTGGATCATTGATAGTGGTTGTTCACATCACATGACTGGTGATATGAGAAAGTTTGTCAAATTTAGAAGCCATAATGGAAGAATTGTCAAAGTAGGAAACAATGTAGCCTATCATATAACAGGAATTTGATCTATCACACTAGATGGTAAAACATACACTAATGATGTTTACTTTATTGATGGATTGAAGCATAACCTATTGAGTGTTGGAAAGCTTATGGACAAAGGTTACCAATTGTAGTTTGGTAATAACACATGCATTATCAAAAACAAAGAACGGAAACTACTTCATACTGGCAAAAGAACTAGAGGCAATGTATTTCAGTTAAAATCCACTAAAATAACATGTTTGGTAGCTAATATTGACAACAATTGGTTATGGCATAGAAGATTTTGTCACATTGAGCTTGATAACATTGTGAAGGCTAGTAATACACTTGCTATAAGAGATTTACCTAAGATCACTAAGCCCACTGACACTATTTGTAAGGAATGTATTTTGGCTAAGTAGAAGAGAGTCTCATTTTCTAGCAAGCAATTTTGTACTACACAAAAGCTGGAACTGATTCATACAGATTTGAGTGGTCCTGCAAGAACAAGAGGATACTATGGAGAAAGGTACTTTATGATTTTTGTTGACAATTTCACTAGAATGATGTGGGTAGCTTTTCTTAAAGAAAAATCAAAAGCATTTGAGAAACTCAATATATTTAAGAAAAAAGTTGAGAATGAATCTAGAGTTAAAATCAAGAGCTTAAGATTAGATAGAGGAGGAGAATTCACCTCTAGAGAATTCAATATCTATTGTGAAGAGCATGGTATCAGAAGACAACTATCCTTACCCCATACACCTAAGCAGAATGAGATTTTTGAAAGAACAAACAAATCAATTGCTGAAGCAACAAGGGCTATGTTATTTGACAATGATGTACCAAAGACTTTTTGGAGAGAAGCATTCAATGCAATAGTATACACACTAAACAGAGTGTAGATTAGGATAGGTATGGATAAAACACTTTATGAGCTATGGTTTGGTCACTCACCATTAGTCAAATACTTCAAGATATTTGGAAGCAAATGTTACATCAAAAGAGATGATGATATTGGTAAGTTTGATCCAAGGACTGATGAAGGTATGTTTCTTGGCTATTCATTAAAAAATAAAGCTTACAGATGTTTCAACTATAAAACAAAAACTATAGTTGAGTACGCAAATGTTAAAATTGATGAAAAGTTTGGCACTAAGGAAAAGATAATGGATTATAACTCTAATGGAGATCATTACTTTGGAATGAATAACATAAGTAATGAATTATTTCTCAAGACTAATAATGACTTGCAGAATAATGTGCAAATTGAAGATGTGAGAGAAGAATAGAGTGCAGTGCCTGAAATAAGAGTTGAAGCAGCAACTCCTACCTCAAATAGGAACATGATAATAAATCATCCTATCAATCAAATAATAGGAAGTAAATAAAAGGGAGTAATGATAAGGAGCATAATTAATGAAGAACTATGTCTGATATCTCGAGTAAAACCAAGAAGCACAAATGAAGCAACCAAAGATGATCATTGAATAAGAGCAATGGAGGAAGAACTCCAATAGATAATTAAAATTAACACATGGCAATTAGTTCCTAGACCTAAGGACAAAAATGTGATTGGCACAAAATGGGTATTTAGAAATAAAATGAATGAACCAAGAGAAGTAATAAGAAAAAAAGCAAGACTTGTATGCAAAGGTTACTGTCAGCAAGAAGGAATTGACTATGAGGAGACATATGCACCTATAGATAGAATGGAAGCAGACAAAATGTTCTTGGCATATACAATAAATAAGAATTTTAAGGTATATCAAATAGATGTTAACTCAACATTCTTGAATGTAGAACTTGAAGAAGAAGTTTACATTGAACAACCAGAGGGTTTTCCTTTAACAAAAGAGAAGGATATGGTTTGCAAACTAAAGAAAGCATTGTATGGATTAAAGCAAGTGCCAAGAACCTAGTATGTAAGGTTGGAAAAATACTTAGAAAAGCTTGGATTTGCTAAAGGAACATTGGATAATAACTTGTACTTGAAGAAAATAGAAGATGTTTTTCTAATAATCATTGTATTTGTTGATGACATCATTTTTGGTGGAAATGATGAAGCCAGTAACAAATTCTTAGAATACATGAAGAATGAGTTTGAGATGAGCATGATAGGAGAAATTAATTTTTTCTTAGGATTGTAGATTTTTTAGAACAAAGAGGGTATCTTTATCTCTTAGATGAATTACTTAAAAGATTTTTTTTAAAGATTTGGTCTAGAAAATTGTAAACCTGTTGGAACTCTTATGGTAACTGGTTATAAGTTATCAAGAAAAGATGAGGTGCCTCCTATTTAACAAAAGAAGTACAGATCTATGATTGGAAGATTGCAGTATCTAAATCATAGCAGACCAGATATGGCTAATGTAGTTGGAATTGTGGCAATATTTCAAGTTGATCCTAAAGAATATCACTATGCAGCAGTAAAAAGGATATTCAGATATCTGAAAGGAACATCAAATTATGGTATTTGGTATGACAAAAGAAATGACTTTACTCTGTGTACTTATATAGATGTTGATTGGGTCAGAGATAGGGATGATAGAAAAAGCACAAATGGAGGAGCATTCTTCCTTGGAGGAAGATTAGTTTCTTGGCTCAGAAAAAAGGAAAATTGTACCTCACAAAGTATTGTAGAGGAAGAGTATGTTGTAGCAACAAACAATTGTAATCAAGTCATATGGATGAAGCAAATAATGATGGATATTGGAATTACATTCAGAGAACTTGTTATCATTTACTATGATAACACAAGTATAGTTAACATGTCTAAGAATCTTGTTTTGCATTCTAAGACTAAACACATTGCCATAAAATATCATGTGTTGAGAGAGAAAGTTGCTAAGAAAGAAATCAGACTGGAGTACATTAATACTAAGGAATAGATTGTAGAAATTTTCACAAAGGCCTTACAAAAGGATACCTTTGAGTACTTGAAACGTATGTTTGGGTTATACCCCTACCTAGCTCAAAGTGGAAGATGCAAAAGTGTATCAGTCTAGGGTACATAGCACCATTTTTAGATTAGATTGAATGTTCATGCTTCCTCAATGAAGGAGTATCTATGATGAATAGATTCAGTCAAGGACTTGTGGCAATAGGTAATTGGTGTGCAACAGTGTCTTTAGACACTTGTGTTGTTTATAGAACTATATGCAAAATTTGTAAAGCAATAGACCGGCTTGTGGTCGTGCTGATAGATTGTTATATGTTCAATTTTTGTACTATCTTTAACATTGATGTCAATGGGGGAGAGAGTGACATGAAAAACATTAGAGAGAGTTTTTACTATGGGGGAGAAGTTGTGCAATTATGAATTTAGCAAGATCTGATTTATTGGTATTATTGAACTAGATGTTTTTCATCTATGTTTCCATCAATGCCAAAGGGGGAGATTTTTTAGCATGAATTTTGATGCTATGGGGGAGCATTGTAGAATAGTGTTATGATTGTGTTTGTGATTGATGAAAACATAGTAATAAGTTACTGACAGATTGGCAGAGCAATAGACTAAGATTTGTGTATTAAGGACATCACATTATGTATCTACTTATGCATAGTTAGCAACATATACTACAACATACATTTATCACATGGACAAGTGTGCAGAACCTGAATTGATAGCGTATGGAAGATATTGATGATTTATAGAGAACTACACAGAAATAGAGCATTGGAAAAATAGTTTATGTTGCATGATCGGTATAGGACATTGTATTTGGAATGAAGGGTTGTGAAGTTAACTGGAGGAAATATACTAACCACTAGTGATGTCAGTGAGTGCATAGGTACAGAAGTCACACATGTGAAATTTTGTATATAACTATGAGCCGACAAAATTAATTAAATGTGTATTTCATTTAATTAACTTATAATAAATAATAGAGTCGACTCAAGGAATTAATTTTGAGTGTGGTATAAAGGCAAGATTTTTTTTGAGTTTTACATGTCATCATTGAAATCAAGAAGTACAAAAGACTTGCAAATTGCGAAGAAGAGGAGTAGAGTAATCTGCTAATGTGTAACCTCAAGGGTTATTATTGATGGGTTCAAAGTTCCATATCTGATTGCATGATCTAAAGGTGAAGAAGTCCAACATACTGGATAGAGGAATGTCAAATATCTATTATTCTAAAAGGAAGAGTACCAAGATCAATTGGACAGTGGGTTCGTTGATCTGATCTTGAAAGTTGTTTGGATAGTAGATTCAACTACCTTCTACAACTCCTAACAGGGATTCAAAGTCTCCTAACAGGGACTCTTTGTACTAAGTGTTGTAATAGAATCCTAATAGGGTCCATCCTCTGACAAGGAATATTCATTTTAGTACATTATTTTGTGGGCATCATTCCCACTAAGGTTTTCCCTCAATGTAATTGTGTATGTGCATTTCTTTATGATTCTTGTTTACTTTGGTTAAATAATTAAGAATTGTTTAAGATTAATATTTAACTAATTTACGCCCCCGCTCTTAGTTATATTGGTTATCTACTATTTCTAAAAAATTTAATAGGGAAAGTAAGATATTGAGAGGGGAGGGGTGAATTAGGATTTATAAAACTTTTACTTCTTCAAACATAAACCACATTTGACATCTTCACCATAAACACTTATCTCAACTTAACCTTATATCAAATCAAATATTTACTACAATGTAACATCATATCTAGTATCTAATAACATGAGGAAAAAATTTAAGAAATAAATCAACACATAACACAAATATTTGGTAATGCAAAAACCCTCTAAGGTGAAGGTAAAACTATGGCAGGGATGATACCCACAAAATCTTCACTACTACAATAATAAAGTGTGCCTATTAGGGTTGAAAAGTTTGATCACTTCTAATGATCTACCCTATAAGGGGTTTTCCCTATTAAGAGCTTACAAGACTTATTCATTCTACCTTAATTAAAAGATTGTAACTACACTATTAAGTGAGAACTCTATTAATATATTTACATAGGCCTATTAGGACCACTCTATTAAGAGATTTACCCTGAAACACATTTTAAATGTATCAGTACCTTGATATTTTAGTATGTGCTCTGAGTGTTGATTACATATCTTCTCTTTACAATCTCATATCACCTCTCTATAATAGATATACTTTGTCTCCCCTCTACACTACTCAGTCACCTTACAACTTCTCAATAGTTAATTCACCTTCAATGTTGTATCTAATCTTATAACTCACAATAAAAAAGAATTAGGTCTAAAACCCTCCTTAAATAGTATTTTGATGATTCTTCTAGATCATTATCAATGATCTAGATTCATCCTTTTTTTCATTTAGTCTTTCTAATTTTATGATTGGTTAATCACCTCTCATATGGATTGATCATCCTCAACTACACATGTAATTAAGTCCTCAATCTCTAAGACACACTTCTAGCTCAACAAAAATGGTTTACATAAATGTTTATGTCATTCCAAATATTTATACAAGAGTTTATTACTCAACACTAATAGCTTATTGACACTCAACACAAACTAGTTCTTCATGTTGTCCCTCGGCCTTAACTATACTCGACTTTAACTCTTTTTTTGGGCCTCTATATCACTCGGCTTATGTTGCTTCCTAAAAAACTTGGTAACCATTGGAGTACTTGGTGACACTTGAAATTCTTAGGAGTAACTATTGCTTGGAGCCAACTTATTATATACTTCTCCTTTATATAGCTTGGTATGTATAGAATCTCTTGGTCACATTGTTGACCAAATAACTCTTCCTTGTAAATGAATAAGTATTTTGTACTAACTAACAATAATAGATTTCCTTTAGGGTCAAAAATCTCCCCCTTCAGCATTACTATAAAAAACACTTTTTCATGATCAAAACTTGACATTCTAAAAACTCAAAATGAGTAGTCTACTTGAGAATATAATCCATACCTATATCTTGGTCTATATGTGTGCACTATTGTACTTTACTTTTCAAAAAAAAATATATATATATATTCATTTCTCACATTTTGTGCATCATAATAACTTATTCCATATTACTCCAAAATATTCAAAGGATGAAATCAAAATTTGATAACATACATACAATACATGATCATAAATTTTCATTTACTTGCTCACTTGATCATGCACTTGATCATTTCCTTTCCCCCTTTGATCATGTATCAATTCCATTTCCTCCTCATTTTTGTTACTTATGACTTCAACTTATTTTTAGTTGGGGTTCTAGTAGGATTCCAAATGCCTTTAGAAATTGATGGTGCAATTTGATAATGATTGACATTATGTTATCCTAGTTGACCTTTAGAGTATGCAGTACTTGTTTTTCAATTTCAATCTTGGCCACCATATTCACCATGTTATCTTGAATTGACAAATTCTAGTCCTCCACAAGATCCTTAGCATTCTATATGTGCCTTCTCATGACTTCTATATAAGGTGGCAACTTTACTTGAATTTCATTCACCTCATTTCTAATATGGAACTCTTCCTATAAAAGTTTTGACTTCTTCCCTTGTAAGAATTTGATCTATGAATAATAAAATAAGTTGGGAAATAGGCCTTGTCTTATTAAGACTACATTAACAATTATGGGAAACATATTTTTCAAATAAAAGAAAATAAAAACTATCAGTGATGCAAAATTACATAGACTATTCTTCACTTTCCTTATACTTTCCAAGTTCTCTACAATTTGGGTAAGTTAAAGCTTGGCTAGGTTGTAACTGTAATCCTTCTTGATAATTTTCTATCCCAAGTCCACTGCAACACATGGTACAGTATCAGGTTGTATTGACTTGCAAAATTTGTGGGCAATGACTCTGATAGTGAATTCAATTTTTTCATCTTCAATGGTAGATATATTTATTCCTCTATTGTTCTACTTAGCCATTGTGTTGGATTTGATCACTTCTCTTTCTTGGCAGAAAATGGTCTTAACCTTATTTTTAATAGGGTAGCCTATGATATGGTGAATAATCTGCTTCATAATCTTAACTAGTCCATTCAATCTTGAAATTTCTTAAGAAATTTAGGGCAAGAATCAACCATTTCTTAGTAATTATTTTCTGTTCTTCCTTCAATTGACTATATAACTTGTCATGTGCAGCTCTCAATTCAAAATCTCCTACTTCTCCTATCTTACACATATAGCATGATCTCACATCATGAATCATGATTACACAAGGTGGAATATATGACAAGGTACCCAAAGAATAATCCTTCATCACTATTTCTGGATATGCTCCAAACTAAGGGGGGGACATGCATCATTACTGACTACCTAACTGTTACTAACCTATGAATCCATCTTCTTCTCAATTATGGATAAACTTCCTACCATTTCTTCAACTAAGGTTTTGAACAAAAAATTATGCATAGCTCAGCCTCTATAACCTTCTCATAAGTCAGTTCTTTAGCCAAAGGAACTCACTAAAATCCAACTCAATCTTTCTAAAATTCTCATAAAATGCTTCAACTCTATTTTCTCTATGAAAACTTGAATGCAAGGTGCATAGAATGATTCACAAAATTTTCTATATAGTACATAAATTTAAATTTAGGTCCTCTTCAATTCTCCATACATATTGTGGATGAGATAAAACTATCCCAACCATCTCTATAAAACCCAATTATCACACTTCCAAACTTCCGTTTACTTGATCAATGCCACAACTCAATCATAACTTACATTCTAGGTCAGTCTCTTCACAACTCCAAAACATACACTTGGTCATCACCAAATTTTCAACTCAAGACCAAAATACATTACAAACTTTAAATCTCATAATCATCCTTATGTATCTAATGTCATACTAGTTTGGACCTTTATCCAAAAAATCTTGGGAACTAATGTATGATCTACCAATTTGAAATACACTTCCATACATCTTTGCTTAGTTTGAAGTAGGAAAATCACCTAATCCATTAGATTGAGTAATCGCAACTTCTCAATTTGAACTATTTCCTTCTTCAATTTTCTTTTTCCAAGTTTGCATCATTTGGGTTCTCACTCTTTTAGTATTGACTGGTGTTTTTCCATTGATCTCTTTAACACAAGGTGTTTTTTAGTGGCTAATATTCGTAAATTGGCTAATTTTAGAATTTTTTGGCTAGTAATTTGGCTAATAATTTAAGATTTGTTACAACCTAAATCGCCATAGTTTTATAAAATTTAGTTCTAGAATATTTCAAATTGCTCAATAATTTATTTTAGTGAAAAATTGAAACTCAAATATTCACCACAATATTTGTTACATCATTAGATTTGAATCACCTAAATATAATATATCATTGGAGAAATTAAATTGAACTAATCAATAATTATCATAATTATTAGTTACTTTCAGGATATATCACCAATATTTAGTTTTCACTATTGATTTAAAGTATATGTAACGATCCTCATAATAATCCACAAGGTAAAATAATGTTCAATTTTGATTTGTAATATTCTATGGTGATTAATGAACTTCCTATTATTATTGAGATTTGCTAATATTTTATACAAAAAAATTATGATTAAAAATAATCGCCAATATTAATCATTTTTAGAATTAAAATTTGAGAGATTCACCAATAGAAATAATTTTTATTTTTTTCAAAATAATGAAAGATTCGCCAATATCTTATATCTTTATTTGGAGGTGGCTTTCTTAAAGTTTACCCTGATTTAACATTAGATGTTGGTGCTCAATCCATATAGTCTCTTCTTAGGCGAATAACCTTTTGAAAAGTAAAGAATATTGGTCTAAAATTCCTCTAGTTTTGTTGATCTTCTTCTAAGATGTATCCTTGCATAATTTTTTGCAATGTGCCCATTCTTTCCACAAAATTTACATTTGACCCAAGTATTGTAATCTTAATTTATGGTATTACTTTCTTAGGTGAATTGCCTTGACCTTTAGGTGTCCAAATTTTATTTTCTTTAGATCTACAATCTTGTGTTGTATGACCATGCTTCTAACACGTGTGACAATAGCCTTCAAATCTAGATGTAGCTTGTGCCATACTGATCTTTGATCTACATTCATGTGCTTGACACTCATGCTTGTTATAATTGAAATAGTTACCTTTGAATTTTGGTTTAGGGTTTGACTTACTATTTTTTCTCATGCAAATTATTTTTGTATGACATGGTTTTCCATAATGATATCATGTAGGCTTCTTGTTCTTGGAATTCTTTTCTTTTCCATGCTTTGATGACTCTCCTTCCTTGGTAGATGACATGAACTCAGTATAACCTAGTCCATTAGTGTCATGAGGTCTTCTTTGTACTTGCATCTATTCATCAAGTAATCTTATGGCCTCCTTAGGTTTTTTCATCCTTTTAATGATTTACTTCTCAGCTCCCAATTCAAATTTTAATTGATTGTTCTTAGTTCTCATATTTACAATTTTTTCTACCTTCCTAGTTATCTCATGATTAGAATTCAACAACTGATTAACCATGTCAAATTGATTTTGATTCAACCTTTCTACCTCATTGATCCTCTCATGAAGACTTGTAGTCATCTGCCTTTTTTCTTCCTCATCCATTACCTTATCTTCTTCAATCTTTTTCTTTTGTTTAATCATTTCACATATCCTTACCAATTGTATTGCAATGTTCTCTTTTTAGTGTTCTTAATTCTTCGTTCATAATGTTGTTTCTTTCTAGAAAATTTTCTATTGTTGCATCAATTTCATTAGATCTGCCTTCATTACATAAGTCATCAATGCTCTCTTCCTTATATTGGGTGTCATTTTGTTGAATTTTCATTTCCTTCCTTCTCTTTAGGGATTTCTTCCATTCCTCCTTTGCAACCTTGAATTTCTCAAATGAAAGTTGTAAATCAATATTTTGATTCTCAATAACTTTTCCCAAGTTATAGGCTTCCATCTCCAAGATATTTGACTCTCAATTGGTTAGACTTATTTCCATGAAAACAATGCTCTGATACTAATTGTTGGAAATCTAATAGGGAAAGTAAGATGCTAGGGGGGTTTGAATCAAGATTGATAAAACTTCTATTGCTTCAAACATAAACCATATTTAACATGTTCACCATAAACCCTTATCTCAACTTGATCTTATATCAAATCAAACATTTAGTATAGCATAATATCAAATCTATTATCTAATAACATGAGTAAAAGATGTAAGAAATGTCACAACACATAACACAAAGCTTTGGTAACGTAGAAACCCTCCAAAGTAAAGGTAAAATTGTGGTGGGGATGACACCCACAAAATCTTCACTACTATAGCAATAAAGTATGCATATTAGGGATACAAATTTTAAACACTTCTGATGATCTATTCTTTTAGGGGTTTTCCCTGTTAAGATCTTACAAGACTTATTCACTCTATCTTGATTAAATTATTTTAATTACATAATTAAGTGTACACTCTATTAGGATATTTTCATAGGCCTTTTAGGACCACTCTATTAAGAGATTTACTGTGAAACACGTGTTAAAATGTATAAATAACTTGATCTTTTGGTATGCACTCTAAATGCTTATTACAAATCTTCTTGTTACAATTTTATATCACATCTATATGATAGATATGTGTTATCTCCTCTTGGCATTGCTTCATCACCTTACAACTTCTCAACACTTAATTAACCTTCAACTTCACATCCAAACTTTGAACTCACAACCAATAAGAATTATTTCTAAAACCCTCCTTAAATAGTTTTTTGATGGAGCTTATAGATCATGATCAATAATCTAGATTCATCTTTTTTTTCACTTAGTCCTTCTAATTTTTTGATTGGTTAATCACCTCTTATAGGGATTGATGATCCTCAAATACATGCATATTAACTCCTTGATTAACTCCTCGATCTATAAATCATACACCCAACTCAGAAAGAATGGTTTACATAAATGTTTGTGACATTCTAAATATTTATACAAATATTTGTTACTAGACACTAATAGCTTATTGACACTTGGCACAAACTAGTTCTTCATGTTGTCCCTCAACCTTAACTATTTTGTTCATCCATTTTATCACTTGTCTTATGTTTGTTCTTGAAAAACTCAAAAACCATTGGAGTACTCAGTGACACTTGAATTTCTTGACTGTCATTACTACTCAACAACTGATTATATGCTTCTCCTTTGCATAGCTTGACCTGTATAGAATCTCTCAGTCGTGGTGTTGACTGAATAACTATGCCTTGTAAATGACTACGTATTTTTCACTAACTAATAATACTAAATTTCCTTTAGGGTCAAAAGATTCTTAATATTGAACACTTTTTTCCATATTATTTCTAAATCTTCATCTACCAATTTTAGATTACCAGTCAAAATATAAATAGCTCTCCTTTTCTGAAAAAATCTATCTTTATATTATTCCAATGCATCATTTATATCTTCAAGAAAAAAATTAGGTATAAGAGAAACCATTTTACTCTTTGCATTTCCTTCCTATGTCTTAGGGAATACTTCCATCATTTGTCAATCCTTTGTAAAAAAAGCATCAGGAATTTGGTTTCCAATTTGCAAAGGTGTGTATTGATTCTTATCATCATAACTATCACAATATAATAAACCTTTTTCTTGTCCTCTTCACTCATATATTCATACTCATAATATTTAACTATAGAGAAACCTCTACCATTCTTGATGCTCTCTATTATTTCATCAATGGTCTTGGACGTTTTAGGCACAAAAATTCTAGAGTGACCTTGTTCATCTGAATCTATTTTCTCACTATCCTCGGTTTCATCATCATCATCTTTTTAAATAATTTTTATTCTCCTTTGAGTAGGTCTATTAATAGGTTTTCTTAAAGACTCGGGTATCTCTTTCCTCTTTTCATAAGTCTTTATTTGTGGCTATGAGGGCTTGGTGATTCTCAATGTACTTTATTTCAATGGGGGTGTAACTATTTGTGTTTCATAGGTCCTTCACCTTATGTTCTTTGTACTCATTGAAATTTCCAAAGGTCTCCTTTTCCCCTTCTTTTATTGTCATCCTATAGCAACAATAGCTTTTCCCTTATTCTCTTCTTCATCACTAACTTAACCCTTTTCTTCATTGATCACTAGGGGATAATTATCATTTCCTATTCTGAGTTTACCCTCTAAATTGTCAATCATCCTCTTAGCATTCTTAATTATCTTGGAAAAAATAATATCCATCTTAATATTTTCCTTTACTTTTTCATAAATCATGAATGGTTGTGCATTTTTATTAATTGACTCATTCAATAAAGCTTCAATGGCCTTTGTGGCCTTATCTATATTAATATCATAATCCATAGGTGCAAACCACGCAACCCTAGGAATCATAGATTTCATCAACATGTTATTGGTATCAACCAGAAAGAATATATCATCATGGTATTTATTAGCGAAATGTAGGGGAATCCTAAACCTTTGATGCATCCTTTCTTTGAAATCCTCAAAATACTCAGTTATCACACTATCAAAGTTATCTCCTAGTGTTTGAATAAAATCATTGATTTGATAAATAGGAGGACTATTTGTCCTCTAATTTATATGACCAATAGAGGGAAAATAATGTTGCATATAAAAGAAAATTCATACCATTAATGGACCAAATTTTCAAGTATTAGACCTTGCAACCTAAATAGTCCTCATGTTTTCTGCCAATTTCCCCAACTACAGCTTGGCAATGTCATACTTGTGACCCTTCTCCATAAATTTCCATCCTAAATCAACTACGATATAGAGAACATTGTTGGGTCTACTCAACTAAATATCTTATGTGCAGTGACATGTACATCAAGTTTTATTCCAAATTTTTAATTTTGGTTACTTTCAAACCTTGGTTGTTACATTGGGCTTTAGTATTTTCCTCAATTTCTCTTATTGCTGCAGTTCAAAATGTCTACACTTTATCTTTAATTGGGTATCTATTAACCATATGTATTACATCCCTTTTGATTTTGATCAGTTCATCCAACCATATCTTTATCTCATGAATATGCCTCAAAATAATATAAATCCAATCAACTTCGACTTTCTTCGAGAAATGTAGTTCATGTGTGAGACCCTTGCTCTCCAAGTGTTTGTGCTCATCTTTTAATTTTTTGTCCTAACACAATTCATCATATGCTTCTTGTAGTTTAAAATCACTAATTTCACCATTTTTTATAGTGATAAAATATATGGATATCATTTACCAACAAAATCCTATGTGGAATAAAAGATGGTGCACCCACCTTATAGTTTTTTGTAGCAACTTATAGGTATTATTTGTACTTTGGTTCTTCACATGCCTTATTTCAAATTAGCTTTACTAACTTCTTCTTTGAATTCCTCTTTACAGTTATAGAGCTTGAAGACATTTTTGCAACTTAGTGTTTTGGGAAATAAAACACTTCACACTCTACTCGGTTCTCAATAAATTCCTCTTTGCAATTTGAATCTGAAGAAAATTGTGCACTCACAGATTTTTGACTTTGTTGGTTAACACAAATTGCAAAAAAAATTCTATACTATTGCAATATAGGGCAAATGAAATGAACTAAATTTTTCCATTAAATATGAAAAAGTTACCTTTAACTACATATTGTTTTTACATCTTTAATGAAATTGATTACTACCGATTACTTGGTCATGCTCCACTTCCATCACTTACTCAATTAAAGTAGTATTGTTGTCTCAAACTTGGGCAAAACACCATCATGTCTTCAATATTACTTAATTGATTAACATTTTTATCTTTTAGTTATCGACTAACTTGGTGTGACTTATCTATTTTGTAGAATTCCCAAACTTCATGGAATCATCCTTGTGCATCATATAATATGTAGATATGGACTTCCATTGCATTCTAGGTATTTATGTAAGATGTATCATTAGTAGTGCAGTTATTTACCTTCTAAGATTTAGTTGGAAGTGGAGGTTTCACCTAATCCATTGGATGTGGTATCACCATTAGTTGCATTTTATCTGTCATTCTCTTCTGAATTCTTCCTCCATGTCTTATTCACCTATTCACAAATTTTGTCCAGGTTGACTTTTCCTTTTCCTTTTAGATCTTCCTCTTTAGGCATTGACACTTAATTTCTATTGTTCTTGCATAAATGAATGATCTTGTGGTTATGATAACATGACATTCCAAGATTTCTCCAATTACTAGATCTTCCTCCAAAGTGCAATCTCATGCAATTTGTAGCAATATGATCATTCTTTCCACATATAGTACAAGAATACCATGTATTCTAATCCCCATTGGTTTCATTACCCTTATTTCTCTATTTCTAGTTGGACTTCATTAACAATCTGCATTATTTTGACTTATTTCCAAACTTTTTGCAAGTATAGAAATACCCATTGAATGAATACTTATTAGTGGATTGACTAAATTTGGGTCTACATGCATATTCTTGATGTCCATACTTGTTGCAATGATAATAATAACCATCAAACTTGGGAGTAACATTGATCTTACCAATTTTTCTCCTATAAAAATTTGTTGTGTATTCAAGCTTTCCACAATGATAAAAAGTGGGTTTCTTTGGATTCAGATTGGTGTACACATTTCTTTGTTCATCTTGCTTTGATGATTCTCATTTCCCATAATAGCCTAGTCTAGATGTATTTCTCAGTTGCCTCTATCCTTTGAGTTGTCCATCTAGTATTTTGATACTCTCTTCTATCTTCCATCCAATCACATCATTTGCACCAAGCACCTAACTTACCATATCATAATCATTTTGAGTCAACCTTGTGATTTCTTCATCTTTAGCACCCAATCTTACAATGATCTATCTCCTATCGTCTTCCATCATTTTATTTCATCCTTGTCTTTTCTCTTTGTTCCATCAATTTACATGTCCTAGTAGACTACAACTCTTATTCTCTTTTCAGTGATTTAACCTTCTCATTGAGACTATGATTCTTCTCTAGTAGATCAACAATGGCACCATCAAATTCATCAAACATGTTTACATAAGATAATTCTTTAATAACTTCTTCTTGATATGTTATTTCATTAATTTTTTGGGAAATTTCCTTTCTTATTTTCAATGATTATCTTAATCTATCTTTCAACTTATTGATATTACTCATGGCTATCCTTAACTCTAGTAACGCATCTAATTCTCAGTAGTTCTATCAAGCCTATACCTTTCCATGATGTGGATCTTTACTCTCAAGTGATAAAAATTTTAACAAGAGAACTAAGCTTTCATACCAATTTTTGCATCGCTAGGAAAGGTAGGATGATGAGAGGGGTGGCGAATTAGTATCCTTGAAATATTTTACACTAAAATAAATTTAGTGTTCTCCTTTTTTTTCTCTATCACTTGGTAATCACTAAACATTTACCACATTACTTGTAGATTAAAGTATCATCACTAACTCAACATTCACTAACCATAAACTCATAAAAAATAAAATATAACACATAACACAATCATTTGGTCACATAGAGACCCTTAGATAGAGAGAAAATTATTGTGGGGATGGTACCCACAAATCCATCACTACTACAATAAGAGGGTGATTTGTTAGGGATACAATATTTTTTCACTTCTAGTGACTTAATCTGTTAGGAGTATACAATAAGATTTTTTAGGATCTACATTTCTTAAGAATTTTATAACACTCTTGTAAGTTTGCACATGGTTAATAGATTTACATAAAAGATTGTTAGGTCCACCTTTTTCAAGAATTTAGAACTACTACATTGATGAGAAAGTAATAGAAAATGATCTCTACAATACCAACATACTTTTCTTGATTAGTTCCCTCTTCTTCTCACTGATATATCACCTTGTCTGATTGATCTACAATTCCTCACAATTCTTCTTTAGTATATGATCTCTAACTTATGATATCCTTTGTACTTTTCTCTTACGTTTGATCTCCTTTCTCACTTCAATACTCTTCTCAATAGTAGCAACAACAACCTTAAAACTATTCTTAATAGGTCCTTTTATAGTTTTCCTTTTCCTTTTTGATTTATGCCTAATTAGCGTTTTGGAATTTTTTAGCATACTATCAAATTCAATGATCTAGAAAAATCCATAATTTTATTCATTTTCCATTATTTATTTTCATTGCTCCTTATGTCCTTGAAATCATCAAATAATCAATTTACATTCTTCAAGAAATCTTTGCAAATCTTTACCTTGTGTGTACACTAATATGTTGGCAAGAAACACTAATCTATTTAAGAACCAAAGCATTAACCAACAAAATCAATATAAACTTTTAGATGAGGCAAAGTGAGGTCCTCAAATGAGAGTATGAGCCATAGATGGGCTCTTTCAATGAGGATGCTCACTTGATTTGGGCAGATGTCCTTTGATATGGATTTGGGATGTATGCTCAAGCTTCAAAAGTGGCTTCAATAGTGGGGATAGATTTGGGATTTTTGGTGTGGTTATGTGAAAATGGTATGAACTTGGCTTCTCAAAATGGCATTATAACTTTGCATGGAGGATGGATTCATTTTAGTGAAGGGAGAGGGTTCAATTTATAGCCCAAGGGTTAGAGGAATGGAGGGCCAAGATGCAAGGATGGCAAGATGGTGAGGGAAGGCTAGGATGCACTCAAAGGGGAGCACATGGATTGTGCTTGTTTAGCACCAATAGGAAGTGGACACTTGTCACAAGGATGATGGTTGTGAGAGGATAGGATAAGGGTTGGTCAAAGGCTTGATGAGGGTGGTTGGGTATGTAAGAGTCATGAGTGAGGATGTAAGAGCATTCATGGCTTGGTGGTTGGGATATTTTGAGGCGAGACTTTGGTTTGGATTAGGAAAGTCTTAAGCTTACTTAGGGAATGTGACAAGGTTAGGGGGGGATTAGGCTTGGTTTAGGATTAGATTAAGGATGTTAGAGATGTGCAAGTGGATGGCATTCATGAGGGTGGGTGAGTTAGTGGCTAAGCTTAGTTAGTATGGGTGGATGGGGTGGATTAGGCTAAATGAAGGATTTAGGATAGGTTAGGGGCTTTTAGATTTGAGGGCTTTATTTATCAAATAGATTTATTTAATAAATGAGGGTTTTGGAATTAGATAGGAGAATAGGATTAATTGATAAATAATGGGTTATTTGATTTATCAATTAGGACTATATATGATTAATTAAATTAATCAGCTAGGGGATGGAAAAGGTTAATTAAATAGGAATTTAATTAATGATGCCTTTAGAGATAGCTAAATAGGATTACCAAAGTGGTGTAATCAGATTTAGGTGTCTTCACCTTGAACTATATAAACTATTTTTAGACTCTTTATGATTGTCTCATCATATTTTATCCCAAATTAAACTTTTATGTAGTCTTTGTATTACTTGACAAATACTATGTTCTTTGTGTTATTATTTAGTGAATCCTCTACTCAGTTATAATGATGTAGCTTGGTAGTCTTATTACTCAATAAACAATTGCTAGCTCAGTAAGGTCTTCTGAATTGATTAAGTCTTCTACTCAATAGATACATTAGCACTAGGTAAATATTAAGCTCGAGTATAACTTTTTAGAAAGTAAAATCCACCAAACTGAGAGGGGGTGAATCAGTTATCAATTTAAAATAGCTCTTATTAACCTTATTAAATATGAAACATGTAATCAAAAAATGCAACAACCATAAGAAGATAACCATATACATTAACACAATATATGTTTACTAGGGAAACCCTTGATCAGAGGGAAATCCCCACTGTGGATGGTACCCATAAAATGATGTACTAATATAAGTTCCTTGTAAGAGGATGGACCTTGTTAGGAGTCAATGAATTAAATTTAGTACATATCAGTCCCTTTGAGGAGATTCCAAGCCTATTATAAATTGTGCCAACCCTGTTAGGATCTATGGAAGGTGGAAGGACCCACTATCCAAACAACTTCAGGGGAAAGACCACTGAACTCAATGTCCAACTAGCCTTAGTAACATTCCTTCTCAGAATAATAACAATAAAAAAATGACTACAATAATCTCTTTTCCAAATACAGTCTCTCTAAAATCTCTACATGCCTTAACTACACCAAACACTTCTTTGATCACAACATATTCAATATCAAGTTTAGTGGATCTCACATCCAAGTTCTCATACTCACATTTCACAAATCCACTTCAATCACACTATCTCAATTCCACAATACCACAAGGAAATGATCTTTCATTTATACTAAGTCCTCAAACTAATTATTGATTTGGACTTGAGCCTTTCCCAATTTACAAATATATTATAGGACCACATTAAGATAATACATTAGATGTTACATTACATTTTTACATATTTTCACAATTATACAAAACTGGTGACTCTCAAGCTTCATAACCTTTTACACGATGATAATGGGGATTTGTGTTTTTAACCACTCCATCTTCATAATGTTTCCTACCTCTATAAAATCTCTCCTAACCAAATTATATCTCTATTAGTATCTATATAGTCAAAACATCAGCAACTACTTCTCAAAAACTCTGTTTGAATGTTGTCATCAATAAATCTTGAATAACTATGAACTATCTTCATATTTTCGCATGGGCACTTAACTAAAGAATCAAGAAACTCTATAGAAAAAATTCTCAATTTTTCATAGCCTCATCTTCAATCTAAAAATTGAGCAATCTCAAGCTCTTTCTTCTTCTCTATCAATCTCATAGAATAACATGTGTGTTGACATCAATGACAAAAACTGCCATGAATGAAACATATGATCACTATACCAATTATTCAACAATGGTAAGATACTTCCCCATAGGAATACCACCAACATTCATGCTATCAAATCTCCCCCTTTGGAATTGATGGCAACATAGATGAAAAATATATAAGTTCCATGAATGTCCAATACATCACTGTTGTAGCTTCTCAATTGTACTATAATCTTTTTTCTTCAAATCCTCTTCATCAATCAAACTAGAACCTCGCAAGACTTCTCCCCCTTTGATATTAATATGTATTACTATCCTCCAAACATGCATAATAAAGGATGTTTTTCATATACATTATTGGAATTATAATAGGGAAGATAAACTTCTGAGGTGGGGGGGTGAATCAGTAGTTTAAACATTGGCCCATAAAATTTTTACCGCACATCCATCTCATACATTCAATAAGTAAACTAAAATACCATGTAAATCATGTACATCTAAAAAATTTAAACAAGTAAACATTGACACATGTATGAAACCAAATATTAGTACCCAAAAACTCTCCAATGAGAAGGTAAAATTGAGGTGGGGATGACACCCAAAAATCTTCACTACTATAGTAATAAAGTGTATCCAATGAAGGTTACAATTTTTGATCATGAGACATGATCTACCTTGTGAAAGGTCTACCCTATTAAAGGCTTACAAAGACTATTAGGTCTCACCCTGTTAAATTATTTCAACACATTGCTAGAATTATGCCTTGCTAAAGGACTTCAACTCACAATTAAGTAAGCACCTTGTTAGAGGATTTCAATACAACCTGTTAGGACTACTTTATTAAGAGATTTAACTGATTCACCTACTAGAATGATTCAACAATGATCTTGTGGTCAACACTTTGTTGCTTGATAATAGATCACCTCTACACTAATGTATTCTCGATCCTTCTTGATCAAATGTCTCTATGATGTATGCTCTTATGTTCCTCTGTTCTCCTTTCACGGATTCTATAATGCAATCTCATATTATAACTCCTTAGCCACCATGAATTCTCTATTTGCACATGCAAACTTCTCTCTTCACTCCTTCATACAGCTTTTCATGCTCTAGAGAGTTTTTAGGGTTTGTTCTCCTTAAGAAGACTTAGGTGACTTAGGGTTAGGTATGAATCAATGACTATGATTCATCCATTTTGCTACTTAGAACTTTCCTTTACCTTATTGGCTATATGTAATTGCATTTAGAATTCAACTTAAGATTCATCCTTATCTCTGAAATATCGTAATTCAATCTTTAGTCAGCTCAAAAAAACAAACAACGATGACAAAACTATCTCACTCAGCATCTGAAGTTTTTGATGCTTGGCATTTACTATTTTTTTTACTGTGAATCAGCATTTGTATTACTTGGCATGCATTACTTACTCGGCTCTTAAATCACCTAGCATACACTGTCTTCTCAGCACTTGAGTGACTTGGCACATGAGTGGCTTGGCACTCATTGTGGACTCTACATGCTCTATTCTATACATGTTGTGTTTGGCATGTACTACTTGTTTGGCATAAACTAAGTAAATGAAATAAATGTGCAAACACTCACTTGTTAAAACCAATCTAAGATCAAAAATCTTCCCCTTTGACATGAGTGTCAAAAACACTTGGTCATGCATTGATATCCTTATCCTTATGAGCATAACATATCTCTTATTTGGCTTATGTAGAAAACTTCAAAATTTCAAAATTTTGTAACAACCTATATACCTCAAAATTTGATAACTCCCCTTGAGTTGATAGGTCTATTCTATATTCAAAAGTATGTACTCCTACTGAGTAAATGTGTCTAAACTGATACTCTTTGACTTCATGCTATTCTTTGCTTGCTCCCCCTTAGCTTATTCTATCTTTTTCTCTGTCCATTTTCTTACTCTCCCCCATTGTCTCTATCTTCCCCATTTCTCTCTATCACCCCCTTTTTGACACTGAAGTCAATGGGCTATACATTGATAGTGTGTTTGTCCAAAAAGGATTTATGGACTTATAGAATAATTTTGAGAGTTACACCCCAATTTTCACATGCTACATCCAAAGGCTTGATTTGGATGGCCAACTTGGCAGCAAGGTGGACTAGGCTATCTAATGTTGAAAGATTGGGGTCTTTCTTCATAAATGTTTTAGCATAGCCTAATTCCTTGTGAAAAATATCCATGTGTGGGATCAATATTGTTTGGATGATAACTAGTTTTTCCCTTATATTGGCTTCATGTGTTGATAATGCAACTAACTGACTCTGAGTTTGTAGCAAAGTTCTAAAGTGCTTCTCACTTTGAGCTAGTGCCATAGGTAGTTTTGCACCTAATGCATTAATCTAACTTTCCAAACTCAAAATATGACTTCTGGTCTCTTGTGTCAAGAGTATTGGATTGCACAATTTAGTGTAAGTGAGAAAATGTTCTCAAGTAACTTCTTCACACCCTCAACCTTAGTTGCCAATGTAACTTGTGTGAGTGCTATGTCACCTAATATTTTCTCATTTACTTTTCTCTAAAATTTATTTTCTAACCATTCTAACAATTTAGCATTTTTATTAAGGTCAGCATCACTAACCTTCTCCACTATATTTGTCAATTTTTTAATCAGTGGCTTTGTTTCATCCAGAGTAGGCAGAACAAATGCATCTAAAAAGATGTCTTTGATATCCAAAAATGCTTGCTTCTTCCTATGCTCCCTTCTGAGCAGTTCTTGATGCTTCTTTCTAGTTAGGGCTTCTTGTAAAATACCCATCTACTCTATTATCATTGTGTCATAATCATATTTTCGTAACACAATCTCTTCATCCAGGCTTACATCTCCATATTGTATCACTTCTTCAACCTTTCATGATCTTGGATTTAGCATTGAGATTTATAGTGGTGTTGCATCAATGCTTGACTTCTGAAGAGTATGACTTGAAGGAGTGCAAGATACTGGTAGGATTACCAAGGCTTGAATAGATCCTTCACCTTTGGTGTCAACTTGATCTCTTAAAGCTTTCCCTTTCTTTCCACAATGCCTTGTGATGCACCTTATACTTCTGTTGGAGGTGCAAATAAGATTATATGACCTGTTTTACTCTATGTATTAGTAGTGGCTTCAGTTTCCACTATATTATTCTCAATGGTATCAATCTTTTCAATTGTATCAACCTTTTCTTATATAGCTTCAGATACTTTATCCAAAGATTATACATTAGTAACTTGAGGGCTAATAGTAGGTGGTTCTTGTGTATTCTCTTATTCCCTTGTTGTTTCAATCATTGATTTTTGAATCTCATCTACACTCACCAATACAAGATTATCACATAATTTTTGTTGTAGTGTAGACTAACCAAGTATCTTTTTTAGATCTTCCTCTATAAGGGGATTGATGTTCTAAGAAATTAGATTAGAAACATCCTTAACTATTACTATTTTAGTATTCTCACTTGTTATATGTTGAGGGATGACATTAGGCACTTATGTATCTTGTACACTATGTTCTTCTTACTACTCTGCCTTAGTTATTGCTTTGTCATCTACTTTCATATCTACACCTCCCTTAACAATATCTTCATTTTTATCATCTTCTTCATCATCTTTAACCTCTATGGGCTCTTGTTCACCTACCTTTACTATTGCTAGTCCATATGTGAGTCTATATGTGACTTTCCACATTGTTTGGACTTCTTTGCATTGTCTTCAATATTGTTTTGCAGTATGCTAAAGGCTCTATATTTAGGTACAAACCTAACTCCATATTTCTTCATAGACTTAGAAATTTGTGCCTTATTGAGTTTAGGCATCACTTGTGCAAGTGCAGTCTCCCTTATTTTTGTTTCCGAGTTCAAATAATAGTGTCATCTTTGCTCAACTCTCTCATATAAGCTTGTAGGCATAGAGTTAGCAATTTCTAGTGGGGCTTTCTTAAAATTTTCCATCATGGCATATATAGCCTCCTCCACTTGATTCTTTTCTACTTTACCAAGGTTATTAAAATAAACATGAGTAAATCTTATCAAATATGCACTATGCTTGACATTTTCACAAAGGTTTTTAAGATATGAAGCTAGATTGTGACTTACCACTTTGAATTGGTTGTTGTCATCTGATTATATTCTCTCCTAATTAGATTTAGCTTGTGCAATGTATTTCCTCCTTGGTCTTTTCTGCAAACCTCCTTCATGCTTGGTTGGTTTGGCTTTCTCCTTATCCTTTTGAGCAGTCACACATGCACTAGCCCTTGTAGTATGTGTTGTAGGCTTGGGCTGGCTTGATTTTGCAATCCTCTTAGCCCTTGTCACTAGTTGGGCCTTAGCCTTCCTCTTCTTTTGATCAGTGGGAGTAGGTGCTTCCTTGGCTTCTTCTCCCTTGGCACCTTTAAAAAAATTTGTCTCCTCCTTTGGCTAATATTCACATTGACCTTGTGTAAGTGCAAGTGGAGCTTGTGTTTGGATATCTTCTTCCTCTTCATCTTCTTCCTTATTGGCACCTTCACCAAATTTAGCTTTCAATTTATTCACCAACTTTTCTTTCTTCTTATAATAGAGGCAGTCTTCAATTCCATGGTGATCTTGGACTTTTCCATCTCATAATTTCCAAAAGTGGTAGCATCTTTGTCTATATCTTCTACAAGTAAATTTTTAATACTTGTAGAGGCTTCATCTACATTTCTTTCATATCCTAAGGGTCACAGCCATCTTACCCTTGGAGTTGCTACTTGAACAAATATGTAATCAGTATCTACCAAAAAACAATTGTCATCATAATACTTTTCCACAAAAGATACTAGAATTATTAATATTTTCTTCATTGACTACTTAAAGTCCTCAAAGAAACTTGTCATCATAGACTCAAGATTCTCACCTAATTGTTCAATGAACTCACCACTCTGTACTGCCATTGACCTTTTTTTTTTCATGTAACTGTGCCAAATGTAGGAAAAGTGTTTTGAACATAAAATAATATATATATTAGGATAGAACCAAATTTTCATTGAGCACACTTTGTCTTCCTTATTGCTCCTAGGTTCTCAACCAATTTTTGTAGTTGTAGCTCTACAAGATCATATGTGTGATCTGTCATGACAATCTTATAACCAACATCCACTACAATACATGGCACATTGTTCAATCTGTTGGATTGTTAAAACTTGTGTGAAATAACCCTTACTACAAAGTCTAACAATGGATCTGTAATGGTTTCAATTGTAATTCCTCTCTTGTTCCACATGACTCCTGTATTTTTCTCAATGACTTCTTTTGAATCACTCCTTAGAGTCTTAGGCCAATCTAAGGTTCGATACCTTGTTACCCTATGGATTATCCTTTTGGTTATCTAACCAAAGTGAACTATCATGTATCTTGCTTAATACTATCCTAATCCATTCTATTTTGAACACATTCAGGAAATATAGGGCTTGTGTTTACCCTTGCTCTACAATTTTTTATTCTTCCTTCAATACACCATTCTTGTAGAGTCTATCATATTCTTTCCTAATCTCCATATCATCAATACTTGTAATTTTACAATTGTAACATTTCCTAACATCTTGAACCATTAAAACATTTAGTGGTATCATGGATAACGCACTAGAGGGGTATTTTTTGTAAGCAATATGAGGAATGACTTTGAATATCAATTGTTTGACCTCAATACTAATTAGTTGAACATTCAAAACCTCCTTACCCTCTAAATTCTTTGAACTAGATTCTATTTTTTGAAACTAGGGTTTTCAAAAATATAAATAGTGTAGCTTGACACTTGATAAATACCTTATAAGATATGATGAAATGGTGTTGAATCACTACTCAAATCTTCTGCAATCTCTTTGGATAGATTTCTAGATCGCCTCTTGCTCTTCTTGCTCTTTCTTGATTACAAAATAATGTAAAATGAGTTAAAATTGATCAAATACCCTTTTGAAACCCTACAATTAATTTTGAGTGCTTACACAACTGTAAGGTCAGCATGAACCAATTTTAGACTCACTCAGCATCCATTAGTATTTCACTTATTTGGCAACCATTGTGAGTTCGACATCAACTAGCTAGTCTTTTAGTTCAGCATCCTCTAGCATTTCACTCATAACTTATAGGAAACTTTTCATGCTCAGCAACAACATGAAAAACTTAGAGATTTTTCTTGGATTCCTAATAAAATCTTGCATCTTTTTTCATGCTAATGTACTATTTTCAGTACTAAATCCTTTTGGAAGTGATGAATGATATAAGTTTTGAATATCAGTCCCACATACCTTTTGATTGCTTAGTTTGATGAGGTATGATCACTTGACCCATTGGGTGAAGTGATCTCTTCTCCATTTGATATGGTAAAATCATCCTTTTTCTTCCATGTCTTGTTCATTTCATTTCTGACATTTTCAACATCTGCCTTGCCTTTGCCTTTATCAAACTCACAATTTGGTGCCTTGACTTTGTCAGACAATATCAACTAATGTGACCAATCTTTAGACAGCAAAAACATGTGGTTTGACTTAACCACCTTTTGTAGTCACCTTTGAAGTGTGTCCTAATACAATTCTTAGGAACATGTCCATATTCTTGACAATAATGATGACTATACCCTATATTATAATCCTAATTATAAGAGTTTCCATTGTTCTTCACCTATGTTTGCCTATTTGATGACCACATGGGTTTGGATCTATACTCAAAAGCTCTATGTCCATACTTTTGATAGTTATAAAAATATCCTTCAAATATTTGTGTTTGCATGGTATCAGTTTTGCATTCATGTGCCTAATGACCTTATTTGTTGCACTTGTAGCAATGAACCATGATTTTGTTCTTGATATTCTAATTTGTACTTTTTCTCTTACACACATTAGCAGTATGTCCTTTCTTACCATAATTATAATAGGTAGGTTTGGATTCTTACCTTTTTTGTTCCTTTATTCAGCACTTTTGGATGACTCTCCTTCTCTAGTGCTTGTGTATCCCAGTCCAGATGTATCATTATTAGGTCTAGGGGATATCAATAATTGCTCAAAGTATTTGATGGCTTCACTTGGTTTATTGAAACTTTTAGAAAATTCCTTTTCTCTTTTTAGGTCATTTTGCAATTGTTCATTCTACAATTTCAATGTTGTTATCACAATGTCCTTGACATTCAATTCATAGTTGGCATTCATCATTTGACACAGTATCCAATTGCATGTTGGAAATCTTGGTTAGCTCTGATGATTTATCTTTCAGTCTATTGCTCAAAATTCTTTTGTTTTCTTCAATCATGGATTTTTCTTTCATAACTTTCTTCTTCTATTCAGTCACCTCACATAGTAGTATGGCTTGTGATTCTTGCTCTAACTTTAGATTTTTGATTTTCTCGGCTTGGGCTCTATTATTTTCCATTAGATCTACAACTGCTACATCAAATTCATTGGAGTCTCCATTAGCAAATAGCTCAATAGGTTTTATCTCTCTATATTGTGTTTCATTCTCCTCAATATCAATTTCCTTCCTTCTCTTCAAGGATTTCTTTAGTTCTTCTCTTGCTTCATTTAGTTGATGTAGAATTAGTTGTATTTCAATTGTCTAATTCTCAATGATCTTTCCCAACTTGTAGACTTCCATTTTAAGATCTTTCCTCAAAGTTGCAAAGCTTCTCTTTCAGAGAACAATTCTCTAATACCAATTGTTGGAATTACAATAGGAAAGAAGATAAACTTCTACAGGGGGTGAATCAGTAGTTTAAATTTTGACCCACAAAACTTTTACCACACATTCATCTCATACATTCAATAAGTAAACTAAAATACCATGTAAAGCATGTACATCTAAAAATGTAAGCAAGTAAACATTCACACATGTATGATAGTAGATATGATTACCCAAAAACCCACTAATGAGAAGGTAAAACTAGGGTGGGGATGATACCCATAAATCTTCACTACTGCAATAATAAAGTGTATCGAATGAAGGTTATAATGTTTGATCATGAGACATGATCTGCCTTATGAAAGGTCTTCCTTGTTAAAGGCTTACAAAGACTATTAGGTCTCACCTTTTTAAAGGATTTCAACACCCTGTTAGAAGTGTGCCTTTCTAAAGGACTTTAACTCTTAATTAAGTAAGCACCTTGTTAAAATATTTGATTATAGCCTATTAGGACTACTTTGTTAAGAGATTTAATATATTCACCTACTAGAATGATTCACCAATGATCCTGTGGTTAGCACTCGATTGCTTGATAATAGATAACCTCTACATTGATGTATTCTTGATCCTTCTTGATCAAATGTCTCTATTCTATGTTCTTTTGTTTCGATGTTCTCCTTTAACTGATTCTGTAATGCAATCTCATATCTAACTCCTTAGCCACTATGAATGCTCTATTTGCACATGAAAACTTCTCTCTTCACTCCTTCATACACCTTTTAGCACTCTAGAGAGTTTTTATGGTTTTTCCTCCTTAAGAAGACTTAGGTGACTTAGGATTAGGTATCAATCAATGGTTTTGATTCATCCATTTTTCCACTTAGACCTTCCCTTTACTTGATTGGTTGCATGTAATTGCACTAGTAATCCAACTTAAGATTCATCCTTATCTCCAAAATATCATAGTTCAATCTTTAGTTAGCTCAAAAATGATTTACATAGTTGTTTGTGCCATTACAAACAACTATGACAAAATTGTTTCATTCAACATCTAAAGTCTCTGATGCTCAACATATACTATTTTCTTTACTATGACTTGACATCTATATTACTTGGCATGCATTTCTTACTTGGCTCTTGAATCACTCAACATACACTGTCTATTCGGCACTTGAGTGACTCAACACATGAGCGGCTTGGCGCTCACTCTAGACTTGGCATGCTCTATTCTATACATGTTGTGCTCAGCATTTACTACTTGTTCGGCATGAACTAATTAAATGACATAAATGTGTAGACACTCACTTGTCAAAGCTAATCCAACATCAATAATATGCTTATACCTGATTGACATTAATTTAAAAGGCATCATTATGTAAACTCTACTACATAAGATCTTCAATAAGCCCAAGTGCTAAAAGATGCTATTAAATACTAGTTACCAAGACTCCTTCGTAACTCAACTCAAACATAGATACTCCCTAATAGAGGAAGTATCAAGCATCTAGTTCAGATAAAGAATAGTTCACTACTACCACTAGACTAATGCAATCTCTACATCAACTACTCAGAATTAAGCTAGGACATAACCCCAAGCATACCTCTAAAGTACTCAAATGTATCCTTTGGAAAAAGCTTCATAAATATGTCTTCTATCTACCACTTTATGCTGAAATATTCCAATCTGATCTCCTTCTCTATAGCTTTCTCTCTCAAAATGTGATACTTAATAGATAGGTTCTTTGTCTTTGAATGTAAAGTAGGATTCTTAGACATACTCACTATACTTATGTTATCATAATGTATAATAGCATGCTCCATAACTCAACTCCAATGTCCTTCAACATTTTCTTCATCCACATGATCTTAATAAATTGTGTTGCTACTACATATTATATGTCTGTCATGCTCTATAAAATATAATCGTGTTTTTTTTATAGCTAAGAAACCAATTTTCCTCCTAAGAAAAATTCTCCACCACTTGTAGTTTTTATGTCATCCATATTGTCTAACCAATCTACATCAATGTATGCACATAAGGTAAATTCATTTGATCTGTCATACCATAACTCAATATCAAGTATACCCTTCAAATATCTAAAAATCCTTTTTACTACAACATAATGTGATTCTCCGGTATTAGCTTGAAATATTACAATGATACCAACTTCATTAGCTATACCAATTCTTAAGTGTATTAAATATTTTGATCCTTCAATCATAGATCTTTACTTCTTTTGTTCAATAGTAGGTATCTCATCTTTTCTAGATAACTAACAACTAATTACCTTAGGCATAAAAATAGGTTTACAACTTTCCAAACCAAATCTCTTCGAAATTCTTTCAAATAATTAATATGTGATGATAAAATAAATCATTATTCTGCACAATTTACAATGCTAAGAAATACTTCATTTAACCAATCATGCTTGTAAGAATTTTCCTTAGGGAAAAATGACCCAAGATCAAGAAGCTCAAGCACTAGCACAAAATAAACCAATAAAGTATGATTAGAATAAAAATATGAAAATGAATTGATGTACATACACACTAGGAGTGCCTAAATATAAATTCCACTAGAATAACTAGGAGTTAGCAAAGTGATAAGCCTCACAACTAAGCACATGTCCACCAAGACTGGATTATCCTCCATTGAGCATAAAAGTTACTGTAATGATGACAAGATAAGATTACATAGGTGTGTCATGTAAAAAGATGTTGTCGACACCATGTGCTTAATTAGAGTGTGAACAATTGTGTTGTCCACATGACAACTTAGATGATTATGCAAACTCCTATGTTGTAGACACCATGTGCTAAATTAGAGATGCTAACTCATGTGTTGTCAACAAGACAACTCATATGAGTACGCATACTCCTAAGTATCTAACTAATAAACAATAAAATAATGCATAAACCTAAGTAAACTTAAGTAAAGTGTAATAATCATTAATTATTTACGCTAACACCCACCCCCCCCCCCCCCCAAGTGTAACTTAGGGGAATATTCTTAAGCTTACGGAAGCTATGATGAAAATGCATGATGGGTCCTAGCTCTAGGCCATGTTAGGTACCCATGTACAAATGCAATGAAATCTCTTTAAAAATGGAGTAAGAGGGAAAACCTCATGGGAAAAACCCTCCTGCAAAAAGAGAGATGAAAAGATAAGATGCATGGATGGATGGAGTAATTAAGTCTCCCCATTACAACATACATCATGTATATACAATAGAGAAGTATGAGAAGGGAAAAATCCCATAAGAGGAAAAGGTCCCCCCCCCCCATAAGAGAGAATAAGGAATAGAAAAAGAAGAAAGGAGACAAGGTAGTCCCCCCCCCCCCAAAAAAAAACAAAAAAAAAATCTAGAATGTTGATCAGTGATAGCTACTCCAAGATGAATGTAGAAGCTAATTCATGACTATTGAATAATGTTCCTCACTTTAGGAAGAAACAATGTCATAGGTAGGTAGCTATGAGATGCTTCCCCAATTTGTAAAAATAATCCTAAAGATAAATGGTGTATCTGAAAACTACTCAACTATCCCTGTGTCGATACTGATAGTCGCCCCTTCCAACACTATTGAAAAGAACAAGGTCAAATTTGGCAAGGATTGATGTAGAACATATCCCAAAGAACCAACTATCTCCTCAAATGATAAAGAGACCTCCTATAACTTTTGTACATAAGGATCCATAATCATATCAACCTTATAAGATTGATCATTTAGAGAATGGACAAGAAGGTCAGAGTGTTCCCTCACAACAACTGAAGAATTTTCTTCATCAAAGAGAAGATGTATATCATCAATGATGTCTTGTGAATCTACTATGTAGGAAAAACCTAAAATATCTGTTATGTAGTCATCCCCTGATGCTGGAACTAGAAGACAAGGTGTACCCAACTATATTGAATTACATGGACCTATCACTATAGCAATGTATGCATGTGGAATTTTCTAATGTTGTGACCTCATTCTGCATTGGTCAAAAGGATCCCCCATATTTGAACTTGTTGAATCGCTATCACTATTGTTACTGTCAATTTCCATAATGTATGACATATGGAGAGGATTAGAGGATAAGTTAGGTGAACATTCCTCTCTATGAATATCTCATGAGTCTTAAGATCCATAAGTCTATATGCCTTAACACTTTCATCATATCCAATGAAAGTACAAGGCCTTGGTGGTGGTTCCTTGCATTCCCTTGAAGATATGTGTGCCCATGTTGGACAACCAAAAACTTTAAAGTGTTTCAAAGCTGGTTTTCTTCTGCACCATACCTCAAAAGGATTCATTCCATACAAGACATTATGAGGAGACCTATTAAGTATGTGATTGGCACTACTTATAGCTTTGACTTCAAGTGATGGGTCAAGAGACTTAGCTTGAATCATACAACTTCCCATTGATTTAAGAGTTCTAATCCTCATTGTTGCAACACTTGTCTTTTGTGGACTAAATGCCACTAGATTCTGAAGATCAATACCCTCAAGTTCACAAAAGTCTCTAAGTCTTGAGTTCACATATTTGCTTTCATTGTCCATATGAAGAACCTTGATGGCTTTACTTGATTACTTCTCAACATGACTCTTGAAGGATAGAAACTTATCAAACACTTCATTCTTGTGATTAAGAAAGTAGACCCATGTGTAGCATCAAAAGTCATCAATGAAAGTGAGGAAATAGCAACCCATGCTAACTAATGTCACTAAAAAAGGGCTTGCTAGAACTGTGCGAACCAAATCAAGAACAACCAATGCTCTCCAAGACTTCCCTTTGTCAAACTTTTCCTCGAGATGCATACCTATTGAACAAGTTGAACATTCACCTATGGAAAAGTTGACTATAGGTAGACCTTTGACCATATTGTTTGAGCTAAGTTGATGAAGATAGTGGAAGTTGATGAGATCCATTTACAACCCATTTAATACCATATTTTAATCCATTTTATGCACTTACCTACTCATTTCCATATTCCATTTCCATTCCATTCTATTACCACTAATTTTACCATTTTACATTGCATATGGTTTAATATATATAAGTTGTATTTAATGAGGTATTGGGATTAAAATATGGAAAATTCATCATTGATTATGTTTTACTAATCTTTTATATTGTAGCATGTTGATATGCATAACAAAACTTCCTGTCACCTGCCAATTGGGACTGTAACTTCCTGTCACATTTTGGATGTAAACTATTAATCTTCCAACAGAACATGGTCATTGCATTTCACCATCGATCAAATAACTGTCACTACAATCTTAATCTAGAAGATCAGTTTAATAAAAATTGTGCTTTGATTCCATTTGGGTGTATGGAATAATGTTTCATATTATTTGGAGTCAATTTGTTGAAACTGTCAAGCATTATATCTGTGGTATACACAGATAGATCCACATGGAGGACCTAAATCGACCAGCATTCTTCCTATTTTTAGTTGCAAATAACAAACGAGTCGCATGATTGGTATAAGGAAGAAACATCTGCAAGTCTCATGTGGGAAGTTTATTCCTATATTTATTGTTTGTTATAATCCAAGATTGTACAAACTATTATATTATAGTTTTTAGCCATGGGCCGAAAATGAAACAAACTCATTTGGCATAAATAACCTATATTTGCAACTACTCACAGCCTGTAACTAAGGTTGTACGATATCTATTATGTTGTCTATTATAAGCTATTCCTATTATGTATTGTAGGCTGTGTATATAAACAACATAATTCATAATCAAAGGGATATGTATTAATTTTGTACCATTCCTCTGAGAAATAAATATTATCTATTGTGCTGATCAGACTTGTGCTCAAACATTTTTAATCTCACCACCTGATGGACTGAGGAGGGGGCCCACTTCTTGGAACGTCTGGTGTGTTTTCTAGTTTTATTTCAGTGTGGTATGTTTGTATTTCAGTAATATCAAGTTTCATTTAATTATTATTTTTGAACTAGTTGGTAATATGATTTGTATTGATATTGTATGCATGTTGTTCCTATAACAGTTTGTAATTTGATTTACATTAATATAATATGATTACTATTTTCTTATAATTACTAATGGTTTATCCTAGTTTTGATTCAGTCAATAGAAATAATTATGTTGTTATTGTTGTTAGAAAGATGTTTTTGTTTATGATGTTTTTATTCTCCAAATCATTTTAGTAGGTTTTAGTCAAGTTCCTGTTGCAGGAAGTGACAGTTCCTGTCGCAGTTTTGTTTCAGTTCTTTATAGGTTCATTTTCATGTGTTTCAGCTACATTCATAATTGCTCATATCACAAGTTGCACCCCTTGATAGCATACTGCTCGGACACCTTTCGCAAGCTTACGCTCACAGATTGACACGTATAGACCAGCCAAATTTTGTCATAAAATTGTTAATTCTTTTGTTATTATTTTCCCCAGTGTTGGCCTATCATTTTGGCCTATCATTTTATCTCTTAACTTTATTTGTATTACTTATTATATTGATCATTGTGCAACACCCCTTCCTAGCCTCTCCTCATTTCCCGTGGACGGTAAACTTTTTAGTTGGGGGGAGGAATGTCACCCTATTATCTTCCATCTATCACCCTTACTAAACCCATCATACTATCCATCATATAATAGCCTTTGTTTTGTCTCTTATCTCTCCTATTTCACCCATTTAAACTCCTCTTCTACAAATTGAGATAAATTTCTCCTATATGTACCCTTTTGGACCATGATGCTATAAAAGTTGAAATGAAAAGAAAAGAAAAAAAATAAAGAGAAAATAAAATAAAATAATAATAAGTTAATTCAGAAGCTTAAAAGAGATATCCCTATTGAAGAAGAAAAATAACAAAGCTTGTCATGTAAAGAAAAGAAAGGGATTTGTATTCATCTATGAGTTATCATGGTTCAGGGTGGAGACAAAGTCAAAATCCATTAAACCTAAAGTGCTTTCAGTTAAGGCTATGTATATAAACAGCGTAATTCATAATCAAAGGGATATGTATTAATTTTGTACCATTCCTCTGAGAAATAAATATTATCTATTGTGCTGATCAGACTTGTGCTCAAACATTTTTAATCTCACCACCTGATGGATTGAGGAGGGGGCCCACTTCTTGGAACATCTGGTGTGTTTTCTAGTTTTATTTCAGTGTGGTATGTTTGTATTTCAGTAATATCAAGTTTCATTTAATTATTATTTTTGAACTAGTTGGTAATATGATTTGTATTGATATTGTATGCCTGTTGTTCCTGTAACAGTTTGTAATTTGATTTGCATTAATATAATATGATTACTATTTTCTTATAATTACTAATGGTTTATCCTAGTTTTGATTCAGTGAATAGAAATAATTATGTTGTTATTGCTGGTAGAAAGATGTTTTTGTTTATGATGTTTTTATTCTTCAAATCATTTTAGTAGGTTTCAGTCAAGTTCCTGTAATAGGAAGTGACAGTTCCTGTCACAGTTTTGTTTCAGTTCTTTATAGGTTCATTTTCATGTGTTTTAGCTGCATTCATAATTTCTCATATCACAAGCTGCACCCCTTGATAACATACTGCTTGAACACCTTTCGAAAGCTTATGCTCTCAGATTGATATGAATAGACCAGCCGAACTTTATTATAAATCATTAATTCTTTATTATTATTTGCCCCAGTGTTGACCTATCAGAAGTCAAGATGTCTATACCACTCATGCCATAATTTACTTTGTGATTATGAATGTGTCAACAAGGCATGTGAAGGAGACTTAGGAACAAAGTGGGAGAAAGAATAAAGCCTTGTGTCATGATTAATTTTATCCACTGCAACCAATGAATCATCCTTATGATTTTGCACAATTACTAAATCAAGAAGGAACTCAACTTTATTGCCACCTCCATAATGATTGATTTGGTAAATTGAAAGGCGATTAGTGCTAAGGTTAGGAACTTAGAGAACAACTTTGAACTCTCCATTTTCCATCTCAACTTGTCCTTTCCCTTCAATTTCCACTTGTGTATCATTCCCTACAAAGATGTGAGGTACCTTAGACTGCTTTAATGAAGAAAAGTGTCCTTTTGAAGAACCCATATGATGTGAGACACCTAAGTCAAGAATCCATTCCCCTAAAGAACTTGAACTTGCCATAAATGCTTGCTCTTTTCCCTATGAAGTGGATGGATTTGAATCCTTGGAAGCATTTGGCACATTGATTTTGTTCTTCCTAAGTAATTTTTCCAACTCATCTATTCTCTTAGTCTTGCAATGATGCTCATCATGATTTGCTTTGTTGTAATATGCACAAAATAGTTTAGCCTTCTTGTTTTTTCCCTTCTTGTTGGAAGAAGAATTGCCTTGTTGTGAGGAGGAAGATTGTTGTGTCTCTAATTTTGATTTTGGCTTCCGTTACTTTTTCTTGTCGTTGGTAAACCTCTTTCCACCTTGATTTGATTGGTTCTCATTACTAGCCACCAATGTTGTAGACTTGGATGACTTGAGAATTTCTATATCTATCAACTTGGATTGTCCCAACATCAACATTTTTGCAAATGCATCAAATGAAAGCTTAGTGAAGGCACTTCCCATGGTCAACCTATGAGTGTTGTAACTTGAAACAAAAGATGCATACTCTGAAGGTAGCCTCTTCAAGATGTGATGAATCAATCTATCATCCTTCATGGGATTGCCACAATCCTTAAGTAGTGCTCTCAACTCATTGGCTTTTTTGACATAGTCTTTAATTGTGTTAAAATGCTTAAGATCTAATAAAAGTAGATCATCCTCAATTTGGAATCCCTTATCCTAATCCACCTTACCATACAACCCTTCAAGTTTCTCCCAAGCACCCTTGGTATCCTTAAAACTAGAAATGTGGAAGAAGAGATCTCTATGAACACAACTCCTAATAATTCCTAAAGCCTAGTTGTCTTTAACTTGATAATCAACCTGTGCAGTAGCATCAGTGGGTTTTACAATTATACCATCAACATATAGATTTAAATCTTTTTCCATTAGTCTACTCCATACAATATCTTTCCATGTAGTATAATTCTGTGAAGTTAAAAGTGGAGTTTTAGGTGAACCCTTGATGCAAAAAAATTAAAAGAGCACAAAAGAGCACAAGAGAGAAAGAGAGACACAAGAACACAAGACACACCCCTCCATTCACTCAATCAAAGAACCACCCCCCCCCCCCCCCCAAAAGTGATGCTTTTGGCACTTTATATGTAGTGCATTTACAATAGGCCACTTGTCAAAATGGACAAAAGTGTGCTTCTAGTTTTGTTGTTTACAACCTCCTCTTCGAGTTCAAATCTAGTACTTAGCAATGTATCTTAGATATAGAACAATTTTGAAATTTAATCAAAGTAATACAATGCAAAAAAGGACCTAGTTCTGAAAGTGGTATTTCTATCCACACAAGCCTATAGTTTGATTATAGATTTGGAAAGTAGACGAAAAGATATGCGCTTTCAAAAAAAACTTGATTATGTGTCCAGATTAGCCTGAACTAAGCCTTTGAGGTTGCAAAAATTGGGATTTGTAATTTTTAGAAAACTTCAGGAATAGAGATCTCAGACATCCTGCACTAATGTGTAGATCACAAAATTCTACCCTAAAACAAAAAACAAAAAATTGCTCAAAAAAAGGAGTCTGAATAAGGAAGCTATCGTTGTTTGAATATCACCTCTATAATTATTTTTCCTAAATCATCGTCATCACACCTCCAAAAATAAAATGACTCTAGATTTCACCTCAGATGTGTGATTTTGATTAAACAAAAGTCGATTTGGGGGTTTTTTGACCTTCTAAATATGACACCAATATCTTGTTGTGCCACTTTTCACCCTGTGACCATTTTGCAAAAGTGGAAAATTTTGTGTCTCAGTCAAGCCTAGGTATGTTTGAGTCTAGTTTTAAGTCCTCTTAGGCTAAAAGAGTCTTCATCAGGTTTTTCATCTCTCCCTTCCCCCACATTTCATAGCCGGGTGGTTTTCCTTTATGTTGTGAGCCTTACGGGTAGTTTAGTACCTAACCTAATGGAGATTCTTGCAACATGTAATAATTATTCACAAAGCTAAGCTTGATCATGGCTTATCATATTTTTAATGAAAAGAAGAAGCTTGTGGAAAACTGAGCATCGCTTTCTCCTTAGCAAGTTTTCTACCCATGAAGGCAATTTCCCGTGAAGAGCAACAAATGATGCTTATGGATCCAAGTAAGAGGATAATGAGATATCTTATGGAAAATCCCATTTTCATTGCAATATTTTATGCTAGGAAACATTTATGATTCATCACAATGCTCAGAATCATCTCAAGCATAAAACTCAAAACTGACTTCTCCTCGGTGGGTTTTCAACCCATGAAGTCTGTTTTCTGCCAAAGGTAATTATAAAGGAAAGGAAACAAAGAAGTGGGCCCCTTTCGACTTTCACAATCCTTATAAACTTCTCTGAACCCAAAGGAAGTATTAACTCAAAGGATAAAGTTTAAAAGAAAACTTGGGTGGAGAAATGAAAATCGTCTTCTCCTTGGTGAGTTTTCAACCCATGAGGATGATTTTCCAAATTCAAAAGAAAATCAACTTTGTAAGTAAGCGAACTGGACCCAAAAATTGTACAACAAACATCTTAAGATGATAATGGAAACAATCTAACCATTACGAGAAAGGTATACTGAGCAGAATTTGACGAGGCAGATATTTCCTTACGAGGTACTCTTCATAATATTCTGAAACTTAAGGGAAATGGGAAAGTAAGTATGAAAGAATAGAAAGTTACTATTAGGCCAATAGAAATGGTGAAAAGACATCAAAATATCCATTAGATCGAGCTCCCACATTTACTATTTCAACAAATTTATCCTTTAATTCATTCGTGTGGCACAAATCTTGAAGATCAACAGGTGAATTGAGACTCCTCTATAGATGGAAACATAATAGTTATTCAAACTACTACTTTTTCTTGAACTATTACTCTATTGAATTGCACAACTTTTTCAAACAACTTGTAATTGTGAATTCAATATTTGGTTCTTCTTCTAGATTCCAAATTTCAATTCATTTCATTACCACATAGAATGGAATCTAGGTTTGCAGGTTTTGATGGATTGAATGGTATCAAGTCCACATTGCATAATTTCATGGATACATCACTTCATTTTTATGATATGCAAGACTTCCAAAAGAGGCTAAAATTGGAGCCAATTGATCCCATAATTGAGAAGCTCAGGGGATGTGGACTAGTGGAAGTAGCTAGTTTCTCGATGGTAGTCCAAGCTCCAAAATTTATTTATGAATGCATAAATCAATATAATTTGAATATTAGATAGATTGTATTACCAGATGATATAGTATTGATCTCCATTAATAGGAAAACTATGGTGAATTTCCTCCAAGTTCTAGAATAGGAGGAGTTTTTGGATTTAATAGTGTGAGGAGCAATTTTTGAGTTCTCTGCAAAGAAGATGGTCTCGAGGAAGGAGATTATGCAATCCTAGTTTCAAAGGCCATGAAGTGCCAAAAGTAAGGTCCCCAAAACTCTATTTGGTACTAATTTCAAATGTGAGATTGTAGAACTTCTAGTTGTCCTACATGAACTGAAAGGTGAGGTAGAAGCTCTAAATTTCATTGAACAATATTTTTTTTGGTACAAGTTATTTGTTCAGATACGCAATACATAGACTGGGCTCATGAGGTAAGTGAAAGTCTTTCCAATGCTCTCAATTTCAAAAAATTCTACAACACCTTCTACATGTCTTCCTTTCTGATTTACATGCTAGCATCTCTACAGTTATGGTTGGGCCTCCCAAGGATAGGAAATTTTCTCAATGATGTGAAATGTTATGAGTTTTATCCATGTTTGCAATTGCAAAATAGTTATGCAGAGTATGTCAAAGTAAATGATGCATTCACTATGAGAATTTACAAGGAGCTCCAAGGATGCCCAAAGAGGAGATTTAGCTCGCATGTTGGGAGTAATGGTGATTATTAGTCAATTCATAAGTTATTTTATCTAGTTCTCATCTTTCTCATATTTGCACCTTGCAACTTTCAATGGATTCCCCTTGAAGCTTCCCAGATATCTAAGTGACATGATCATGTTGATAGAGATCATGAGGTAGGCAATCCAAGTGAATGCGTTGAGCGGGAGCTTGAAGAAGAAGGGATATGAGTTCCCTATGAAAGTAGGAGCTTTTAGTTGTGAGACTTGATCTGATACAAAGAATATGCTTAAAGTGTTCGAGATGTAGTACAAAGTGGAGACATATGAGGTCCTGAGACCTATGTTTGATCTGAATAGGTATGCTAGGGAGGTATTATACATTTAGAGTGTGATCAAACACATTACCACTGTCAAGGATTATTGGGAAGATTGTAGAGATGAATTTTAAAGTCGAGATCATGCTTTCACTAGGCTCACAATGGAGCAAATAAAAACATATAATATCAATTTTGATGTTGAAGGACTAGAGGATGATGGGCAACATATGTATAGTAATACATATCTGACTAAGTTAAGAAACACTCCTATTAGTTCAGAGCCTTACAAGGATGCTAAGGAGAACTTAGATATCATAATGGCTCAAATCATCAAAATAATTGGAAAGTGGGTCAAATGGACTACTGCAAGGAGGAGTAGAAGTAAAAGCATGTTAGCTCAAGCTTCCCCAATAGTTGCAAATCCTTCCTCCTCTCAAGGTGGAAAAATAGGCGTAACCTTGGCTATTACTCAAGGACTAGTTCAACCATCAGGGGGAAGTGACCAACCTCCAAACAAGAACATCCCCATAGCTAAGACTTGTCATGATGGCTCCCTCCTAGTTATTGGAACCCAAATTGAGGCTGAGGAGAAGAAGACAGAGGAGCCAAAAGATAGAATTGTTACCCTAGTTCCCTCTCCTCATGCTACCCCAATTTCCTCTCCTCATTTCACTCTAGTTCCCTCACCTCATCATAGTCCAGTTCTACAAGTAAGTGCTACACTTCTATAACCAAGTAGCTCCCTAGTGCAGATAGTGGATTTGGGAGATGGAAAGAGAAATAGTAGTGAATCTATAGAATTAGATGAGGCAACTAAGAAAACCTCACAGGTGGAGAAAGGTCAAAGCTCTTCCAAGCTCATTTCTCAGGCCTTGAAGAATCCCTTCTCTTCAACTATGATGGCAATCACTCTAGTCAAAAAGAGGATGTTTAGCATAGACTCACTTGGGATGGCCTTCAAGGTGATAGGCACAGATTCCTAGTTGGAGGACACTTTGGAGAAGAAGATGAAGAGGAAGGATCATGGTGCTCCAAACAAGGATGCCTTATCTCTTGCAGTTCACTCTGGGTCTACTTTGAGTAAGGTCAAGAAGCAAAAGACCTTTTCTATCCTTGAACAAGATCCTAAAAGCGGGCACCTAACAATGGAGATTGTAAAGCCCACCAAGGATGGATGAATGGAAGATATGAATGCAAATGATTTCACTCTGCACTCAATAGATCTTGGAGAGGCTAGACACAACACCAAGGTTGGGTTGTGGAAGTCAAGCAATGAAGTAATTGAAGGCCAACTGGAAAGCCTCAAGTTGTGAAAGGCTAGGATGAAGGCAGAGATAGAGGAACTAAATAGATTTATTAGACAATTGGTCACTCCACTAGCAAGTATCTCTTAAATGTCAATAACAAGTAATCCCACTATTGTTGAGGTTCAAGCCCTTATTTCTTAGGTTCAAGAAGATAGGCACTTTGATCAGATTGGTAAGAACTGCACTGGAAAGCTCAAATTGGAGGGAGTTTCCATTATATAACAAATTGGCAATGTTATCTTGAGATTAGAAATAGAGAAGGATAACATCTCAGCAAATAGAAATACTTTGGCTAGAGAAAGATTGAAGAGTGATGATTATATCTCCCTTCTAAAGATGATTATTCAAATGAAGGAAAAGGAAGCCATCAAAGCAAAGATCTTGCCAAAGGGAGATGAACCTCTATTTAAATGGCTTCAGAGCATGCAGTTCAAATCAAAAATGATCCTGTTAGTAGAGAAAAGACTTAAGGAAATAGAGGAGAAGGAAAAGAAGAACCAAAAAAGAATTTTTGACCTTATTAGGGGATTACATATAGCTTCATAGACTAGTAGCCAAGAGAAAGGACTCACTGGAATAATTGTCATGTAGGAGAATTTCTCCAAATTCATAGATAATCTGACAGATATATCCTCCAGTAATCAAAATAGAGTTGCAAAAGTCTAGAAACTCAGTGGATGCATACATGTGGCCAGGGAGGAACTACAAGTTCAATTGAATTTTGTGAAGGAGCTAGCCAAGGAGCATTATAGGTGGCTCTTGAGATACACCAATATACATGTGCCTAGACATGAAGAGCTAATCCCAACCATTGTCCCTGCTAAGGCATATAGGGAAAAATTTGAAAAGGGAAAGAAGGCGAAGTGATTCATATTCTACCTCTTTTATTTTCTAATGTAATCATTGTAATACAAAAAATTAGTTTCTTTCCATTTTTTATTCTTTTGAGGAGATGAACTGATTGAACTTCTATTGTAACGGTCATCTTAGAATCCTATATGTATGAAATTGAAAGATTAATAAAAGGTCAGCTAATTTTTGGTGTGAAGTACTTAATGTTGCAAATTCAATTGAATGGTATTTTGTATCAATTATTTTCAGTTCCATTTCTATTAGTTTATAATTACATTTTTTCTCTTTAACCTAAGTTGAAGCAAGGAATGAACAGAGTTTCATTCCCCTATTTCGAAGTAGTGAATAGATGTGATAAGTCAGGTCATGGCTTGTTCAAAGAGAAACCTCTTAGATGTATTTTACTCTAGTTAATTTTGTTTTCCTTTTAGCGTAGATTCTAGTTGAATCAGATAGTATTAGCTATTATAACATTTTCAGTTATTAAGCTTTGTGAGTTCATAAGATGTGTGGGTTCACGAACTTAACCAATTGTTCAAAAATTAATTCTTGTCTAAGTTAGATCATGTTTAGGCCTAGCTCAGTTTTACCTCTCCTATTCTTAGGTTAAGAACACACACCATATAAGTTTTAGGAACAAAACACAATTCATTGCAAATCCATAATAGGGAGTTGTACCTATTAATTCAGAGAAAAGTTAGCCTTTAGAAGCAACTTTTCAACTATTAGTAATCAAATATTATTCATAGTTTGGGTATTTAAGAGTCAGTAATCAGAAAGAACAAATTTGTTTAACAACATATCTGATTTGCACCAGCAAGCTCTAATCTTCACCTACAAAAAATCTCTCCTACTGGCCTAAAAGGCCTTTTTTTTGTAGAATTTCAAAAATAAAATGCAAATTCAAAAAGAAAAAATGTAGAGACCTAAAAATATTCAAATCTAAAAAATTAATTGCATAGATCTAAAGAGATCATACCAATTTCACAAATTGGGCCTTCGAGTGCCGATTTGCAAAAAAAAAAATTGCCTCAATTTTGAGTATGGCCTAGGGTAGGCAAATTTATAGTCAAAATTCACCGAATTGATGCTTTAGATGCAATGGTGAGGTCAACTTTGGCTCTAGATGCTCCCAATGACAACAATACTCTAGATTTGAATCGAGGTCCTCTAAGAGGTGAAGCAAAAAAAAGGTCTCCAATGACTATGTGGAGAGAAATTCTCTTAGCTCTTATACCATGTAAGAATTTTCCTTAGGGAATAATCACCCAAGAACAAGAAGCTCAAACACTAGCACAAAATGGACCAATAAAGTATGATCATAATAACAATATGAAAATGAATTGATGTACCTACACACTAAGAGTGATTGAATATAAAGTCCTCTAGAATGACTAGAAGTTAGCAAAGTGATAAGCCTCACAACTAAGCACATGTCCACCAAGAGTGGGTTATCCTCCATTGAGCAAAGAAGTTAGTGCAATGATGAGAGGATAAGCTTACGTAGGTGTGTGTGAATTATCCTCCATTGAGCAAAGAAGTTAGTGCAATGATGAGAGGATAAGCTTACATAGGTGTGTCACATAAAAAGATATTTTAGACACCATGTGTTTAATTAGAGTGTGAACAACTATGTTGTCTACATAACAACTCAAATGATTATGCAAACTACTATGTTGTAGACACCATGTGCTAAATTAGAGATGCTAACTCCTATGTTGTCAACAAGAAAACTCATATGAGTGCACATACTCCTAGGTGTCTCACTAATAAATAATAAAATAATGCATTAACCTAAGTAAACTTAAGTAAAGTGTAATAATAATTAATTATTTACACTAACAATGCTCATCTCAAAGCCCTTCATTTCACTAAAAAATGCTTCACTTGCTTCATTATCTTCTCCAATTATGTCATCCACAAACACCTCAACAATTAGTAAACCATTCTCATTTTCCTTCAAATACAGATTGATACCTACACTATCTTTAGAAAATCTCAATTTTGGATAGTACTTATCCAACCTCGCATACCATGTTCTAGGTGATTGTTTCAATCCATGCAATGTTTTCTTCAACTTCAAAACCACATCTCCTTCTTATGTCAAAGGAAAACCTTCAAGCTTCTCAATGAAAACTTTTTCCTCAACTTGTCCATTCAGAAATGTTGATTTGACATCCATTTGATACACTTTGAATTTCTTGTTAGCTGCATATGCCAAAAAAATTATAATTGCCTCTATTCTAGGAATAGTTGTAAACGTTTCCTTATAATCAATACCTTCTTGTTGTGAATAACATTTTCATACCAGTCTTGCTTTGTTTCTCACAACCTCACCTTTCTCATTCATCTTATTTCTAAAATCCCACTTATTTCCTATATCATTCTTGTCCTTAGGCCTAGGAACTAATTCCCATGTACCATTCTTTTCAATTTGATCTAATTATTCTCTTGTAGCTTTAATCCAAAAATCATCTTTACTAGCTTCATCAAAAAATTTAGGTTCTACTTGTGAAATCAAACATAATTATTATCTTTGTATCTTTTTCTTTGTCATCACTCCTTTTTCCTTACTACCAATAATATAATCTATGGGATGATTCTTTATCAAATTCTTATTAGGTGACATTGTCTCAACTCTAACTTCAGCTCTAGGTTTACTCCTTGGTTCTTCTCTCTATTCTACAATTTGTATGTCATTATGAAAATTTGTGTCAATCTCATTAGACAAATAAACATTCTCCTAGTTAGTCCTTGGATTAATATCTTCATTAGAATTATAATAAAACTTTCTTTCTTGAATTCTAAACTTCTCATCCACTTTAATATTTACACTCTCAACAATAGTCTGAGTTCTCTAATTAAAACATATCTACACTTCTCTTTTTAATGAATAACCAAGAAACATACCTTCATCACTCCTTGAATCAAACTTTCCAATATTATCTTCTCCCTTAATGTTGTATTTACTTTTGAAGATTCTAAAATATTTAACTGATGGTGCATGTCCAAACCAAAGTTCATAGGGGGTCTTGTTAGTACCTTATTTTATGTGTACTATGTTCATTGTGTATACTACTTTGTTAACTACTTCTCTCCATGATATATTTTCAATATTGTTCTCAAACATCATAGCTCTTGTTGCCTTTGTTACTAATCTATTTCTTCTCTATGCTATACCATTTTTCTCAAGTGTCTTAGAAGCTGAAAGTTGTATTTTCATGTCATTTACTTCACAAAAACTATTAAACTTTTTTAAGTAAACTCTCCACCTCTATCAGATCTCAAATATTAAATCTTTAAGTCATATTCATTTTCAATTCTATTCTTAAACACCTTAAACTTTTCAAATGCTTCAGATTTCTCTCTAAGAAATACTAGTTCCACATCATCCTAGTAAAATCATCAACAAGAATCATGAAATACCTTGCACCAATAGAATGCTCTTGTTCTTGTAGGACCACTCAAGTTTGTGTGTACTATATCCAACTTCACTAATCTATTAAACTTCTTTCTCATAAAATAACTTTTCTTCTAGTTTTCTATAGCACATTCCTTGCATATCATGTTAGTAGGCTTCATGATTTTAGGTAAATCATGAACAAAAATTACAGTGCTCACTTTAACAATTTTATCAAATTTTATGTGACGGATATCCTTAATGGAACCTTTCCTACATAGTCAAATCATGAACTGGTGATCAAAAGATTAACACTCTTGCAGACAAATTGTTTAATGGACTATAATAAAGTGTTTGCACTCTTTTAAAATGGGGCCTTAATTCTTTAAAAATTGGAATGTGTCCATCGTTCCTCTCAGATGAACTTCCTGCTGTAGTTTTGAGGCAGAATGGGTTATCTACACATGACCCATATCTTTAATCCAACACCTTTCATTTCAAATCAAGAAGCTCTGAAAAATATTGTTTTCAATTCAAGAAAAATATTCCCACTGGCACTTAACTTGGATTTATTTAAAATAGATATCTACAAGAGCTTATATAGACAAAACCTTAAAAATTTGATGTTGCCCTCAAGCTAGCATATACATACAGCAATGAAATAGGATATAAGAAGCTAGAAGTGATATAGATAAAACAATTTACAATTTTAATAGGTTTCAAAAAGCAATGAGCTCTCTTTGGCAGGCCCAAATTCAAATCCCTATTGTGAATGGTCTTCCATATTTGGATTCTAGTGTCCAGTGATATCTAAAATAGGTGGATTTTAGTAAAAAAAATGGAATCTAATGTGTTCAATAAAAAAAGCTATTATTAGTTTCATGATGTACTTGCAAGCGCGTGTATTCATATCCTGTTGATGCTCATATGAGTAGAATATTTGTAAATAGTTAGCACTATCAAAAAAACTTGAAAACAAGTATATAAGTTTACACTGCCTAGAGTGTCATATGATAAAATCCATTCTAAAATTGGAGAACATGTGATACACTTTGTAATGCCCCCTGCTAGGACAGTAAATAATTTATTATATATTTTACGATTCAGAATTTTACAGTTTGAAAATTTATATATTGCCTTTTTCCTTCTGTATTTCTCCCTATTTCTCCATGATGGATCACTTTATGTTAATCCTGTTCCATTTAATCACCCACTCAGCTAGTGGTGGATTTCTCTGGCCTTGTCTGCCCACTTAAATTCTCTTTACCTAATACTATAAGGGGGGACCACCTTCCTACTTGGCGACCAACTGATGGAGAGTGCTAGGGTTTTAAACCTTCCTTCTTTACCTTAAATGGCCCGCACATTTATACATGTTAGTGTTAAAGTATCAGACTGTAAGTAAATACTTTTGAATCAGTTTCAATATAATATTAAATAATATTGAAATGTTATTACTAAATGCAAAGAGAATGATATGATACTGAATTTCTTGAATATAACTGAAGACTTATATTATTTATGTATTCGTTATTTTATCTAGCAAAGTTCAATGTTATATAAATATAAAGGAGGGCAGACAGTGAGTCACGACTAATAGGTGTGAACCAATTGTCATCAACTTTAGCAACTAAGCATATCATCTCAATAGGATTCAACTAAAAAACATTACCTCTTGATCTTATACCAAAACCAATTAGCTTACAATCTTTATCCTTGATAATGCATGTCTTCTTTGTGAATTTTAATTGATATCCCTTATCAACTATTTGTCCAACACTTCTTTTGAGATATTCAATTTAGTGACTTGTATCCCATTGAGTTGTCATTTTCCATTATGCTTAATGACATGAATCCTTTCCAATTCCTCTCTTGAAAAGATAATCTAAGATCAACTCCAAGATTCTTGGCAATCTTGCAACCTACTAGAATACACTTAATTTAAGATAAATGTGTATGTTCACAAGGAGGCCTTTGCTAGTTCAAATGATTTTGGATAAGATATTTGATCTAGTATTTGAAAAATTAACCACAAAAGAGATATAATTTTGGTATTTTTTGTTTTATGATGAATCCAATTTATCAATGAAACTATAAGAATTCCTATTTTAACCAAGTGTTAGCAAAACAAATAACAAAGATAAGGTAATGAGATATTAAAGAAAATAACTTGAAAGGAAAATTCCTAATGGACATAAACCACGACCTAACAACATGTCTACAATTTAAACCATTGAAAAGATCATGTAAGAAACCAATAAAAATAGGATCAGTGCTTCCTCAAATACCATTGATGCAGTCATCTATGGGAACTCAATAATATCCGGAAGATGTCTCACTTCTCATCAAATCAAAAGGCCACTAAAGTGCACTCATGTGAAACAAGAAGATATGTAGGAACAATAGATGATATTTTCTCCAATTTGTTACATCAATGCAATTCATTAACATGAAGCAAACAACAGAACTAAAAGGTCGCACAATCATAACAACACAATAAAACCATTGGCTCCATTATTATTCATGAGCATGCATTCACAAAAATAACACACTTAAGAAAGAATAACTTTACTCAAAATGAGAGCACCAATAGCATATATTATTGCATCAAAATAATGGCCTGTAGTACATATTACATCCATGTATTTATAAGAAAGCATCTCCTCCATTTGTGTTAGGAGAGAGATTTCTTAAAATGCAACTCATGCTAAAAAATAATAAAATAAATCTAATTATACACAAATTGACTCTCTAAATGGTGCTAAGTAGGTCTTCACTCTTGTTTATATCAATTAATGGTTGCATGAGCCTTTAAATGACTTAAAACAATAAAATAAGTACATAAGAAGAAATAAGTTGCAAGATGATCTAGGAGTCTCTAAAAACTCTAAACATGGAAGCTCAGCCTTAGCTGGGCATTTCTGGGTGTCAAACTTTGATCAAAATGTATTTTTAGTGCATGGAATTCTCTAAATTAGGAGTTGACAATTAATTGTTAGTGCACAACTTCTTCTTCAAAAATTTTGTTGCACCTTTGTGAAAAGTGTACCTGTGTACCTTGATGACAAGTTCCAAAAAATGAAAACATTTCCCAAGTGTCAAAACTAAATATCCATTATTTGGGTTTTCTTCCCTTTTATACCAAAATGATGTGTGGATGTTTTCTCTTGAATTTCTCTATTATATTTTTTAGTTGGGTAGCTTGTAGAAAATCTAAAGCTCCATATATATCCTTTACTAATTGTAGGCAGTTGTTGACTTCTATTTGGGTTGCCACAAAATCCTCAAGTTTAGTGTCCAGCTCCAACAATACCTCTGCAGTCTTGAATGCTTTCCTCATATCTTCATCAGATGAAGCATCTTTGAAGGTTCCTCAAAAATTTTGGACTGTTGATTGCACTGTATTGAGCTTAGTCTTAGAATCATCTTCAAAAATCTCAAGGCAAGCAACGTTGTAATACCTTTCTACTTCTAAAATTTTCTCTTGAGTTTGGTCTCTTATTTTTTGAATATCTACTTGTAGACCCTCAATGAATTTATTGCTAGTAGATATCTCCTCTATCTAGTCATCAAGCTTGTTAAGCTCCTCAGTAGTGAATACTTCCATGACTGTATGATACATTTGGCCTTTTATTGATTGGAGCACTTGTAGGTCTTTATCCTAGGTATGTACTTCATCCATCAATCCAAAATCCTAGTTCACTATGGATACCATCTTATCCACACTTGACTAAATATGGTGCAAAAGGTTCAAGTTCCCTTGTATTATTTGTACACCTTTCTCCTCAAAATTGTCATGTCACTGTTGACATGCCTCAAAAATGTGTCTAATTGTACATTCCCCTTTTCTTTCCTCTCTAATATCAAAGAAAGAGTCATCTATGGATTATCTAGGCTTATAGGACCCACAATTCAATGCAAATAGTATCTTAAAAGCTCATTATTTTTCCATAGTGCAATCAACTTGGACTCATCTCATTCCATATCTCTAAACATCTTTTCCATCCTTATAGTGATCATCACTTTAGTAGTGTCTACTATGGGTCTACCCAAGATGACCTCCTTTATTTGATAGTCCTAATTTGGAGTCTTTTGTTTGGTGTCAACATGCGGAGAAGGAATAGTTATGTGTACAAGCAAGTTCTAATCTTGATTCTTCATTATGAAGGAAAATTTTTGTACATCACTCATAGGTGGCTCACATTTCTTGATGGCTTTGACCAAATCTCTCATTCCCTCCTTAGTAGTTAAATCCAGTTGTTTCTTTTGTTGATACATAACCTCCCTCTTTAACCATGTCAGTGTAGTGCCCATTGGAGACATGTACTTATCTAAAGAGGTGGTTTCCACTAAGGGCCCTTTTCCCTTATCAGTCCTCTCTAGAGTCTTTTCCCATTGGGAAAGATCACTAGTTGGAGTCTTTGCATTTTCTTGGGCTAAGGTCCTAGCCTTTGTATTGTGAGGAGTTTTTTTGAGGCTCTTAAGGTATTTTCCCTTCCTCCAATACTTCACTAGATTATAATTATTGGGGATCAGCTTCATCTATTTCTTGTTCTTTTATTTTTGTAGCCTAAGGAAGTGGTGTTATCAAACCTTTATCTAGGAATGTTAAGTGCTAAGATGGTGGTGGTGGGATACCCAAAGGTCCTTGAGGAAGAGGTAGCATTTGATTCTAGTCCTCTCCTAAGGGTTCACTCATTGAATTATCTCTTATCTTCTCTCCCACCATATCAGTATGTACTAGCATGAAATAAAAATCAAAGAGATCAAAGACATCAATTTCTTGACCCTCCACATCAACTATCAATTTTTGTTGCTCATCTTCTAATGTTGAAACCTAAATAGGTTCTCTCGAGGCAGATAGAGGTGTCACTGTTGAACTTCTTCTTGTCTCCTCTTTTTTTGTCCATGCTTAGTGAGTCCTTTGACTCAAGGAGACATATTCAATTTGATACCCTTCTTCTTCTTCTACGTCAACTTCTATGATTGTTTCATAGACTTTTGGGGGTGGACTATTCTTCTTATTTATTCTTCTCCTCCATGCTCCCACCATACTCGATTCAATCCTTTCCATTTTTGGAATTGATGGGGAGACTTCTTCCTCTTGTGTAGCTATTTGTGGAACCCTCTATTCTTCTAGCTACCCTTCTTCTACCTTTTCTTTGTGTAGAGGCACTTGTGCCATTTGTTTGGGATCTTGTTTGGGCTCTTGAGCTTCGGGCTCAACTTTTTGCTCTTGTTCCTATTGAGTTGCTTGGGATGTTTTCTCCTTTTCCTTTGTAGACACTCTCTTCCTTTTGTTCTTTCCCTTATCCACTCTAAAGTACTCAACCTCCCTCTCATGTTGATGTACCATTTCTAGCCTCATTGGTGATTGAGAAGGGAAGGTTGGCACTATAACTAACATGCAATTTTCTTTGGTTAGCCATGCAATGGCTTGTAGCGGAATTGCTTAAGGAACTAGATCCATTCTAAATGGCTTTTTGATTCATTCCTTCATCAACTGGACTATGTGTCTATCCTAATGATTAATGTTAGTATTGTCATCCCTTCTGATCTCCACATTCATTATGGGCCTATCATCAATCTTGTTCCTATTGTATAAAGGATCAAAGATCTCTTATGTATCCTTCTCCATGACCTTTAGCGGGATCTTTATTTTGAACACCTTCTCTTTCAAATATAGAGTCATCCTACAATATACCCTTATCCAGATATCATAGTAATCTACTATGTTCATCCAATGATCCTCCAATGCATCCTCATGAATGAATTGCTTCCCTGCTAGATGTTGCACCATTCTAATATTGTCAAAATATGGGTGAGGGAAGTTGTACTTTTCAAATGGATATTGGTCTCATTCTAAACCAAAAGTGACAATATCTTGTTTTTTCTTAACTTCAAAAGCATCAATTGTCATGGGCTAGACCCATGTCTTCTTGTGTTGTCTTCCTACTCTTTCATATGTAGATGTAAGTTGGTGTGCAATCTCTAGAAACATGAGCCCATTTGATGGATACCTTAGGAGCTTCTTTAGATTTTCCAATGTTTTGGCTACCCTTAGGTAGTTTAATGTTTTGAACTAGATGAAGTATCTGTTGACCTCTGTGATCTTGGCCATTACTTCTACTAACATCCTTTTTGCATAATCACCTTCAATGAATCTAATGATTGCAAATATGAAGATATCATTCACCATCTTGTATTCCATACTCTCCTTTGATTGTTTCTTCTTTTCTAGTTGTGGATACACCACATAGGGCCAAGAATTAGCATCTTCCATGCTCCCCTTTCAATAAAGTCTAGGGTAGTCTATTGTTGTTGCCACCAGTAAGTACACCATGTATGATGTCATATAGAATCTTGGATTGACTTTTGAGGCTATGAGTTGCTCATGTAGATTATGATGGGGACACAACCCAAGAACAGAATGGACACAACAGAAAAGGGAAATTTTATTAACTGAAAAAATAAGCTAGTACAAATAGTACAGTGAAAATAAACTTCAAAACATGCCCTAAGGGCTTACAATAGCATAAATCTGGAGATAATTTCTCCTTTCAGTACCTCCTCTCAAACTCCACTCCGAACTACCTTTTACAAGGCTAGAAATATCCTTAAATAGACCCCGGAGGGTTAAGGACTAGGAGTACATTCTAGAAAGTGCTAGTAGGCATCCACCGACCAAATAGAAGGTTCCAGAAGTTGTGTTAGAAGTCGGTGCAAATCTAGAAGAATCCAGAAACGGTAACCGAACTTTCGAGAGGCATAACTTTTGAACCATAGCTTCGATTGACGAACCGTTTACATTTTCGAAAATCTCTTGAAGCGCTCTATAGCCCTATGGACAAGATTTTCTCATCCCCCATTTTTCAGCCCTTTTCAAGGTCATTTAATGCCCCTAACCTGACTTTGAAGCATTCTTAAGAGGTCTCCAAAACTCAAAAAATTGCAATAACTTTCAAACCGTGGGGCCTTTTGACTTGATTCTTTTTTTGGAATGCTCTAAATCACAATTACATTCATCTGGCCAATTCACACCTTCTAGGTCACCAAAATAATGGCCAAATTGCATGCTCCTATTTTTTTTGAGATTTTCAAACACACTGATAGTGGAACTGTGAGAGTTGGAACCTTTATTTGACCCAAATGGGTATCCAAAAATGAAAACACATGAAACAGAAACTAAGTCTAAGTATATTTTTTTGGGTGACACAGAATTGCCCTTATACCTCTAGATGCTCCTACATCAGACACCTAGGGTGGATTGAAAAGTGACCCTGTCACTTTATGGATGGTAGAGGAAATCCCAAATGGGAAACCTCAGCTGCTGAAATCCAAGTTGAGTCCTCGATCGGCTGTCCTTTCCATTTGACCAAATACTCTTCATACTGCCTGTTTCTGGTACTCCTACCCACACGATGATCTAGAATGTCTTCTATCTCCTCCTTCTTAGAAGCAGGAATTGGACATGGCTCTAACACCTCATCTGCACCATCATCATGATACTCTATTAAATCTGCAATGTTGAAAATGGGAGAAATGTGAATTCCATCTAGCAACTCCACTTCATATGCATTTCCTGAGTCATGTTTCTTCAAAATTTTGCAGGGGCCAAATTTCTTCATTTTCAGCTTGTTGTAAGTCCCGACTGGAAATCTTTCTTTTCGTAAGTGTACCATGACTAGATCCCCTACTTGGAATTCCTTATGTCTTCTCCTTTGATCAGCCCTAGCTTTATACTCTTGATTCATCTTGGTAATGTGTGCTTGAACCTCCTCATGTAGACACTTGATATGTTCAGAAAATTCCTCAGCTTCAGCACTTGTCCTCTCCTCTTGTTCTATCTTCCTCAATTCTGGTGCAGTCCTTGGGCTATTCCCATATACAATTTGGAATGGTGATTTTCCAGTACTCCTATTTATAGAGTTATTGTAAGCAAACTCTGCCTGTGGTAGAATCAAATCCCATCCCTTGGGCTTATCCCCAACTAAACATCTTAGCAAATTGCCCAGACTTCTGTTTACCACTTCTGTTTGGCCATCAGTTTGTGGTTGATGCGCGAAATTGAATTTTAGGTCTGTTCTCAACTTCTTCCACAATGTCCTCCAGAAATACCCCACAAATTTAGTATCTCTATCAGAAACTATGCTCCTTGGAAGACCATGTAGTCTTACCACCTCTTTGAAAAACAAGTCTACAATATGGACAGCATCATGAGTTTTGTGGCATGGAATGAAATGTGCCATTTTGGAGAACCTATCAACCACCACAAATACTGAGTCATTACCCCTTTGTGTCCTCGGTAATCCAAGAACAAAATCCATACTTATGTCCTCCCATGGCCTTGATGGAATAGGCAATGGCTGATATAGGCCAGTATTTTGACTAAACCCCTTGGCAACTTGACAAACCTGGCAACTCTGTACAAACTTCTTCACATCTTGTGAAATTTGAGGCCAAAAATAAAGTTCTCTAAGAATGGAAATGGTCTTATCTTGACCAAAATGTCCTGTCATCCCTCCACTGTGTTTCTCCTTAATCAGATTTTCCCTCATGGAACTTCTTGGAATGCACAATTGACTACCCTTGAACAACATGCCATCCTGAATCAAATAGTCTAACCACTTGGTTCTATCTACAGCAACAGGTTCTTTACAAGCTTTCTAGGCTTCAGCAAAATCAGGATCCTCAGGGTACAAATTCTTGAGTTCATCAAACCCAACTACTTCAAAATGCATTACTTTCACAAAAAATTGTCTCCTACTTAGTGCATATGCAACCCTGTTAGATTTTCCACTTCTATGCTTCAACACAAATGTATAGCTCTGCAAGAACTCTACCCACTTCATATGCCTCTAATTCAATTTACCTTGGCTATTTAGGTGCTATAATGCCTGATGATTAGTATACAAAACAAATTCCTTTGGAAATAAATAATGCCTCCATTTCTTTAAGGCATGAACTATTGCATAGAACTCTTAATCATAAACAGAATACTTCTTCTTTGCATCATTCAATTTTTCACTAAAATATGCAATAGGCTTACCTTCTTGGCTTAATACAGCCCCAATAGCGCTGCCACTGGCATCACAATCCACATGGAAAACCTTTCTAAAATTTGGAAGTGCCAACACAGGTTGTTCTGTTACCTTCATCTTCAATAATTCAAAACTTCTTGCAGCTGCTATAGTCCATTTGAACTCTTTTCTATCCCCTCTTATTGTATCAGTTAGGGGTGCACACATGCTGCTGAAATTCTTAATAAACTTCTTGTAAAAACTAACCAAACCATGAAATGATCTTACCTCAGTAGAAGACCTTGGAGTAGGCCATTCCAAGATGGCTTTTACCTTCTCCGGATCCATTTTGAGACCTTCAGGTGATATAACAAACCCCAAATAGACTAACTCCCTTTTTGCAAAGTTACACTTCTTTAGATTAATTAACAATTTCTCTTCCCTTAGCCTTTCTAGGACACTAAAAATATGCACTAAATGTTCTTCCAAAGTCCTGCTGAAAATTAAAATATCATCCAAATAAACAATAACAAATTTTCCCAAGAACTTCTTAAGTACCTCATTCATGAGCCACATAAAGGTGCTTGGGGCGTTCGTCAATCCAAAGGGCTTGACTAACCACTCATAAAGACCCTCCTTGGTCTTGAAGATTTTTTTCCACTCCTCTCCTTCTCGAATCCGTATCTGGTGATAACCACTCTTCAGATCTATCTTTGTGAAGTACTGAGCTCCACTCAAGCAGTCCAAAATATCATCCATTCTTGGCAAAGGAAATTGGTACTTGATGGTGATCCTATTTATAGCTCGAGAATCTGTACACATCCTCCACTCTCCATCCTTCTTTGGTGTGAGTACTGTAGGTACTACACATGGACTCATGCTCTCTCGAATTAGGACCTTCCTCAACAACTCCTGAACCTGTCTATTTAGCTCCTCTGTTTCAGTAGGAGTCATCTTGTGAGTAGCCTTGTTAGGCAAACTAGCTCCTGTAATCAGATCTATCTGCTGACTAATTTGCCTTACTAGTGGCAATCCATCTGGAACATTATCAGAGATAATATCTCCAAACTCCCCTAGTAAATCTGAAACTTCAACTGGTATTTCACTACTACCTTCTTTATCTTTCCTAGGAATCAAAGCATAGCACATATGTTGATGTTTCATGCCATCTAAAAACTTCCTTTCATCAACAAGACAAATCCTAGCACTGCTACATACGTTTTCACCTTCCTTTTTCATGGGCTTCAATTTGTGGCAAACTCCCTCCTTTGTTAGAGAGTAAGTGTTTGCATGTCCATCATGCACTGCATGTCTATCAAACTGCCATGGTCTACCCAACAATAGATGGCAAACATCCATCAAAATAACATAACAGAGAACTTCATCATGGTAACTCCCAATTTTGAATTTCAGTAAACACTATTCACTTACCAGGACCTTATGATCATCTTTTACCCATACAATCCGATAGGGCTAGGGATGTTTCTCCCTCTTGAGCTTCAGCTTAGAGACCATCTCTTCTGATACCAAATTATCAATGCTACCACCATCAATGATCACATCACAATATTTATCCTCACACTTGTATCTGGTACGGAACAAACTCCTCTGTTGTCCTAGTTCAATCTCACCATTTAGTAGGACTCTTTCATTTACCAAGGTCTCTCCTCTTTATGCATCCTTTGAACGTGATGATTGTGCATCCTCATCCACATGAGCAACCCTAGCTTGGCCCTCAGCTCTCCTATCTGTCCTTCCTTGTCATTGAGGGCATTCAAAGGCACGATGACCTTCTTCATTGCAATGGAAATAGGTACCATGAAAGCCTCCTCTTCCTTGTCCACGTCCTCTACCTCTTCCTCTCTGATTTCCAAAGTCTTGATCATGGGAGCATTTAAAACCCTCATTCCTCTGGTTTCAGCTAGTACCCACATCTTTATTTTTCTTTTGGGTTTCATTGTGGCCTCTAGATGATCTACCACTTCCCCTTCCTCCTTGATTGTTCCCTCTTTGTCTTCCTTCAAACCTTTTATTCAGCTTCTCTTCAACTCATAGGCAAAATTGGTATGCCTCTTCAATGCTGGTCATTCTTACCAGACTTAATTCCTCCTGGATGCTAGGTCGCAACCCACTGATATAACGAGCAACCTTCTCCTTATTTGCTTCTGCATGTCCCACTCTAATCAAGAGTCGATAAAATTCCTCTGTATATTCTTGGACTGATCTTCTTGCTTGCTTTAACCCATGCATCTTCTTAAACAAATCAAGCTCATAGTCCACAGGAATGAACTGCTTCTTCAATTTGTCCACCATGCGATCCCATCTTGTGATCTTCTCCTTTCCTCTTCTGTTTCTTTCCAATTGGACCTCTTGCCACCATATTTTGGCATGGCCTTTCAGTTTTTCCTTTGCAAACTTAACCCTATCTAGGTCCCTAATATCCTCATACTCAAAGTATTCTTCCAGTTCATTGATCCAATCGATCAACTCATCTGGTTTCAAATTTCCTAAAAATACACCCACTTCAATTGTAGGTCTTTTCCCAAACTTAGTAATGGCCCTAAAAAGCCTTCCCTCTACATGATTCAGAACTTCCCCATCAAATTCCCCTTTTGGTTCCATTACTTCTTCTTCATTTTCATCCTCACTGTCGTCACCTGCGGCAACATTTGCTCCTCTATGGAGCTCCTCTTGCAATGCCTGCACCTGCCTTTGGAGGGCTCTAACCTCCTCAAGATTAATAGCTTTGGCCCTTCCACCATGCTCTCTTCATGGAGGCATCTTCTTAACTCAAACCCACAACCACACAGTCCTAGTGCAAACTACCTCATAGTCGGCATTCTGTCTACACACTCAGGAAAACCAACTCTGATACCACTTGATGGGGACACAACCCAAGAATAGAATGGACATAATAGAAACGGGAAATTTTATTAACTAAGAAAATAATCTAGTACAAATAGTACAAAGAAAATAAACTTCAAAACATGCCCTAAGGGCTTACAATAGCATAAATTTGGAGATAATTTCTCCTTTCAGTACCTCCTCTCAAACTCCACTTCGAACTGCCTTTTACAAGGCCAAAAATCTCCTTAAATAGACCCCGGAGGGTTAAGGACTAGGAGTACATTCTAGAAAGTGCTATTAGGCATCCACCGACCAAATAGAAGGTTCCAAAAGCTGCGTTAGAAGTTGGTACAAATCTAGAAGAATCCAAAAACGGTAATCAAACTTCCGGGAGGCATAACTTTTGAACCGTAGCTCTGATTGACGAATCGTTTACATTTTCGGAAAGCTCTCGAAGCACTCTATAGCCCTATGAATAAGATTTTCTCGTCCCCCATTTTTCAGCCCTTTTTGAGGTCATTTAATGCCCCTAACCTGACTTTGAAGCATTCTTAGGAGGTCTCCAAAACTCGAAAAATTGCAATAACTTTCAAACCATGGGGCCTTTTGACTTGATTCTTTTTCTGGAATGCTCTAAATCACAATTACATTCATCTGGCCAATTCACACCTTTTAGGTCACCAAAATAATGGCCAAATTGCATGCTCCTATTTTTTTGGGATTTTCAAACACACTGATAGTGGAACTGTGAGAGTTGGAACCTTTATTTGACCCAAATGGGTATCCAAAAATGAAAACACATAAAACAAAAACTAAGTCTAAGTATATTTTTTTGGGTGACACAGGATTGCCCTTATACCTCTAGATGCTCCTGCATCAGATTATCACTAAGGATAGTACCCCAATCTATTGGCATCTTTATCATCCTAATGGTATCAATAAATTGGACCATCCAAGTATGAAGGTGTCTTTTTGTTGGTAGTCCCATGACCCTACTCAAAAGCACAATTGTGTACCCAATATCATCTTTCATATAACCCTAAGTCACATCCACTTTGACAACTATGTAGCCTACTAGTGTTCTTTCTATTAGGAAGCGGGATTGAATTATTCCTTGAGCTTCCTTTTCATTCTCTTAATACTATTTTTCTAATCGGTCATAGGTTATCTTTAAATATTGATGGGCTCTAGGAAGATGGAATACATCCTTGATATTTCTTAGTCGGATGTCCAAGATTTTCTTCCCTATGACAGATGGTGAGGAATTCATTCCAATCTATATGACCAAGCTCAATATCTCTGATCTCTGTATGTTCGACTTAAAATCAAGATTTTGTTGGTGCACCTTGGTACTTGAATACAATGGGTTTCAAAGCTATATTTTCTATCATTGAAGAGTATGATGACACCATCTTATCTACACAAGAGAAGAGAAATTATTCTAGAAAGCTAAAGTTTAACCTAAAACCAACCCTAATTAACCACAAATAGATGAAAACCTAGCAAAAGTTAACCCAAAATAATCAAAATTCAGTCAATTCCCACAAAAGCCTTGTTATGTTGCTTTGTACACCTAGTGCACCCTTACAAGTGTGGTAGTGCACTAAAATGGCCCCTAATTGGCTATTTGTGCATAGTTGCACGTGTGCACACATTGGTAAGGTGTACACATACACTGTGCAAGTGCTCAATGGGGGAAAGTGACTAAGTTTTATGTTATTGCTTAACTTTGGGCATAATCAACACCTTTTTATATGCCTTGAGTGTTTTGTAAGAAAAAAGGTGTGCACATGTACACCTATAGGAGGTGCACATGTGTGCAGCTTTGCAATGGCCTAGGTTCTTTTTAACATTTATTTAGGTTTAATTCTTAAAAGGTGTTCACAAGTGCACCTCATCAAGGTGTGCATGTGTGCACCTTCTTAGTGATTTATGACCTTGTTTGTGTTGGTAGGTTAGGAGCAAAGGAGTTGAGATGCACACATCTAAGGGCACAGAGGTGTGAGAGTTTGGAAAGCACAGAGTGAAGTGAAAAGGTAAGGGGGGTCTAAGGTTTATATAGACCCCAGGCCCTAGTTTGCACTTTCATAGTTGTGCACATGCACAAGTGCTCATGTCCACATCTTTGGAAGGAGATAAGTGTGCACTGAGTGCACCTGTGAACCTTGAATAGGTGTGCATGTGTGATAGTGCACACTTAAGCACTAAAAACACTTAGAAACTTCACTTTTTCTCTAGATCAAACACCTAGACTTTCCCAGTCAGAGACTAAGGATTGACCCAGACTCCTGGGAGAGACCAAAATGACCCAGGCCATAGATTAGGGGTTTGGGAGACCAAAAAAAATTACTAGGGGGTCCCCATTTCTAGAACAAATGGGGCATGCATTTTGAGACCACAACAAATAGATCAAACAAAAAGGAAAAAAATGACACGAGCATTTCTTCATCAACTAGTATTCTTTTGATATGGGTCAAATGAAAATTGAATCTTGAACACTTCAAGTTGCTTTCAAGTTCCTTGATATTCAAAACCTCAAAATATTGAATCTTCAAGCTCAATGTATACATAGTGCATTCATTTCCTTTGATGTTTCAAAATGTAGTCTACAATAAGCTTCTAGATACTTGGAGATAATCTTGTACTCCACTAGTCCATTCATCAGGAATCCTCATAAAACCTTTCTATCAATCAATGTCTAACCAAATGAGAGAATCTATTCTGAGGGATCTTAATGGGTCATCAATTTTGCATTACAAATCCTTAGTAATCTCTTTTGATTCTTCTTCATGGAGCTTGCACATTTCCATTTGATTCTTCCATGAAGAAATTTGTATAAATAGTGGATAGCCATTTTTGAGTGCATATTCCTATTGTTTGATTACCTTTTCGAATCTTTTGGAATCTTTATTTCTTAAACACCATTATTTTTCCTTTTTTTTCCCTTTTGTACCTTGTCCATGCTTAGACTATGTGGCCAAAGTATTGGTGTTATTTTTCATATTCTTCTTTTAATTTGAAAACCCTTGCATTCTTCTTTTATGAACCTTTCAAAATTCACATGCCAAATAGTGACCTTCATAGTTCTTTGAAAAGACCTTTTGTTTGAACCAGAAAGTTTGGACTATCCCTTGCTACTGTTAACCTTGATTTTCAAACACCAAGATAGTAAATCTTTAAATTTTTAAAGTGTTGAGAGCTATTGATATGCAATTCTGATTTCAAGACTAAAAGTCCTTTACAACTGCAAGTAACGTCCTTTTTTTAGTTGGTAAAAGAAACAAAATCATTTAAATGTTTTGACAAAGAAATATCTCTTCCCAAAAGTTGAAACCAAAAGGATTGATCTATGAAATACTTCAAGAAAAGGTCTTGATTGCACCTAACCCCCTAACTGATAAGAAAAGACAAACACAACTTTTCAAGCAAACATGCAACTAAAAGTAAACACACAATTGAAAGCAAACACGCTTGCAAAAATAAATATACTTGGAGAAATTTAAAAAAATTTAAAGAATTGAATTTTTTCCCACTTTCACACCTCAATGTAATGTTTCAAGAACTAGCCATTGATTGTCAATGGGAACAATTCCCCTTGTAGGGAACTCAGCCTAAAAGTATTTGCTCCCAAAATCTCTGCAATTTCATAAGGGCCAATCCATAAGTGTTGAAACTTAGTATGAGTGCCTAACTTTTCTTTTGCCTTGTCTCATAGGAGAAAAAGATCAAATATTCTAAAAGATTTGATTGTGGCCCACTTGTCAAACCATCATTTGATGATAGCCTAATGTTTCACCATATGCTCAAAAGTTGTTGTTCTTTTCTCATCCAATTCCAAGAGATTCATTAATCTAATCTAAACTCTATCAGTTTCCTAAGTGTATCCCTTCATAAATTTCAATACTAGAATCTTGATATTAAGTGGGAACACTATTTCTTTTCCATAAATGAGTAAATAGGGAGATGTCCCCAAAGCATTTTTTATCCTGACTTTGTCTATCCATAATGCATATTTTAGTTGAGTGTGCCAATCTTTTGGGTTTTCCTATAGCAATTTCTTTATCATTGTAATCAAGTTCTTATTGGTGGACTTAGCCACACCATTCCCTTGGGGATAGTAATTAGAGGAGAACTTGACTATGGCCTAATTGTCTAATGCCCATTGAGTAAGGAAGATTTATGAAAAAGATGACCCATTATTGTATACAAGGAAGAATGGCATACCAAACCTTGTGACAATGTGTTCTTCCAAAAAATATGTAACCACTTTTGCTGTGCAATTTTGAAAAGTTTTAGCTTTTGTCTAGCGCATGAAATATTTTGTAGCTATGAGGATGGATATATGTCCTATAGATGATGGTGGGTTATTGGACACTTAAAGTCCAACCCCCACTTAGCAAAAGGGTGCACCCCAAACACTAGTTGTAGTGGCATAGCTAGATGTATTTCTCTATTGGCACTTGTTTGAAAAATGTGGAAAGAACATACTTGTTCAAATGTATTGCTAAAGATGGTAGGCCAAAAGTAACCTTATCTAAAAATCATGTGATCTGTAGCTTCTACTAATTTGTGTCTCATACCATACCTATCATGAAATTGTTCCACAACTTCTTTCACTTCTTCATGTCTTGATGAGCCTATAAATTGTCATATTTATATCCATTTATCATAATACTTTATCCCATGGTTTCAATATATTTCAAAGACATTTTCATAAATGAACTTGATTTATGAAGCATTAACTATGATAAATGATTTATTGATTAACATTTGTATGTGTAGCTGGTTGATGTTAAATTGTGATGATTTATTGTAATAAATGGTTATTATAGAATAATAATTATGTTGAGGTAATTAACATGGTTTTTGTGAGATATTTGAGTCATTCATGTAGCTATAAATAAGGAGAAGCAAGTTGACACTTGTCAATAATCAACAATTGCAGGAAATGCAGAAATAGTCAAAAGTCAGTTTCAGCAAAATGGGCATATCTCACTTAGTTTTTAATGAAATTAAGAATGACTTATGGATTTGGAAACCTAAAAACAAGGTGCACAAACCATTTTGAGAGTTTTAGTTATTTTATAATATTTAATAGGCACTATGCATCATAATTTGACTGAGTAAAAGGTGGCATATTTTTAGGCAGCAAAAAACAACTTCCAATAAAATGATCATAACTTCCACATTTCTTAATGAAACTCAGATTTTTAAAATGATCTAGAAAGATAAAAAGGAGGATAATAATCTGGTAAATGGTTTTATCTAATTTTTAATAATAAAGGATCACCATGTGTTTGAGTGGACTACTAAAAAGGTGGAATAGAAAATTAGCACACTTAGTCATTAGTTTTGTAATAAATCACTTCCTTGTTTAAAGGGATGACGAGACACTTTTTATATGGTTGTTAGAGAGTAAATAAGATTATATATTTGAAATTGTAATCAAGAATTTGATATGTAGACATATATGGATATATTGAGGTATAGAGATAGATAGATATATAGAAAGTTGTAGTTTATAATATATAGTTCCTGCAACCATTACTATGTGCTTAGATTTATTTTAAGGATTTTTATTTTTCAATGATAGAATAGCTTAGAGATTTTCATGGTGCATATACTTTGAAGACTTGTTTCAAGTATACATCCTTGGGTTGACAATTTAAATGATTCTTCTCCATAAGAAATATAGCTACTCATTTTGGATGTCCAATCCATGAGTTGTATTTTTAAAACCAAGTTATTGATCTAACTGGGAAGCCAACACATGCCAAACACTTAAAATAAAATCCCTTGGAATTTCTTTTGTTAAGGTTTCTAGCTTGAAGCATATAGGACTCCCATTTCATCTCGAGTCCTCTACGTTGGGAGTTATTCATCCAATCAGGGTATTGTTTCTGCAAAAGATAATAGACAATATCTTGATAACACACATCTATAAGTATTCCTTGATCAATATCCATTGAGATACTATGATCTTTTGTCGATTCTCAATGTTGATTTCATTGTCAACATCGATCTCATAATCAGTGATCATCTTAGTTAGTCCTTGTCCTCTTACCAACTTTATTGGTTGAATCTCTTTGATCAAACTCTTGTAATATAGTCACCCACTTTCCTCTTGTTTTGCCTAATTCATTATGCATTAGCAATTTTTTGACTATAGGGTCAAGCATAATAGCATATACCTTACTCCTAAGTATGTAATGGTGAAATTTATTGACTACCTTTATCAAGACAAAAGATTGTTTATCGAGATTGGAGTGATTCAATTCAGAATTCTTCAATGGATAACTCATGAATGCAATAGGTCTCTCATCCTCTTTGTCTTTCTTTTAAGTGGGAATCTTGGCACATGAATTTTTTGAAGCAAATGAATAGATTTTGAATGGTAAATCATAATCTAGACTTACAAGAACTGGAGTTGTAGACATGGCTACTTTGATGTCTTCATAGGATTTCTTTATTTTAGGAACCCATTTATTCTTTGCTCCTTTCTTGAGAAATTCATTAAGAGGATGTACTATCTTAGCAATTCCACTAATGAACTTACATACAAAATTGATTTTTCTAAAGAAAGATTTCAACTCTTTATGACTATGAGGAGGTGACAGATTAAGGATTGCTTCTATCCTTTTAGGATCAATGGATATCCCAACTTCAAAAATAATATGACCAAGAACCTTTCCTTTTATGACCTCGAATGAACACTTTTTGGGATTTAGTGTTATCACATACCTTTGACATTAGTTGAATACTTGTTTCAAGTTTGCAATACAAGTACTCCTATCTTCAGAAAAGACAATGAGGTCATTCATGTAGATAACTATGCATTTTTTTATCATCCCTTTTTATTTTGTGTCCATCTCTCTTTTGAATGTGGCTCCCACATTGATCAATCCAAAAGGCATCCTTCAGTATGCAAGGTTTCCCCATTTTCTTGTAAATGCAGTCTTCAATATGTCTTCTTCATATACCATTACTTGGTTGTATTGAGAATATCTATCTAGAAAATACATCATTTTAGACCCATTTATAATTTTTAATACTTTAGCAAGCAAGGGAAAAGGATAATTATCCTTCTGGGAAGCCAAGTTCAAATTATGACAATCCACACAAAGACAAATTTCTCTAAGCTTTTTCCTTATTAGAACCAAATTAACCACCCATGTAGAATTTCATATTAGGAAGATAATTTTAGCATCAAGTAACTTTTGGACTTCTTTCATTATCAAAGGCTCAATTATGGGATTCATTTGTCTCTATCTTTGACTAAAGGGTTTGGCATCAGGCTTCAACAGAATGTGATGAGTGATGATTTTAGGATCATACATCTTAACTTCTTGATAACTCCATGCTATGACATCTTTTTACTATGTAAGAACTTGAATCATTCTTTCTCGTTCTTGATGGTTGTGCACCTTTTTGATTCTTACTAACTTAGGAACTTCTTCCATACCCATATTATATGAATCATATTCTTCAATCCCCTTTTCTTTAGCATTTCTTTTACTACATGTTGATTCATCTTGATTGAAGATGCATTCCAACTCTACCATCCCCTTAGGAATAGTATTGGTCTTCAAATTTATAATCCCATCTTCATCCTCTACCTCATCATCTTTGGGTTTATCATCAGGAGTATCATCAATCTCTTGCCCTTTGAAAATACCATTGCACATAATGAACTCAAGAATATGCTAGTCATCTTGGAAGACTTGGAAGTTCGTAATGTTGTCTCGAATATACAGGGTAGCAACCAATTCAACTAAAAACGTCTTTAGCTTTGTTCTTTCAATGGGTTGTAATGCACTTGCTGAAATGGAAAGGGCATTGAATACCATGTTCTTTTTCCTTAGAATGGACCTTATGTTCAAGGCCTCATAATATTTCAACAAGCCCCAAACTCTTTTTTAGTACAAATTAGATTCCTATCATTGCAAGAGTAGATTGATTTCGCATATCTAATGACCAAATAAGAATCTCCTTCAATTATGAGAGCTTTGACCTCATTCTCTAATGTGAAGAGAAGTCCACAAATCAAGGCTTCATACTCTGAAATACTTTTAGTACATCTAAATTGTAAGCAATATGTTGTATAAAAAGACCTACCTTTGGGATTAATTAATTCAATACCTATGCTAGCTCCTAATTTGCATTTAGATCCTTCAAACCTGAGTGTCTAAAATGTTTTTCTTTGGGCTTTATGTACTTGTGTTTATTTATACATATCTTTTCCTTCCCTTGAGTTTTACAACATTGTTTCTTTGGGATCCATTGAAATATTTCACGTGGTAGACTTGGTGAGTTGCCACAGTTTATCTTTGATACAGGGGTTGTTTGTTTCTCTTGTTGACTTTGAATATCCCCATTAATTTGGTGATTTTATCAATTTGGGGTTTTAGATGAACAACCACTGAGGTCCAACATTTTCCTTTTAGAAAATGTCTTCTTCTTAGGACTTTGATCATCTCAAGTGGAGGACTAGATAAACCCTCACCATTTGATGCATTAGAATCTTCTTTTTCTTCTTCATCAATCCCCACAAATCTAGATATGCACATGGAACTTGAACTTTCCTTATGTACCTCATTTGGAGTTTGACCATTTTTTCATTGCATTATCTAAGTGAGTTCCCTAGCAATTGCTTCTTGATAATGTGAGCATTGAAATTCTAAATGACTAACTTTGTGTAACCTGTAAAATCTTAGAAGAAGCAAAATATTTGGGTCTGCTTCTTCACCTAAGCATTGTAATTTTACAACCATATTGTCTACAAACTAAGTCACAATTTATTTTTTTTCGGGTAGGGATCCTAGATTATTTATTTAGATGGTTGGGTCTCTTGGCTGAAGTTATGTCAAGAGACATCACTTTGTAGGAGTCAAACTCAACTTGAAAAATGCTACTTCTTTGGGTGCATTGTATTATGTAATCATTGTCTTCAGCTTTGGCTCAGTGTTTATCTTTATTTGATTATTTAGTCCCTTCCAAGGTAGCCATAGTTGAGTAAAATCAGTTGAGAACTATCCTCTTAAGCGCTTTGTCCATTCTCTACTTAGTAGTAATCCATATGTTTATGGGATTTTCACCACATGTATGTCTATAATGTCTTGATTCAGGGGTCTATAGTTAACTATATTCTAACATCTTTTAGTACAATGATAACTTTCACTTCCATCTTGTCAGGTTATACCACTATCTGATTTGAGGGTTGAGGAGTGACTCCCAACCTTTGAGCTATCAAAAGTGGTATGACATTACAAGATGTTCCTGAATCTATAAGACATTTTTGTCAATTCTTTCTGAAACTTTTGAGACTAAGAAAAAAAAGGAGGCACTTAAACCTTGTCTTTATACATGGTAGGCATTGTCTCAAAAGTGTTGACTTGTTGTGATGTTATCTTTTGAGGGGTTGTGTTTGCATTAGTAATTGCTTTTTCATGATCAAGATTCTTTAGCACTACGTCCCTTTGATTAGGACAATATTGTAGAATATCAAACATGGGTAGATTAGCTTTGGTTCTCTTTAGTTCTTCCATGATACTATACTTTTCAACCTCCCATATAGGGTTCTTCAAAATTATAGACATTTTCCCTTGATTTTGATTTTTTTGTCCAACATAAGGTGCTTTGGTAGGTATTGGATTGTTATTAGCTCTTGGATCAGGAGGTGTTGGATGCAAGGTAGGAGGAATCCCATCAGTCTAGGTTCCCTTTGGTTTCATAAATTATACGTATTTTGATTATCATTTTGAAAAGCTAGCACCTCTTCTAGTTGAGGATTTGATTCTTGACTAAATGGAAAAGTGAATTCTTCATTAGTTGGTTCTTCCATTTTAGGGTTTTGTGGAGAATCATAAGATTCTAAAATCATAGCATTGTACAGCATAGAAGACTTGTTATTATTGCCTTGTGAATTTTGTTTCACTTCTTGATTTTCGTTGATAGATGAGCCACCATTATTAGGTACATATTGATTACTATCATAATAGTTAATGTCCACAAACTGAGCATTATTTTTGTTATCAATGAGGATGCTTCCATTGTTTGGATGAGTATTCCATTATCAATTCTTCCTTTGGAAATTGTTGTTGTGGTCTCAAGGATTGTAATTGTTTCCTGCATTATTATTTCCACTAAAATTCTTGTTGTATTTATGACCATAGTTGTTGTTGTAAGGGGTTGCATTTGTTCTCTGAAAGTTATTTTTCTTCCCTTGTGAAAACCTCACATGGGTTAATTCATTGGCAATTTGAGATATAGTCTTCTTCATTTCACCAATCTCAAATGCAACATTATTTTCTACTTCAATGGATGTAGTTGCCTTCTGCTCAAAGAAAGTGGCTTTGGAGGTGCATATCCAAGGTAAGTAATGGCTAGAACTATCAAAACTAGTGCTTATTGTAGCAGGACTAGATTCATTGGAATGAATTGACTAGGCATCACTAGTGCACTAGCAGGATACGTTGGTATCATTGTAGTCACTTGAGCTAGAACCATCAATCCTCCTCTATTAGGATTGGCTTGCTTGGTAAAGGTAATTTTTTCATCGAAGACCTTTCCTAATGTGTCGATGTTTGCAATAGGTAGGCTTCATAGAAAGATAGCAATGAGATGGTCCATAGCATTAAGATAAATCTTCACTGTAACTTCAACTAGTATATAATAGGGTGTTTCCAACTTGAGGTAAGCCATGTGAAAGTGAGGATTAAAACATCAAATGAACTTCATTGGATCCCTTTTGATTGATATGAACTAATGATGTATCATAGCCAGGTTGATGAATGTTTTCAATTGCTCAAGGAACAACTTTTCAAATGTGACTCAATTCTAGATACATCCTGGTGGTAAATTCATATACTAGTTAAAGGAAACGTCTCCCAATGAGTATGAAAATAAATAGAGGATCACATTCTCCTATTGAACTTTCTTTTGATTGCACATTTCTTTAAAGACTTTGATATGGTCATCAATTGTTTGTATTTCTCCATAGATGTACCTTCAGCAACATTTCTCAAGATTCTTGAGAAGGTCATTAAGTGCACCTTGCAAGTTAACCAGTGAATCTAATACACTTGCAAAAAGGGCCATTGATGGAGATTGGTTTGGAGATGGAACTAGAGATGATGAAATTTGGAATGGAAGTGGTAGAAATTTTGGCAGTCCTTTGTCATTGTGACGCTTACGAAAGTGGCTGAGTTCTAAGAACTCTAGTTCATTATCTAAAGATCTTAAAGCTCATTGAAACGAAGATGGTGCATCAAGATCTTCTAGTTTGTGTCAATTCTAGAAAAAGTGCACCTCTACAAAAATGCACTCTCTCAAAATAGCACACCACTGCACCTTCTAACAGTTTTGGATGAAAAATTTTTGAACTTTTAAAAAGTAAAAAATTTCAAAATAGCGAGTTATTTTTCTCTTCCAAATGGTTTGTGCCCTCCTTCTAGTACCACTTCTATTGAGCTATCATTTTTCACAATGCTTAAAGGTAGAAATCTTTTTGAATTCCTCTCTTGAAAAGCTAATATAGGATCAACTCCAAGGTTCCAAGTGATCTTACGACCTATTGGAATTTTTCTCAATTGAAGATAAATATGTATGTCACGAGGAGGCCTTTGTTGGTTCAAATTATTTTGGATAAGATGTTTGATCTAGGGTTTGAAAAAGTAACCACAAAAGAGATATATTTTTGGTATTTTCTATTTTATGATGAATGCAATTTATCAATGCAACTATATGAATTCTTATTTTCACCAATATTATCAAAGAAAATAACCAAGATAAGGTAATGAGAGATTAAAACAAATAACTTGAAAGGGAAATTCCTAATGGACATAAACCACGGTAATGGCATGACTATGAGTTAAATGTAGAAAAGATTAGGTAGGAAACTAGGGAAAATAGGAGCAGTACTTCCTCAATTCCATTGATGCAATCATTGATGGCAACTCAATAGTAACTAAAAGATGTTTCACTTCTCATCAAATAAAAAGACCATACAAAGTGTGCCCATGCAAGACAAGAAGCTATGTAGGAACAATAGGTGATCTTTTCTCCAATTCATTATGTCAATGAAATTTGTTAACATGAGGGAAACACCAAAACTAAAAGGTCACACAATCATAACAACACAATTAAACCATTGTCTCCATTATTATTCATGAACATGCATTCATAAAAATAACACACTCTAGCAAGAATAACTACACATAGAATGAGAGCACCAATAGAATATATTATTGCATCAAAATAATGGCCTGGAGTACATATTTCATCCATGTATTTATAATAAATCATCTCCTCCCTTTGTGTTAGGAGAGAGAGTTCTTAAAATGAAACTCATGCTAAAAACTAATAAAAGAAATCTAATTATATACAAACCAACTCTCTAAATGGAAGTAAAACTTACACAATCGAATCCAGAAGCAACATCATCATTCTCTAAATGGTGTTAAGTGGTGCAGGGGCACCTCTTCATTGGATGTCTCATGGATAAAATCATATTTGACATTGTCTCTAATATTTTTTCAATGCTATGTAAGGACCTAAGTACTATTTTGAGTTCATTCAAATTATTATGTAAGACTATAAAAGCCATTAAAAGCATAGTGGCTTACAAGGTCCTTAAAAATGTCAAGTGTGATAAAACCACTCAAATGTATCAAAGTAGACTAGAAATAATTTAATTTGAGCATTAAATTCATCTTTATCATATTTAAGGGTTTATGGGAATTTTTAAGTCACTTACATAATTATTGTAAAAGTTGTTCAAAAGTTGCCAAAATTACAATGACAACTTTTACAACGTGGCAACAACTTTTTAAAAGTTGGTTTAAAGATATCAATGTGTAGTTGTAAGTTGGTTGGATAGTTTTAGGGTATAATTTAGTGGCTAATATTCGTAAATTGGCTAATTTTAGAATTTTTTGGCTAGTAATTTGGCTAATAATTTAAGATTTGATACAACCTAAATCATCATAGTTTTATAAAATTCAGTTATAGAATATTTAAAATCACTCAATAATTTATTTTATTAAAAAATTTAAACTCAAATATTCGCCACATTATTCATTACATTAATAGATTTGAGTTACCTAAATATAATATTGCTAGAAGTTGTAATCTTTCCTTGGTGTGTTTATAAACCAAGGTTAGAACTCCTTTCTTTATTGTTGTAATATATTAGGATATAAGCCAAGGTATCCTAATATATTTCTCTTTTGTCCTTTTTCCACTACATCTTATTTTGTCATCTAGTGGAATATGTGAGGACAAATATTTATTGTAATTCCTAATTTAGATTATTCCTCCTTAAGAGGAATCTCACACTTGGCCTCACACACTTATGAATGGTGGCATTCATAGACATGGGAGTTAAATTCTAACTCCTCTCTCTCATCTCTATTTAAGAGATGACCCTCCTCTCTCATTTCACAATGAGGTTTCTTCCTCTTCTCAAATATTGTATGAGCCATTGCTCTCTTGCTCTCTCTCTTTCTTCTTAGTCTTTTCATGCCTCATTCATAATGTCACAAGGGGTTTTCTTTGCTTTCCCCTTTCCAAATATCTTGTCTCATGGTGTTGGATCTTGAAGCTTTCTCTCTCCTATCTTAAGGTAATATCTTTTCATGCATTTACTCACTTAGATTCTTTCCTGGTATTGCTTATTTACATATTTCTTTTTCCATTTCTAACAAATATATTATTGGAGAAATTAAATTGAACTAACCAATAATTATCATAATTATTAGTTACTTTAGGGATATATCACCAATATTTATTTTTCACTATTGATTTAAAGTATATGTAATGATTCTCATAATATTCCATGAGGTAAAAAAATGTTCAATTTTGATTTGTAATATTATATGGGGATTAATGAACTTCCTATTATTATTGAGATTCGTCAATATTTTATACAAAAAAAATTA